>CM029647.1:38210120-38560498 GCA_017311315.1 Dendrocalamus latiflorus | reverse complement strand
CGTTGGGAGCACCGGACCCCCCGCTCACAGGTTGGAAAGCGCCCTACTGGCGGCCCTCAACGCGTTCCAGCGGGAGCTAGGCGACCTTCGCGGAGCCGTCCGAGATATGCAAGAGGCTCGGAGCCAGCAGGCCGCGCCGGCAATCGCGACCGAGCCCACGCCGGAGAGGGCGGACAGTCGCGAAGCCCCCACGTCTAGCCGCTTGCCGCTGCGTCGCGTAGATCCGGAGTCCCCGCTTTCGGCCGGGCTGCAGCAGGCGGCATGGCCTGAAGACTTCAAGTTCCCTAGCGCCGTCGACTCGTACAAAGGCGACACGAACCCCCGTGAGTTCGTGCGCGTGTACGAAACCGTGATCGAAGCCGGGGGGAGACGACACCACGAAGGCGAAGGGACTCCCCCTCGCGCTGCAAGGAGTGGCGCTCTCTTGGTTCTTTACCATAGAGCCGGGCTCCATCTACGCGTGGGAGCAGCTTCGCATCCACCTTCACAACAACTTCTGTCACATCCCAAAATTTGCGTTTTGGAAAAATTTAAATTCAAATAAAGTATTTTAAAGTAATTGGATTTTATTTGGTTTTCCTGAATTTTCTGGAATTTAAAACCTATTTTAAAAATTAAAAGGTAATTCAAACTATGAAAATAAAATACCAACAGTAGTTGGAAATAATTTTGCTTAGTCCAAAATATGTCCAGAAGCTTCTGTGAATTTTTCTGGAATTTTTGGAGGTATTTTCATATTTTTCTGAGGCCTAAATAATTTCCTAGCCTTTTCTGAAATTGTAAAATCAAAATAAAAATCCAACCCCTCCCTTCGGCTGACACTTGGACGGACGGATGTCGTCCACGTCGCCCCGCCATCCCGCCTTCGCCATCTCCCCGCGCGCCACATGTGCGGACCGGATTCAACTCTCCTCCGCCTCGGCCCATCCCGGCCGCATCTCCCCTCTCCCTCGCTGCTCCGCGGGCCCCGCTCGTCAGGTCCTTCATCCACGCACGGACGCCGGACTCTCCCTCCTTTCTCTCTCTTCCGAAGAAACTGGCGATCAAATCCTACCTGCACTCGGCCTCTTTCTTCGAATTGAACGCGGATTTGAATTCCCGGGGAGATAAGCCCCTTATCCCCTGAGAATCCGGACTCCGCGTCGCCTCCGTCAGCTTATCCCCAGTTTAAACCGATCCCCGGCCGTGACTTCGGCGAGGAATTCCCGCCGGCCTCATCCCTCCCCGAGCCCTATAAATACCCCCATCGACCTCCTCTCTCATCGCACCACCTCCTCCGCTCTTCCCCTCTCGTTTTCCCGAGCCCGAGCGCCGCATCGCGAGTTTCCCCGTGCGCGCCAGGTAAGAGCTCCGGCGAGCAATCGCCGCCGCCTCGGTGAACTCCAGAGCCCACCGTCACCACTCCGAGCATCTCCGCGTCCATGCGAACCTCCTCGGCACCTCGGCCGCCTCTCCCCGTCGCCGGAGCGCCGTCGCACCGGAGCTCCCGAGCCGTCTCCGCCACTTCCACGTCGCCGGCCACCCCCGTTCGTCCCCGAGCTTCGCCGACCCCTCCAACAGAACCCTCTTCACTCTAGGATTACAATCTACGCATCACCCGAACACGTCCGGCTTCCCCTCGCCGCCGGCGCCGTCGCCTCCGACCGCCTCTGCCCGGCCCCTCCCGAAGGTACCCCTCAAAAGGATTTGCTGCCCTATATAGGTAGGCAAAGCCTCCCCCGCCCATCTGGTTAGCAGCGCACTCCCTCAACTCCCCGGTGCGCGTTCGAGCCCTCGGCTCCGCGCGCTGGGTTGAGTTTTTCGTTTATTTCTCGCGCTGACAAGTGGGTCCCACCCGTCAGCGTCAGCCGTCTGTGCGGGCCACTGCCGCCTGAGTCCCATCTGTCTGCGTCAGCCTCTGACAAGTGGGTCCAGATCCCAGTGGGCCCCACCTGTCAGTGACCAAAGCAGATGTGGTCACTGTCAGAGGGGTTCCCACATGTCAGCGACCATCAGAGGGTTTACTGTCAGTGGGTCCCACCTGTCAGGCTCTCGGAATTAAAAATAAAGATTGAAAATTTAAATATTCTAGTGGGCCCCACCTGTTAGAAATTTCTTAATTTCTGGATTTATTCAAACTGAAAACTTCAAACAAGCATAATTTTCTCATTTTAACTCCAAATTCAGCCATTCAAATTTCTAAATTCATCTAAAATCATAATCTATCCAAATATGGCCTCCTTTGAATTTTTTGAGTTTATTTGAGTTTTTTTGTATTTATTTGCTTTGTTTGCTTTGTCTTTTATCGCGTAGATTCCAACGTTGTCGACGATCACTCCACCCAACAGCAAGAAGACCCAGAGAATCTGCAAGAAGGCAAGTCTCCTTTGATCATCTTGAACCCATGATTTGAAATGTTTTCAAATTATTTTAAATTATGTGCATTGCTAGTTACGTAAAGTATTAGTTCAAATCTTTAGGAACTAGTTATTCCAACTTGCTATGCCCTCCATTGAAATTGAATGCCATGTACTCTTGTCACCATAGAACTTCCTTTGTCTCATTACTGAGAGTATTTAATTACTTGTTGATGTTAGTATGGTAGTATAATGCTTAGTCCTGCTATTCAATACTTTAGAAATCTTGAAAATGGGAATTTATGATTTATAGAACCCCTGTGTTTATGAAAATTAGTGGTAATTGGAGTTGCCACTGTTCTTTTAAAATAAAATAAAATGTGAAGTTGGTTTAGATTAGGGTGGATGGTTGGTTTGGCTTGGTGCAGTTAGCACGAGAACTTGTTAGGTGTATGTTCCACCCTAGTCAAATAAGGACCGACGCTTGTGTTTGTCTAGACTGAGCATTAACCGTACAACCACAAGTCTATATGGGTACGACCTAGCTGAATAACTTATGATAGTCTAGTTTAGGTGTCACCAGTGGAAAGTGGGTGCCAAGGATGGACTGGTTATTCACAGTGAGGGACAGGGATTTACTGTACTCATATGGCGCATGCAAGAGGGGGCTTCGGTTCGGGCAGTTAGCCTACCTGCGGTGAAACCTCAGCGGGTGGTATCTAGCTAGATTAAAGTAAGGTAAAGGTTTTGTGATATTTTATCTGGGTCTCATGCCAAAGGAAGCGTGTTGACTTTTAGGATAATTTATCTCTTGTGGGTAAAGTTGTACAACCTCTGCAGAGTGTAAAACTATTCGAATAGCCGTGCCCACGGTCAAGGGCGGGCAAGGAATGCATTCACATGGT
Organism: Dendrocalamus latiflorus; assembly: GCA_017311315.1. NCBI lineage: Eukaryota > Viridiplantae > Streptophyta > Magnoliopsida > Poales > Poaceae > Dendrocalamus > Dendrocalamus latiflorus. Next base: position 38,557,257 of record CM029647.1, on the reverse strand, counting down.
AGATTTCTGGTTTTAGCTTTAAATCAAAAGTTTTGTATTCCGAGAGTGGAGGGAACTCTCGGAAGGGTATCCTGGCGGATGGAGCCAGAGAGGGTGGATGGAACCCGCAGTTTCAAACTTGGTCAGATTGACTGGATTAAACTAGTGTTGGCAGATGGAACCTCCATTAGAGAATTATTGATAGTTCTGTTAAAACAAATACTTTGTTAAATTGATGCCTTTGAAAGTAGTTAGTAGTAATTGAATTTAAGATATTGCTTTGTGCAAAAGAACCATATAGCCTTCCCTTGTCAAGCCTCGCATCTATGCATTTTTCCCAAGACTTGCGGAGTACTTTATGTACTCACATGCTACACTTAAAAATAAATCTCGGAGGAAGTTGAAGCTCAAGAAGGTGACTACGACTACTGCTTCGCTTGTGGATGTGATGGATTCTTCCCGGAGAACTAGGTCGCGCTTCCCCAGTCAATTGCCTGTGGCGTATTGATGGGTCGTCATCGAGTTATCTTTTGCTTCCGCTGTGTTTCATGTGTGCGAGGTCTTAAACCTCTATTGTAATAATGAGACCTTTCGGTCGGTACTCTCAATTATTGTAATAAATCGCTGTTGGTGATGTTTATCCATTCTGTTTAACTGTGTGCACTAGCTTTGATCTGGGACTAGTGCGGTAATACACAGAGGGTCCGGGTTCGAAAATCTGGGGTTCTGACAACTTCCAAGGAAACTACGTCGACCGAGTCGACGCGGACCAACTCTTTGCTGTGAAGCAAAAACCCTCGGAGAAGCTCCGGGACTACTTGAAACGCTTCGCCAAGATTCACTGCCAAGTGAAAGATGTTAACGAAACCACCATCGTTAATGCAGCCATACAGGGCCTTCGCCCGGGCCCGATGGCCAAGTACAACGCGCGAAAGCCAATCAAGACGGTGGCGAAGCTCTTCGACAAAATAGAAGAATATGCCAGGGCGGAGGAAGACGTGCGGCGAAGGCAAGGTGATGACTCCGACACCAACCAGGCCGGAGCCTCGGCAAAAGCTGAAGATCCGCCGAAGGGCGGTTCGTCGAAGGGAAAACGTAAGCAGGAGTCGTCCAGGGACGCGCCCGACCGCAGGGACGCCTCGCGTAAGGAGTCGTCCGATCAGCCCAAGCGCGGCCAGCAGAGGTCGAGGCGAAACTGGTACGTCCTCGACATCGAAGGCGGGTCCGACGAGGGTGCTCCCGCGGGCCGAGGCGGTCGGGGGCGCCGTGGCCAGGGGCGCGGCCGTGGCAGGGGCCGCGACGATAAGGGTCGTGGAGATTACGACGACCAGCATCAGGGACTGTGGTGCGTAGTCCACGGCCGCGGCAATCATGATACCCACGCCTGCACCTCCATCGCGGCGCTCCGCGACAGCGTCGCTTGGGACAGGAACCCGGAGGAGCGCCCGCCTGCGGTGGCCCACGTCCAATTCCCATACGAGGCCCCCGTGCAGGTACAGGCGCAAGGGATGCAACCCCAGGAAGGCACCTTACGGATCCAAGCTCACGTACAGCAGCCTCGGGAGGGCCTCCTGTCGCTGCAGGCCCCAGACGCAACCTACCGCAGGGTCATTAACGTCATATCCGGAGGCTCTGCGCTGGAATTCGCCTCGGCACGGCAGCAGAAGGCCTATGCGCGAAGATTACATCACGTGGTGGCATACCCAGCGCAAGCACCGCCGGATTGGGCGCAGCACGAAGTTACATTCACACCCGACGACGCCCAGGGTGTGGATTTCCCTCATCAGGACCCCCTGGTCATCCGGGTCACCATCGCGGGATGCGACGTGGGGCGCGCCTTGGTGGACGGTGGTAGCTCCGCGAACGTATTGTTTGCGGCGGCCTTCGACCAGATGGGGATCCCTCGAAGACGCCTAGGGCCCTCGGGAATCCCACTGCAGGGCTTCGGGGGACAGCCCCTGCGGGCGCTGGGCCAAATTGGTCTTCAAGTCTCCTTCGGCCGAGATGACAATGTGCGGACCGAAGATGCCACCTTCGACGTGGTCGACCTTCCGTACCCCTACAATGCCATACTAGGGCGCCCAATCCTCAACTCCTTCGGCGCGGTACCACATCACGGCTATCTATGCATGAAGATCCCGGGTCCCCGGACCATCATCACCGTCCGAGGCGACCAGGATATGGCCCGGCGCATCGAGCCAGGCACCAGGTGCCCATGTCGCGAAGCCCAACGGCGCTCCTAGAGCTGGCGTCACCGCACGGAGATTCGCGGGGCCATTCACAGGCGCCTTGGCCGGCCCTGCAAATGTCTAGCGACTAGAGGCTTCAGCCGCACCAAGGGCAAACGGTTAGTATATCCATCCTTTGTAGTTGCTCACCCGCGCAAATGGGGATGTAATGAAGATCGCCGTTTGTCGCTAATCTTTCTTTATCACGTGCAAATATGCGGTGAAGGCGCGCGCAGGCTTAGCCAACGCGCGCGTTCCCGCAGTATAAAAGAAAGACGCACATTCGCGTGTGCACTCGCCGTAGCCAGGGGTACGGGACTGAGTATAAATCGAAGTCGCACGTTCGCGTGTGCACTCGCCGTAGTCAGGGGTACGGGACTGAGTATAAACAAAGACGCACGTTCGCGTGTGCACTCGCCGTAGCCAAAAGGTGACGGGACTAAGTATAAACAAAGACGCACGTTCGCGTGTGCACTCGCCGTAGCCAAAAGGTGACGGGCCTGAGTATAAACAAAGACGCACGTTCGCGTGTGCACTCGCCGTAGCCAGGGGTACGGGACTGAGTATAAATCGAAGCCGCACGTTCGCATGTGCACTCGCCGTAGCCAAAAGGTGACGAGCCTGAGTATAAACAAAGACGCACGTTCGCGTGTGCACTCGCCGTAGCCAGGGGTACGGGACTGAGTATAAATCGAAGTCGCACGTTCGCGTGTGCACTCGCCGTAGCCAAAAGGTGACGGGCCTGAGTATAAACAAAAGACGCACCGGGGGGACGCCCTCGCGCGCACCAGTCTACGGACTTTAAAAAAGACGTAGCGTCGAGGCCCGCCTCCGCACGCACCAGTCTACGGACTTTAAATAAGACGTAGCGTCGAGGTCCGCCTCTGCACGCACCAGTCTACGGACTTTAAATAAGATGTAGCGTCGAGGTCCGCCTCCGCACGCACCAGTCTACGGACTTTAAATAAGACGTACCGTCGAGGTCCGCCTCCGCACGCACCAGTCTACGGACTTTAAATAAGACGTACCGTCGAGGTCCGCCTCCGCACGCACCAGTCTACGGACTTTAAATAAGACGTAGCGTCGAGGTCCGCCTCCGCACGCACCAGTCTACGGACTTTAAATAAGACGTAGCGTCGAGGTCCGCCTCCGCACGCACCAGTCTACGGACTTTAAATAAGACGTAGCGTCGAGGTCCGCCTCCGCACGCATCAGTCTACGGACTTTAAATAAGACGTAGCGTCGAGGTTCGCCTCCGCACGCGCGAGTCTCCGGACTATAAAGGAAGTCGTAGCGTCGAGGTCCGCCTCCGCGCGCACTAGTCCACGGACTCTAAATAAGACGTAGCGTCGAGGTCCGCCTCCGCACGCGCGAGTCTCCGGACTATAAAGGAAGTCGTAGCGTCGAGGTCCGCCTCCGTGCGCACTAGTCCACGGACTCTAAATAAGACATAGCGTCGAGGTCCGCCTCCGCACGCGCGAGTCTCCGGACTATAAACGAAGTCGTAGCGTCGAGGTCCGCCTCCGCACGCACTAGTCCACGGACTCTAAATAAGACGTAGCGTCGAGGTCCGCCTCCGCACGCGCGAGTCTCTGGACTATAAAGGAAGTCGTAGCGTCGAGGTCCGCCTCCGCGCGCACTAGTCCACGGACTCTAAATAAGACGTAGCGTCGAGGTCTGCCTCTGCACGCGCGAGTCTCCGGACTATAAAGGAAGTCGTAGCGTCGAGGTCCGCCTCCGCATGCACTAGTCCACGCACTCTAAATAAGACATAGCGTCGAGGTCCGCCTCCGCACGTGCGAGTCTCCGGACTATAAAGCAAGGCAAAGCGCGGAGGTCCGCCTCCGCATACGTCAGTCTACGGACTGTCCGTTCTAAGGAACCCTGGCGCAGCTACTTCGCCAACGGTGGCATCAACACACAGCGCATATCCTAAAATGCCAGGAAGTCTGCATACCGAAAAAATCACAAGTACAAAGGTCCGGCAACATCCCTGCCGCTCTAAGCCGCTACCCCGCGGGTTCGTCCTTAACACGCGCTAAAGCTGGGGCCTCGCTCGAAGAAGGCCGGCTCGCCCAAAAGTCCAGCGACTCTTCGGCCCTTCGCCAGCGTCGAAGGCGTCACAGGGTTGAAAGGTCGGCCGCACGAAGCCGGCCCCAGCAAGGAAGCTGCCCGGGATATAGGCGAAAGTCAGAATGCATGCAGCAAGTGTGTACTTTATTTGCAAAGACAAGGAACAGTACAACGCACGCCTACACCTAGGCACCACGGCGTCAGACCTGCGGGTTCCCGGCACCTTCGGAGGGCCCAGCGCCGCCATCGTCGCGTCAAGGGACCCCATCCAGAAATTGGCCGAGGCTCCCCGTCCCGTAGAGCGATTTCTGGAGCTCAATCCGTGCAGCATCCGGCCCGACGTAAGCCCAGATCCGGTCGATGAAGGGCCCGAGGGCAAGGCGAGCGGAGCGGACGGCGCCGGACATTACTCCGGCCCCGCCAGGCATCTCCAGCTGGGGGTCATCCAGCGCAGCGATGTGCATACAACCGCGGTGCTGTAGGAGCGCGCACACCAAGCATGCCGACGTGTACACGCAGTGGGTGCCGAAGGACGTCGCCGCATCGCGCACGACGTTGGCGGCATCCCCGACCCAGCGAAGCGTCCGAGACAACTCCTCCGGGCCGAAGGCGCGGCCCGGCACCTCAGCTACCAGCCCTTGAAGATGGCTCTCCAGCGTTTGCATGGCGTCCCACGCAACCACCGAGGCGTCGCCCAGCGTCCGGTTGCGACCTGCTCCAGGAGCCCGTCCCGCTCCGCCGCAAACCTCTGTTCAGCAGCTGCCGCGGCCGACTCCCGCGCCGACGCAACAAGTCCCTCGGCGTGCGCCCTAGCTTCGGCGCATTCCGCTTCCAGCTGGCGGATGCGGGCGTCCTGGGCAGAGCGGGCGCCAGAGGCTTCGCGCAGCTCCTCCTCGGCGGCCCGCAGCCTATCCTCGAGCGCCTTTCGACTACGAGCGTAGGCCGTTTGCAGGGCCTGCCCCAGCACAAGTGTCTGTAGAAGGGAAAAGACTTAGCAAGCTCAGCTAAGCCCAGGCGTGGTCGCATGAGTACTTACCCTCACCCCAGACACCTCGAAGGCGTCCTCGAGGCGCCCCGCCCCGTAGGTCTGCAGCACTTGCGGGTCGACGCTGGTGGCCGCGTCATTCACAATCCCGCGCCATGCCCTCAGCGTCTCCGGGGACGGCACGAAGTCCGCGGAGCTTGTGCACACGAAGGTCCCGTGTTCGGCCAAACGCTCCCCTTCTGGAATGAGCAACGCTGCAAACAGGGATGCAGGTGAGCACCGCAAGGCATAAAGTCATACACCAGATTAAGCTGGCCACCCTACCTTCGGTAGCAGAAGGAATGGTCCCGCCGCGGGCAGAAGCCTCCGCGTTCGGGGAAGACGACGGCTGTCCCTGCGCGGCGGGCGGTGTGGCCAGAGGGGCAGAAGGCGCATAGGCCGCAGGGTCCCCGGTGCTTGCGCTGGAGTCCCACAAGCTTCTGATGCCCGTGGCCACAACGAATCCCCGCGGTGTCCGGTGGAGATCCGGCCGCACACACGGCCGTTTGGCCGGGGTAGCCAGCAGCGACACCGCCCCCGCAGCCGTGGTTGGGGAAGACCCCGCGGCTGCCGCGCCCGGGGGCGAAGGTTCCACGGTGGCAGTTGTCGCAGGGGCACCTCGGTTTCTGCTGCTGGTGGTAAAGACAGCACGGCTCCGTGCGCCCCCGCGGAGGGCGCCTCCGGCACCCCAGCGGTCGCGGTCGAGGGCTCCACCTCGGCATCGCCGGTCCGCACAGGGTCCGCCTCGGTGACTTCGGCGGGCGGTGAGACTTCCCCCCTCCGGCTGCCCGCGGCAAACCCGTCGTCCGGGACGCTCGCCGAAGATACCTCGCCTTCGGCGCCTGCGCCACCCAAGCCCGAATTGGCTTACCTCGCCGAGTCCGACTCCGCGTCCGCCGAGCCCTCGGAAACACTAGCAGCAGGCGCGGTAGGCGCCCTGCTGCGGCCCCTCTTCCGAGACGGCGCCTCCTTCTTCTTCTTCTTCTTCGCTGCACCATCGTCCGGAGCGACACGGTCCGGCACGGCAAGGCCCAGGACCTCGCACACGCGGTTTATCCGCCCTAGCGCCGCCTTGGCGATAGCAAACGCGCGCTGCTCGTGCTCCCTGGCGGTGTACGGCCCCAGGAATACGCGCGCGGCTTGCTCCGCCTCCTCCAAGGAAATCCCTGCAGCAAAGGAGAATAGAATCAGCATATAACGCATTTCGCGTGAACAAAGGAGGGACGCGATCGAGGCTTACGAGGACCGGGCGGCGCTGGCAGCAAGCAGACCCATGGCGAAACATTGTCGTCTCGACGCCTCTCGGCGGCAAGACGCCAGTCGTAGGCAAGCGGTGCCACGCCGTACATCACGTACTCTTCGGCGAGGTCGCGCATGTTGAGGCGGGCAGCCACGCCTACGAGCCGCTTGACCCTCCGCTTGTCCTCATCATCGAGCGTTCGGCCGGGCGAGGGCTTGAACGCGATTGGTCGGCCTGTGCACTCAAGGCCGCTCCCGCTCTCCACACGGTGGTAGAACCACCGCTTCATCCAGTAAGACTCCCACTTCCCGCGAGTTGAGTTCGCAGGGAAGAGCTTCTTGCACGACGGGCGAAGAATAAAAGTGACGCTGCCGAAGCTCGACAGCGTCCCATCCTTCCGGCCCTTGGGCTGGCATCGTGCCTCGTGCAGATAGGCGAACAGCGACGCACTGGGCCAACACGCCCCCGAGCGCAAGGCCCAGCTGTACACCAACCGCCTGGCCGCGCTCGCTACTGGAGGCCATCGCTTCCCACGGAGAGACTGAAGCGGTGAAGATAACGCGAAGGTGTAGAAGGCGGAGCAGACAGCAAAGAGGGCGTAAAGGTGCGGGGGCGCTATTACGGGGGGCTATTTCAAGCCACCTCGCCCATACCGCCGCTACCGAAGTGTCGCAACGATCCGCGTGCCGGGTGCAACCACAGCAGTGTAAAGGCCCGCCCCGCACGATTCCCCATAACTGAAAGCGAAGGGTCGCGAAGGTCCGTGTACGAGGCGCGACCGCAGTCGTACAAGCGCCCGTCCAGCGCAACACCCCACCCAACGTTGGAAGGTCACGACCACAGGCGCCAAGGACCGTCACAGCACGGCGTTACCTAGCCGCTGTTATAGGCGCACCAATGGGCCAGGGGATCACAATAGCTCCGGCGCCGCGCCATTCACCGCCCGCCCCATGTCCCCCTTGCCTAGGGAAGAGGCGAGCGGCTGCAAGCACGCAACCGTCCACATCCCGCCGCCAACCAGTCGTAGGCCGCCGCGTGCCCCGGGCGCGTCGGGTCGCACGGTACGGGAACCTAACCCTGGCAGACCAGGGGCCGGCGTGACTCCAGGAACCTTTACAGCGCAAGACCGCATCGCAAGATCCCAAGTCACCGCCCACGTGGCGGTGTTCGCGGGGCGAAGGCGCTAGCTTCGCTGGCACACATTCGAAGGGTAGGGGACGGAGCGCGCGCGTCTACATCGACTAGGCGCCAGCTTCGCTACCACCCGTTCGATGGGTAGGGGACGGAGCGCGCACGTCTACGTCGACTAGGCGCCAGCTTCGCTGCCACCCGTTCGATGGGTAGGGGACGGAGCGCGCGCGTCTACTTCGACTAGGCGCCAGCTTCGCTGCCACCCGTTCGATGGGTAGGGCACGGAGCGCGCGCGTCTACTTCGACTAGGCGTCAGCTTCACTGCCACCCGTTCGTGGGGTAGGGGATGGAGCGCGCGCATCTACGTCGACTAGGCGCCAGCTGCGCTGCCACCCGTTCGATGGGTAGGGAACGGAGCGCGCGCGTCTACTTCGACTAGGCGTCAGCTCCGCTGCCACCGATTCGACGGGTAGGGGACGGAGCGCGCGCGTCTACTTGGACTAGGCGCCAGCTTCGCTGCCACCCGTTCAATGGGTAGGGGACGGAGCGCACACGTCTACGTCGACTAGGCGCCAGCTTCGCTGCCACCCGTTCGATGGGTAGGGAACGGAGCGCGCGCGTCTACTTCGACTAGGCGTCAGCTTCGCTGCCACCCGTTCGAGGGGTAGGGGACAGAGCGCGCGCGTCTACGTCGACTAGGCGCCAGCTTCGCTGCCACCCGTTCGACGTGTAGGGGACGGAGCGCACGCGTCTACTTCGACTAGGCGTCAGCTTCGCTGCCACCCGTTCGAGGTGTAGGGGACGGAGCGCGCGCGCGTCTACGTCGACTAAGCGCCAGCTTCGCTGCCGCCCGTTCGATGGGTAGGGGACGGAGCGCGCGCGCGTCTACGTCGACTAGGCGCCAGCTTCGCTACCGCCCGTTCGATGGGTAGGGGACGGAGCGCTCGCGTCTACGTCGACTAGGCGCCAGCTTCGCTGCCACCCATTCGAAGGGTAGGGGACGGAGCGCGCCCGTCTACTCCGGCTGGGTGCCAGCTCCGCTGCCACCCGTTCGATGGGTAGGGAACGGAGCGCGCGCGTCTTCTTCGACTAGGCGCCAGCTTCGCTGCCACCCGTTCGATGGGTAGGGAACGGAGCGCGCGCGTCTACGTCGACTAGGCGCCAGCTTCGCTGCCACCCGTTCGATGGGTAGGGGACGGAGCGTGTGCGTCTACTTCGACTAGGCGCCAGCTTCGCTGCCACCCGTTCGATGGGTAGGTCACGGAGCGCGCGCATCTACTTCGACTAGGCGTCAGCTTCGCTGCCACCTGTTCGTGGGGTAGGGGACGGAGCACGCGCGTCTACGTCGACTAGGCGCCAGCTGCGCTGCCACCCGTTCGATGGGTAGGGAACGGAGCGCGCGCATCTACTTCGACAAAGGCGTCAGCTCCGCTGCCACCCGTTCGAAGGGTAGGGGACGGAACGCGCGCGTCTACTTCGACTAGGCGCCAGCTTCGCTGCCACCCGTTCGATGGGTAGGAGACGGAGCGCGCGCGTCTACGTCGACTAGGCGCCAGCTTCGCTGCCACCCGTTCGATGGGTAGGGGACGGAGCGGGCGCGTCTACTTCGACTAGGCGCCACCTTCGCTGCCACCCGTTCGATGGGTAGGGGACGGAGCGCACACGTCTACGTCGACTAGGCGCCAGCTTCGCTGCCACCCGTTCGATGGGTAGGGGACGGAGCGCGCACGTCTACGTCGACTAGGCGCCAGCTTCGCTGCCACCCGTTCGATGGGTAGGGGACGGAGCGCGCGCGTCTACTTCGACTAGGCGCCAGCTTCGCTGCCACCCGTTCGATGGGTAGGGCACGGAGCGCGCGCGTCTACTTCGACTAGGCGTCAGCTTCGCTGCCACCCGTTCGTGGGGTAGGGGACGGAGCGCGCGCCTCTACGTCGACTAGGCGCCAGCTGCGCTGCCACCCGTTCGATGGGTAGGGAACGGAGCGCGCGCGTCTACTTCGACTAGGCGTCAGCTCCGCTGCCACCGATTCGACGGGTAGGGGACGGAGCGCGCGCGTCTACTTGGACTAGGCGCCAGCTTCGCTGCCACCCGTTCCATGGGTAGGGGACGGAGCGCACACGTCTACGTCGACTAGGCGCCAGCTTCGCTGCCACCCGTTCGATGGGTAGAGAACGGAGCGCGCGCGTCTACTTCGACTAGGCGTCAGCTTCGCTGCCACCCGTTCGAGGGGTAGGGGACAGAGCGCGCGCGTCTACGTCGACTAGGCGCCAGCTTCGCTGCCACCCGTTCGACGTGTAGGGGACGGAGCGCGCGCGTCTACTTCGACTAGGCGTCAGCTTCGCTGCCACCCGTTCGAGGTGTAGGGGACGGAGCGCGCGCGCGTCTACGTCGACTAGGCGCCAGCTTCGCTGCCGCCCGTTCGATGGGTAGGGGACGGAGCGCGCGCACGTCTACGTCGACTAGGCGCCAGCTTCGCTGCCGCCCGTTCGATGGGTAGGGGACGGAGCGCTCGCGTCTACGTCGACTAGGCGCCAGCTTCGCTGCCACCCATTCGAAGGGTAGGGGACGGAGCGCGCCCGTCTACTCCGGCTGGGTGCCAGCTCCGCTGCCACCCGTTCGATGGGTAGGGAACGGAGCGCGCGCGTCTTCTTCGACTAGGCGCCAGCTTCGCTGCCACCCGTTCGATGGGTAGGGAACGGAGCGCGCGCGTCTACGTCGACTAGGCGCCAGCTTCGCTGCCACCCGTTCGATGGGTAGGGGACGGAGCGTGTGCGTCTACTTCGACTAGGCGCCAGCTTCGCTGCCACCCGTTCGATGGGTAGGTCACGGAGCGCGCGCATCTACTTCGACTAGGCGTCAGCTTCGCTGCCACCTGTTCGTGGGGTAGGGGACGGAGCACGCGCGTCTACGTCGACTAGGCGCCAGCTGCGCTGCCACCCGTTCGATGGGTAGGGAACGGAGCGCGCGCATCTACTTCGACAAAGGCGTCAGCTCCGCTGCCACCCGTTCGAAGGGTAGGGGACGGAACGCGCGCGTCTACTTCGACTAGGCGCCAGCTTCGCTGCCACCCGTTCGATGGGTAGGGGACGGAGCGCGCGCGTCTACGTCGACTAGGCGCCAGCTTCGCTGCCACCCGTTCGATGGGTACGGGACGGAGCGGGCGCGTCTACTTCGACTAGGCGCCAGCTTCGCTGCCACCCGTTCGATGGGTAGGGGACGGAGCGCACACGTCTACGTCGACTAGGCGCCAGCTTCGCTGCCACCCGTTCGATGGGTAGGGAACAGAGCGCGCGCGTCTACTTCGACTAGGCGTCAGCTTCGCTGCCACCCGTTCGAGGGGTAGGGGACGGAGCGCGCGCATCTACGTCGACTAGGCGCCAGCTTCGCTGCCACCCGTTCGAAGGGTAGGGGACGGAGCGCGCGCGTCTACTCCGGCTGGGCGCCAGCTCCGCTGCCACCCGTTCGAAGGGTAGGGGACGGAGCGCGCGCGTCTACTCCGGCTGGGCGCCAGCTCCGCTGCCACCCGTTCGAAGGGTAGGGGACGGAGCGCGCGCGCTTACTTCGGCTGGGCGCCAGCTCCGCTGCCACCCGTTCGAAGGGCCCGGGACGGAGTGCGCGCGTCCACTTAGGCGGGGCGCAGCAAAGGCGGGGGTCTTGTCCTGCAAAATCTACCTCGTTTTCCTTAACAGGCCACCTACAGTGCATCAACATAAAAGGTAATGCCGGCGGGCTCCATCAGGAACACAGACTATTGGTAGGCCTGTTAAGAAAAACAGGGCAGACCTCGCTATCGCCTACGGAAGCGCGGTGCGGGGGCAGGAAGCGCGGCTGGCTGTCGATAACCGGCCCTGATCAAGCTCCCAGGAAAAATGGACCTCCTTCTGTGCATCAACATTCCCCAAGCCGCTCAGCGTCACCCGGGAATGTTGATGCACGGCAGGGGCACATTTTAGGGGAACAGCTTCTATCACAATATACGTAGGAGCAACGCCGCACCAGCGCCATATATATACCCCAATCAGCAGGGGAGCCAACCGGCGGAAGGCCAATCGGCAGAAGTCCAACTGCCGGAAGTCCGCCGCCATATTAATGGTCACGACGCCTCGATGCCCGCACCACGCCAAGCACGCTGCACCACGTGGACGGCGGGAAGCTCGAGCGTCGCAGCAGCGCGTGCGTCTGCTTCGGCTACAGCGCAGCCCCGGAAGTTTGGAAACGTTCACAGGCCGCGGGGACGGAGGGGGCCAAAGGACTCGACAACATGGCTTCGGCCTTGTGAAGCCCTTTACCGTGAGAGGCTCCTGTCGTAGGGATGGCCCCCACCTAAACCCAGCAGGCCTGGTAGGAGATTATAAGTCCCAGAATAGGCCATGTGTAATGACATAACTGCCCCCAGAGGGGATAACCAGATGTAAGGGTATAACTGTAAAAGCACTCCTCATGTGTGTATATATATGAGTACAAGCCATGGGGAGGACCCAGGCCATTACATTCATCTTCATCACTCTCCACTACCATCTCTCTCTCTGTTTGGTCTGTAGCCACAACAGGCATAATTCAATCTTAATTAAAATTTTACTTACATAGGGTCGAGCTTGCTATACACAACTATGTTTCACTATCGTTATTAACTAAATCTACCGTTGAGATTTATTTATCAGCGACGTGCTAATGGCAGGGATTATATTTTAAATTATGACTTTCTAATTTAAATGTGTATTTCATGTTAAATGGTCTCGGCATATCGTTTAATTAATTTTACGAAGCAGCTTGATTTGTCATTCACTTTCTTTCCTTCGGGTTGGGATTTTTATTAAATTTGGGCATTTTACCAAAACCATCTTTTATTAATGCCCCTTTATTAATAATTAGACATTAAATAAATATTCAAGCCACATTAATTACTCATATATGATAATTAATCTAATATTAAATCTTAAATAATCTTATTTACATCCTTATCAAATTTATTAGCTTCCATGGATTAATTTCTAATTTTCCTTAGTTTTCCTTAATTGAAATGGATTAAAGAAAAATAAAAAGAAAAAGGTTGAGAACGTGGATTTGAACCCGAGACCTGTGCGCTAACGAGCAGCTCAGTTGACCATCTAGGCGTTGCCCTTTTGGTGACATACTGGAGGGAGATAAACCAAAGAAATGAGGGAGTGGCTGGGAGCCAAAACTGAGGAGGTGGCCGGCATTGGGCAATCTACGGCGTCGCCGGTGGTGGGTGGCCAGGGAAGCACTGGTGTCGGAACCCGGAGTAACGACTCCTGGATCCTCTGTGTAAATCGCACTAGTCCAGGATCAGCTAGTGCACATAGTACAACAAAGATAAATACCAAGCACAAATGACTGATTATATTAAATAAAAGGTACGGCCTTATGGCCAAGTCTTACATCAACGCCCATTGGCAAAAGTAAATAAAGGAAATAACTGCGGAAGCAAACTAATAACAGCGAAGCCCAAGCCTGCCCACAGGCAAACGACAGTAAGACGCGGCCTACTCGTCCTGATCTTCACCGTAGTCGACATCATCTTCCTCTGTGTTGGGAGGGTGCAAGGTGAGTACAAACTTGTACTCCGCAAATCACACAGAGAATGCAACATAATGATAAAGGCTTCAACGGAAGGCTTATAGGGTTAGTTTGCATAAAACAGCATTTAAGAAATATAGTAATAGATTGAAAATGCGGAATTTAATACAATAAGTAAAACAGTACTTGTCTTAGAAAATAATACCGTCAGTGCAGGCTCCGACCATACACCAACCTATCCACGGGCATCCCACCCGGACCATCTTTTCCAAAAGATCACGTATGGATTCCATCCATCCACACGTTTCCGAACACTCGTAGATTCCATCCATCCACAAGCTTCCAATCTCTCTCATGGGTTCCATCCACCCACAAGGTTTTCATTCTCTCATGGATTCCATCCATCCATAAGGTTTTCGAAAATCATTTTTGAAAAACAAAGTCTAATCCATGAAAAACTTTTACTCAGCATGCCCATGACCGTGGGCACGGCTATCCAGGATAGATTATACACTCTGCAGAGGTTGTACAGCTTTACCCACAAGACACGATCATCCCGTTGTACCACTAGATTACACACTTCCTTAGGTGTGCGGTGGGGAGTCGTGACAAGGCCTTTACAATGCAAAGCCTTCAACCTGGTCGAGCCAACTCTAAGATTTCACCCCAGTAAGGAATCCACTAGACCGGGACCCCCCTCTTGAGCCTAGACGAGACTTCTCATGGCTTAACCATGCTCACCCAAGTGAGACTTCACATGGCACCAACCACGCTCACTTTCAACTTACAACTTGACTCAGGTTGGGACTTTGCAAATTATTCAGCCAGGGCTGTCCCATACCAGCCATGTGGTAGTACGATAAGGGCTTTGCAACAGTAGGTCACAGATCGGTCCTTAATCTGACTTAGGCCCAACCACATACCCCCGTGCACGACAATCAACCACTGCGGCTCCAACCAACAGGGCATGCCTGCACCCACCAGTCTAACCAATTGCCTAAGTCTAAACCATGTTTGATATTTTGTTTTCAAAGTATTTCATAACACTCCTTGACTCACCAAAGTCAAGAGTACATAACAAAAGTACGTCATTTTATGAGAAGGGTTCATCATTTTATGTGAAAAGGTATCCCAACCCATAATTATGTCTAAGCAAAGCTAAGCATTTTCTAATCATAAAGTCTCTAGCCATACTAATGTATCAACTAGAGTTTTAATCTAGGGTTACAAGGTATCAAGGTAATTCAAGGTCAATGGAGATAATAACAAGTAGGCAATAGCTATATACAAAACTGAATTGAAATAATTGAATAAAAGTATGCATGCAGAATAATTTAAATCAACATAATTTTATTTTGAAAACTGGGATCAACATGATCAAGGAGTGTGACTTGCCTTGCTCTTTAACTTGGTTCAAACCTTCGTCGTCGAATTTTCCCGAATCGTCGAAGTCTACACGTGAAAATAACCCACCAAATTCAAATAAATTCAAATTAAATTCAAATTGACTTCAAATATTTGAATTGAGACCACCAATGGATAGAAGGGAATTTTTGATGAATTTAGAAATTTGAATGGGCTCAATCGGAGTTAGAACGAGGAAAAACGGGCTCCGGGAAGTTTAAAAAGAGAGAAAATGGAAAATCAGGATTTTTGGAATTATTTTTCTAAAGGAAAATCTGGATTATTGCGTCAGCAGGGATTTTAATTTCTGCTGATTTTTTTTTCAATGGAAAAATGGCTTTATTACACCAGCCTGACCTCAGCCCTGAGGTGGGCCGGCTGACAGTGGGCCCCGGGTCCATAGACCGGGTCCACGGGCGAGGGGAGGCGGTGAGGTGGCGGGGTGGTGGCGTGGCGGCCGACGGGGCGGGACGGCTCCGACGTGGTGGCCACCGGGCAGCCACGTGGCGTCCACGCTGGCGGCACCGGCCAGAGAGGAGCTCAGGCACCGGGGCCTTGCCGGCGTTCCAGCGGGCGACGGCCGATGGCGAGGGTGGCTACGGAGAGAAGGGCGCACGAGCATCACGACGGTAGGGGCGGCGGTCACCTTGGGCGGCCGGAGATGCGTCGGCGGCGAGGAGGGCGGTGGCGCGGCTCGGGGGCTCTGGCGGAGGTGGCTTACCGGTGGCGCTCGGGCCTGGGGAAGAGGTGCCTAAGGATAGCGGCGGTGCGGGGAAGATGACGACGGCGTCGGCCGGGCGCGGGAGGCCTTGGATCGACGGCGATTGCTCGTCGGAGCGGCCGATGGCGCTCGGGAAGAAGAGGCACGGGGCGAGGGAGCTCGGGCGGCGGAGAGGGAGAATCGAAGGCAGCGGGAGGTGGAGTGGGGAGAGGCGAAGCCCGGAGGGGATTTATAGGGGGCGGCGAAGGGCGGGCCGGCACGAATTTGTCATCGGAGTGGCGGCGGTTGCGGGCGGCCGTTTCGGGGAGTGAGGGGGGAGCAGGCGCCGAGGTGGGGGACGTGGGGTGCGAGGCGCGGGTCGTGCGGGAGAGGAGTGGCGGCGCGTTCGGGAAGTGGAGGCGTGGCCGGGTAGGGCGGGAGCGGCGCAACGGCCGGGGAGGGCGGCGCGAGGAGGACGAAGGCAGTGCGGGGAAGACGGGGCAGGGTGGCTGACAGGTGGGACTGGGGCGCAGCGAGAGAGGGGGGCGCGGGCGGCTGCCGGGTGGGGTCCGCGGGGCAGAGAGTGGAGAGAGAGGGAGTGGGGTGCGGATGGCGGATGGGGACGCGCGGGTGAGATCGAACGGCCGAGGGTGCCAAGGCAGGCAGTGGAGATGGGTTGGCGGGGGCGACGCGGCGCAATCGGGGCCGGCCCGAGAGGAGGGGTAGCGGGAGCGGATGGGCGACGTGGCCGACATCCGCTCCCGCCACGTGGCGGCCAGAGGGAGGGGGAGGGGTTTTTATTTTGTTTTCTGGTTTAAGGATTTTCAGAAAAGCACAATAAATTCAATAAAGCTCAGAAAAATACGAAATAAACTCCAAAAATTCCAGAAAAATTCAGAGAACCTCCTGGATACTTTTTGGACTTAATAAAAATATTTTCAACTAATGTTGGCATTTAATTGTTATACTTAAAATACTTTTTATTTTCAAATTAGATTTTAAAATCCTAGAGAACTCAGAAAATCCAAATAAAATCCAAATAACTCCGAATGATTAATTTGACATAATATTTTTATATAAAATCAAAATATCACATTATTTAATAATATTTTTAATTTTTACTTAAAATGCTTTGTAAATCCAGCTTTTTCAAAAACAGAAATTCAAGGCAAATCCAAATTTAAACTTTAGGCACAAAAATAATTATTTTAATTTAAATTTTGTTTTAGTTAATTTTTAATTAATTAATTAATTAATTATTTTTATTTTCGTAAAAAACCAGGGCTGTTACAACTGGCGAATAGCAAAATGGACTGCCGGAGGGTAGGGGAGGCGAGGGGAGATAGCGGCTCCGGCTAAGGTGGGGTGGTGGCAGCACAGCGGCGGGGCTCGACGGTTGATGGTGAGGCCAATCGGTGGGGCAGCACCAGAGTGGCGAAGAGGGAAAAGTGGTCCAAGGTGAGCCGGCGATGGAGACCATGGACGGCACTGAGGAGGTCACCGTGGGGGGGTTCTTGGGTGGTGGAGGGCGTTGGTTGGGAGTGGGGGAAGCTCCGGTATGCCGAGAGCTCCAATGGTGAGGAATCGAATCGGGGGTCGCTGAGGAGGGACCAAAATTAAAATACCAAATTTATGTTGGAAATATTTTTCCCTAAGTCTAAAACATCTCCAGGGATTTCTGTGAATTTTTCTGGAATTTTTAGACTTTATTTCCTATTTTCTATATATTTTTGAAGCTTCCTTTTATTTCTAAAAATTAAAAATGAATTTTAAATCCAAAACCTCCTCCATCTGACACGTGGTGCTCCCAGATCCAATCCATCCCCGCCCGATTTAATATGAGCCGACCCCTTCCACTTTCCCCTTCATTTTGAAACTGGCAGCCCTGATCTTCTCCGTGACACGTGGCGCTCATCCGGCCGTCCACCCCTCCCCTTCCCCTCTCTCTCTTGCCAACATGCGGGACCCGCATGTCAGCTCTTTCTTCTCCCTACCATTCTTCTTCCTCCATCTGCCGCCATTAGTGCCCCCTTGAGCTCATAATTTTCGACCATTTCTTCCCGTTAGCTCGAGCATTCAATACCATTACCGGCCACCAAGCTGCCCCTCTTTTACGCCCCTTAAACCCCTCTTTAAGCTCCTTTGCACCGGCCTTAATTCTAGCGAGTAATCGGCCATCGCTCCCTCTCACTCTGAGCCTTATATAAACCTTCCCCGAGCTCCTCTCGGCACCTCGCACCTCCCCCCACCTCCAATTTCTCCTCCCGTGCACCCGAGTCCTCCCCGTGCCATGTTCCCCAATCACTGCCCGACCGAGCTCCGGCGAGGAATGGCCGCTGCCCCGATTGCTCTCGTGCCTCATCGACGTCAACTTCGTGTTCCTCCTGCCTCGGTGACCATCCTTCACCCCTTCGCTGAGCGAAGCCGCCGCTGAAACCCCATTGCCACCACTGTCCGAGCCTTGCCGCCGCTTCACCTCATCGCCGACCGCCCTCCGGTCATCGTCGAGAACTGCCGCAGGAACCGGTGAACTCCCCTCGCTCCCCTCTCGCATTTGCGCCACTCACCAGCCGCCGCCAAGCGCCGGAGTGTTGGCGAGCCTGCAAGCCCGAGCGCCGGAGTGTTGGCGAGCCTGCAAGCCCAAGCGCCGCCTCTGGCCAGCACCGCCACGTTAGTGCTCATATATGCATGGCAGCCATGTGGCAGCCACTTGGCGCCACGGCTCGGCCACGTCTGCTCGTTGCCACGTCAGTGGTGGACCAAGTCCACGGCGCACCGAGCCAATCCGTGAACCCAGTCCACCATAAACCCGGCCCCACCTGTTAGTCAAATAAAACAATTTTCTCTATAAAAATAATTCAACCAAAAAAAGAAATTTAGTGCTGACGTCATAAATTGAATTTTCAGTATAAAATTAATCCCAAAATTCAGTCTTTTCTTTTTCTTTAGTTTTAAATTTTGAAAAGCCCGTATTTCTTCGTTTTAACTCCGATTTCACCCGTTCAAATTTCTAAGTTCTTATAAAATCCTAAATTATATTTGAGTTTTGTTTGAATTTATTTTGATTCTTCGCGTATAGATTTTGACGAATCTGGAGAGTTGTACTTCGACGAACCAGGACTTTGAGTAAGGCAAGTTACACATTTGATCATGTTATTCCTAGTAATTTAAATTATTTAAATTATTTTTAAATTATTATGCATGCGTACTTTTATTCAATCTAGTTTAAAGTCAATTTAAATTCTAGTTATGCCCAAATCCTTTGTGTATAGCCAAATTTGACTCTGAACAATCATGCCTTGTCACCCTAGATGAAAACCTAGTTACTACATTAGTATTAATGAGAAATTTTATAGAATTGCTTAACCATGCTTAGAATAATTTAGGTGGGAAGGATTGTTTCATACAAAATGATGATTTATAAAATCTATTCTTGACTTTGGTGAGTCAACAAAGTCTATGAAAGTTTGATAAAATAAAATTATAAAACCTAGTTTAGACTTAGGCATTGGTATGGTGGTGGGTGCTTGCTGGCATGCATTGCTGTTTGATGACACAATGTCAATTGCCAGGCACAAGGGGTATGTGGCTAGGCCTAAGTCAAATTTAGGACCGATCTGTGAACTACTAATACAAAGTCACACCGTACTACCACAAGTCCAGTATGGGACAGTCCTGGCTAAGTAATTTGTGAAGTTCCATCTTGGTTTCGCTATAGGCTGAATGTGAGTGTGGCGTCGGCCATGAGAGTCTCACATGGCACAAGAGGAGGCTCCAACATGTGGATTCATGTTGCAGTGAAACCTTAGTTGATAGGGACGGGGTCCCGATCTTCCAACAGGTTCTGGATATGTTCGATTTGGTGGAGGCACGACACAAATCGATCCGGCTTCCGAACGACACGTTCCGAACCCCGCAATCGCAGCACCACGTCTCCTCAGGTTATCAACCGTGCGCAGCCGGTTGACCTCGCCAAGAAGGCTAATTCTTGCCTGCGAATCGAAGAACACAAGCAAGAACAAGGAAGAACACAACTGAATTGCAGATGTATTGATTTAGCACTCGAAAGTTGGGGTCTCACAAACCGATGAACGGCGATACTGTTCAAAGACAGAATTAATCTAAGCAAAACCCCAGGAAAACTAAAGGGGTGTGGCCTCCTTAAATAGGGGAGGGAGAAGCCACACTTACCTATGAAAAGGGATGCGGTACTATTCCTAGTTCATGTTCACGCGTGTGGTACTGTTCACTTGAACAGTACCGACCCAAATAGCCCAAGTTACAAGGCCCTCGGCCCACTTTGAGTCGGACTGGAAAAGTGACGTGGCTTGTTTCGCAGTTTCTGATCTTCTCGAGTGGATTTTGGAGGTGAGACCAGATCCATCTGAAAGTAGACTCCAAGATCTTTCCAACGAGTACTCACGGGCCCCGAGAAGCCTTCTGGATCAAAAGTTATGGCCGTTTGAAGTTGGCTTGTCAAGCTGAATCCGAATTGATCTGGAGGCCGAATTGGATTCCAAAACCTTTAGTTCATTCTTGATATTGGCCGCTATAGTCGTACATGTTGGTGGCGTGGTCACATCATCCTCCCCTTCTTGATGGAAAACCGTCCTCGGTTTTAACATATGTGTAGTGTCACGTATTGCATGATCTTGATCATAAATCTCATAATTTAAGTGATGCGTAGGAGCTCTTGTAATTGTAACAACAAGTAGAGCAAATATGGTTGTATCCATAGGGTTCATGTTCTTATCATCCTCCCCTTCTTGCAAACAAAGCCATCCTCAGCTTTTGATAAGCTGAAAAAATGGTAACAAAGAAGCCAAGGTGTATGCATGGTATATGTATATGTCATCCATTTTAACCGTTCTTCGTTGTTGCACAATTAATGTTATAAAGCAGCAATGATCATAAAAGCTCGTTGTATTATTAACCCAAAAGTAATCATATATGTTAATGAGCAATTCAAAATTTCTCACACAGTAATTATTGCAACTTGTTTTGCAAATGTAAGTGAAGCATTTATGCAATTCAAATCTTTGAATTTGTAAACTTGTAGTGGTGGCACATATGGGCAAAACTACAACTTTTGGAATCAAGCAAAGTTCATCTATATAATCATATCTCAATCGAACAATAGCAAATTCATCTAGTAAGAGTGAAGAGCTTTGTATGTTCGGCCATAATTCATCATCTTTATTCAGATTGTCTATACTAGATGGTGCAAAAAGAGATGAACACATAGGCATTGAATGAGTACTAAATTTTACTTCCCTCTCAAATTCAACATGATTCAGCATACAAGAATTGTTGTCCCAAACAACAAGTTTCAATTCATCTATGTGATCACAAGTTATGCATATTCGATATACAAGAAATTGATTTTCCACACCATAATCTCCAATCAAATTAAACTTATATCCAGGGGTGTAGGTACTAAATAAGAATTTCGAACATGCAAGTTCAGAAACTTTCTCCATAGCATGTGACAATTTCATAGGTAGATCCAACATGATGTAACACAATGAATTAGCAGGAGAAATTCTAGTCAAAACTTCTTTATGTGTTATTAATTTAACATGTGCAAAATTATGACAATTTAGATCAGCACATGGTTTATTTAAGTCAACACAAGGAATATCAAAAGATTTCACTACAACAGGTATATACTCACAAGGTTGCTCCATGTCTTGTTGTAGCACCAAATCAATACCGTGAGCGATGATAGTACCATGTTCTTTACCTTTTTGGCTCTCCTCAGATGATGTAAGTGCATCCATCTCCTTATCTTCATTCTCAACCAATGGGGTCAGTGATTCAATCAGCTCATGCTCTTCTTTGGCATGGTTCTCAACTACCTGCAAGTTGTTAGTCACAGAAAATGGCACAAACACATGTTTGTTCTCATGTTCATCACCACTACCTGCAAGGTTAGCTGCAAGAGCATATTCATCCTCAACATCACTAGCACTTACATAACCACCATCTTCTGTCGTAATGTACGCCCGCTGACTTGTGTAATCTCTCAAGACGTGGCCCATCCCTTTACAACGGTGGCACACAATGCCCGTTGTACGGCTCGTGGAAGCAATCGATGAAGAGCTCTTTGCTGGTGCTTGCACACTAGTAGATTTGCTTGTCTCGGGTGCGTGTGATGGTGGCGGCGGTGCTGCTGAACGCGCCCTACTCACAGAGGGGGCAGCAGCTCGACAAATAGGTGGTGGGGCTATCTTGGCTCGCCTAGGCGTTGATCTCGATGTAGACATACCTCCAAAGTTGCTCCTTGTCCTTTGTTGCCTACCCTACAATGCTTTTTCTGCAAGCACAGCAAGCTGGAACAACTGGTTGATAGTAGTAAAATCTTTATAATAAACAATGTCCTGAAGTTCACGCCGTAACCCCCCGTAAAAACGACAAATCTTATCCTCCTCATCTTCTACAACATTACAACGCAACATGCCTATTTGTAGTTCTTGATAATATTCCTCGACAGATTTATTACCTTGGTCTAAGCACTGCAATTTCTTTTGCATTTCATGTTTAAAAGCAGGAGGAACAAATCTAGCACGCATAGCTTCTTTTAACCGCTTCCATGTATCAGGTTGTAAGCGCATGGTACCCATATCATTCCACCAGATAATAGCAAAGTCCTTAAACTCACTAGTAGCTTGTCTAACTCTATGTTGCTCAGGAACCAAGTGAGAATTAAACTTCTGCTCTATCGTCATCTCCCAATCAAGATATATTTCAGCATCATAAAGACCAGAAAAAGATGGAATGATAAATTTGACTTTAGCAAAAGGGTCATGATTAGAACGATCATTATGGTGCTGAAAATTATTACCTCCCATACCGTGACGGTTTTGATGTAGGCGGTGTCGTGGGCATGCATCTTGGGCAGCAAATGAAGCACTTGCGTCGTGGTTTTGTCTCTCATTATCATCAGACAACCCACCTGTCATGGTTAGTAGAAAACAAAAGACAAAACAAAGGTATTATCCCTATGCACTACTAGGTGGTGGAAGGTGGAATCACATATTCTCAAGCGTCTTACTACACTCTTACAAGTGTTCTTACCGATGCAGCAGGTGGTACAACCGGTGGCTGGTTCGTGATACCGTGTCGAGCGTGGGTACGATTGCAAGAGGGAACCTGTTCTGATCAAGAGTAGGTGTAGCTTGGAAGGCACAATATGGTAGCAATGGAGAACAATCAGTTAATTTCAGAATTGCATAGAATTGAATTATAGTCCGTATCTAACACTTAGCCTATGTTGCTGATCAACCAAGAATGGAAGAAGGCTAAAAACAAGTGTATGGCAATGTGTATGAGTGGTAAATACAAGATAATTCAATCCAATGCAATCTGGAATTGAAGAACACAAGGATTGACCCAAAACTGAAAACTGAAGATTTCTGTCCACTGGACAGTACGTCGGTATTTTGGCCGTAACTTTTTTTCAGATGACTTTTGTCCACTGATTCTTTTTTTCTCTGTTTTCTGATGGCTTTTTATACAGATTTTTTTTTGGGGCCAACTTCCAAAACCCGACGCAGAAATTCGCACAAAAATCACAACTGCTGACTGTTGCAGATTCAAAACAGATAATTGGGTCAACTTTCACCGCATATATCTCTTAACTGCCTTGCTGGAATGACGTGAAATTTTACAGATAGATGGATAAGGAATTTGTGAATCTAATGGCAGTGGACTCACTCAAAAATAATCTCGGAATCAAAAGATATGGCGTTTTTGCTGGCGGCTGTAGAGAAAGGAAAAATCAGCCGAATTTGGAAATTAGGGTTTGGGTGGGGAATTTTTCTTTTGTTTGGATTTTTAATGGAACAAAGATGTGACCAGCAACTAGACAATGCTAATATGGACACAAATTCAATTTAGCACAAACCAAAACTAACAGATTGAAAGGCACAACGGGGTTTGGACAGCGGAATTAATTCTTTTTGTGGGGCAATATTTTTTTCTGGACTATAGGAAATAAAAACCAATCTACTAACTAGGGATACAAGAATTACCTCACGGGCAACCGTTGCTCTGATACCAACTTGATAGGGACGGGGTCCCGATCTTCCAACAGGTTCTGGATATGTTCGATTTGGTGGAGGCACGACACAAATCGATCCGGCTTCCGAACGACACGTTCCGAACCCCGCAATCACAGCACCACGTCTCCTCAGGTTATCAACCGTGCGCAGCCGGTTGACCTCGCCAAGAAGGCTAATTCTTGCCTGCGAATCGAAGAACACAAGCAAGAACAAGGAAGAACACAACTGAATTGCAGATGTATTGATTTAGCACTCGAAAGTTGGGGTCTCACAAACCGATGAAAGGCGATACTGTTCAAAGACAGAATTAATCTAAGCAAAACCCCAGGAAAACTAAAGGGGTGTGGCCTCCTTAAATAGGGGAGGGGGAAGCCACACTTATCTAATGAAAAGGGATGTGGTACTATTCCTAGTTCATGTTCACGCGCATAGTACTGTTCACTTGAACAGTACCGGCCCAAATAGCCCAAGTTACAAGGCCCTCGGCCCACTTTGAGTCGGACTGGAAAAGTGATGTGGCTTGTTTCGCAGTTTCTGATCTGCTCGAGTGGAGTTTGGAGGTGAGACCAGATCCATCTGAAAGTAGACTCCAAGATCTTTCCAACGAGTACTCACGGGCCCCGAGAAGCCTTCTGGATCAAAAGTTATGGCCGTTTGAAGTTGGCTTGTCAAGCTGAATCCGAATTGATCTAGAGGCCGAATTGGATTCCAAAACCTTTAGTTCATTCTTGATATTGGCCGCTATGGTCGTACGTGTTGGTGGCGTGGTCACATCATTAGTGGCAGCATAACTAATTTGGTAATGGAACATTGTAACAGCTTTGTCATAAACTCTCAGCCGCACACCCAAGGCAGTGTGCTAATCGTGTGGCAAAACGAGAGGACATGTCTTGTAGGCAAAGTTGTACACCTCTGCAGAGTAACAAACTATCCTGGATAGTTGTGTCCACAGTCAAGAACATGCTGAGTAAGGTTTTTCACGGATTAGGCTTTTGTTTTAATAAAAATATGGTTTACAGAAACTTGAGTATTTGTTTTGAAAAGATGATCCAGGTGGGATACCCATGGATAGGTTAGTATAAGGTTGGTGCTTACACTAACGATATTATTTCCGTTAAAAAGCTTGTTTTTACATACTGTGTTAAATTTAGCTTTGTATCTACTTTATGATATTTACTGCAATGGCTTTTTATGTAAATAACCACATTATGCCTTCCTTTGAGGATGAAGGTTCTTCTGTTAGAGGACCACCCATAAAGAAGCGTAAAAACCAGCTATCTAGTAGTAGTAACACTAGCCCATAGAAACCATAATTTAAAGTTTTAGAACAGTACTTGTGAGTTGTTATTCCTTTGTCAACAGCCTCAAGATTATAATATTTGACAAAATAATATGGTTGGTTGTTATTTGAGCTTTGTTGCTTTTCTTGCTTTGTGGTGGAATGTTACGTAGACCTTCTCCTAATTATCTCTTCCTTTCCTCTAAATCTGGAAGAATCTGGTAGATGGTGAATACCAGGAGGAATGTCAGCGATAACATCAACAATGCTGGAGCGCAAGAAAGTCAGTCCGCTCCCATCCCCCCGCCTCCGCCAGCAGCTGGACCCGACTAGACTCAATTAATGGCAAACCAAAATCAGTTGATTCAACTTCTAGCTTAGACCATCAACAACCTTGTTCAAAATGCTCCTCAGCCACCAGCTCAAGCTCCTCAGACCAGATTGTTGGGATTTTTGAGGATAAGGCCTCCAACCTTCTCGAGAAGTGTAGAGCTAATGGATGCTAATGATTGGCTCTGTGCGATCAGTAAGAAGTTGGATATTCTGCAATGCACCGATTGAGAAATGGTCTTGTTTGCTTCTCACCAGCTGAATGGACCAGCATCTGAGTGGTAGGATACCTTAATTGCCTCTCATGCCAACCCCTAGGCCATTTCTTGGAATAAGTTTGTGTAGAGTTTCCGCAAGGCTCACATCCCATCAGGCACTATTACTCTGAAGAAGAAGGAATTCAGTGCTCTGCATCAAGGAAACCGCATGGTAAATGAGTATTTGCAGAAATTCAACCAACTGGCGCGCTATGCACCAAAGGATGTGGCTACCGATGAAGCTAAGCAAGAACGGTTTTTGGAGGGCTTGAGTGACAATATCTCGGTCCTGTTGATGGCAAGTGATTATGCGGATTTTCATCAACTGGTTAGCAAGGCCATCCATCAAGAAGGCCAGTTTGTGGAGATGGAAAACTGGAAGAGAAGGATGGCTACACAACAGGTTAACCCTAGAGGTTTTCCCAAGGCCCGCAGTACTCCGCCCCAGACTGGCCAGTTCAAATAGCCCTCTAACAACTTCAAGCCGAAGTCAAGCAACCTCAAGCCAGCAGCTAGCCACCCACCTTTTTAGGCTAATCGCCCTAATTCCTAGGCAGCTCGTATTCCTCTGTTAGGTGGTCAAGTTTAGAAGAGCACCGCTACACCTGATGGAGTGACCTGTTTCTACTGCAAGGAAACAGAGCATTATGCCAAGTCTTGCCCCAAGAAGCTTAAAGTGGCAGTTAATGCTAGTGCATCTGGGAGTTAGACTCAAGGGTAGCAATTCAAGAAGCCAGAGAACTTCGTTAAAGGGCAGGTGAATCATATCACCACCGAAGAAGCTCAGGCAGCACGAGACGTCGTATTGGATATGTTACTTGTAAACTCAGTACCAGCTTCAGTTCTTTTTTATTCCGAAGCATCTCATTCTTTCATTTCTATGGATTTTATGGTTAAGAATGGGTTGGGTATGGTTTCCCTTAGTAAACCCATGATAGTTCTCTGGAATTTTTGTGATTTTTATGGTTAAGTACAAAATACTCCAGGAACTTCTATGATTTTTTTGGAATTTTTGAAATTTATTTGGTATTTTTTGTGCTTTGTTTGCTTTTCTTGGGTTTTCTAGAATCCAAAAATCAAAAATAAAATTTGAATCTTCCGCCCTGCCATCCGACCACCACGTGGACAGCCCAGATTGCCGTGTGCGGGCGCCTGCCCATCCGACCGCCCGCACCTTTCCCAAAACCGACGGCCCAGATTAAATCCCTCCCCACACGGCCTAATCTCAGCCGTCCCTAGCCACTTACCCTTCGCCTTTGATCGATGGCCTGGATTTGATCCATCCCCGCCTGATCTAATCTGAGCCACCCCTTTTCATTTGCCCCTATGCCAATGGTTTAGATTTAATCTTCGCTGCTAGATCTAATCTCGGACGCTCGGTCTTCATCCAATGATCACCGCTCAGCCTCTCTCACTCTCGCTAACTAGTGGGTCCCACCTATCAGGTCTGTCTTCCCTGGCATACCGCCGCCTTCCTTCTTTCTTTCTCCCCTTTCCTTCCTAGCGCCGGTGACTAAATCCCCACCGATCCCTTCCTTCCTTTTCCGATTCCTCTTGGATTTGGAAACCGCAAGCCGCACAGGATCAAATCCCCTCAATCTCGCACCTCATTTCCTTTTCTTGCCAAATTGAATCAACGCAAGCTGAAAATCTAGCAAGCAATTGCCGTTAAGGCTATATAAAGGCCCCTCGGCCTCGCTTCCCCTCACACCAGCCCCTACCACCTCCAACCCACCCGAGGAGTAGCCCAAGGCCCCAGCCCCGTGCTTTCCCCCCTTGTAGAGATTCTGAGGATCTCCGACGAGAAATCCTTGCCATTCCATGCATCCCCGAGGAGTGCCACCACCTCCGTCAGCTTCCCTGAGCCTCGGCAAAGCTCGTCGACCCCTTTTGCAGCCCAAGTTTGCCGCCGGAGCGCTGCCTCACAAATGACCCGAGCACCACCACTGCCTTCCTCGGTAAATACCGCAAGCACCGTCGCACTCCCCTCACTCTCCTCTCTCTGTTGCGCCCCTCACCGTCCGTCGCCGTGCTGCCGTTCGCTGGCGACCCTCGGGTCCCAAGCGCCCTCCTGGTTGGTGAGCCACGTCAGTGCCTGACACCCTTATGACTGCTAGTTCTGATTTCATAGTCGTAAGCTCGTCCGTGTGGTCGTAAACGACTTCATAGTCGTAAGCTCGTCCGTGTGGTCGTAAATGACTTCATAGTCGTCAGCTTGCCTGTGTGGTCATAAATGACTTCATAGTTGTCAGCTCGCCCGTGTGGACGTAAACGACTTCACAGCCGTAAGCTCGTCTGTGTGGTCATAAACAACTTCACAGCCGTAAGCTCATCCGTGTGGTCGTAAACGACTTCATAGCCGTAAGCTTGTCCGTGTGGTCGTAAATGACTTCATAGTCGTAAGCTCGCCCATGTGGTCGTAAACGACTTCATAGTCATAAGCTCGTCTGTGTGGTCGTGAATGACTTCATAGTCGCAAGTTCGACTGTGTGGTCATAGGCTCGACTGCGCGGTCGTAAGTTTGACTGCGTGGTCGTAAGCTGTTCTATGTGGTTGTAAGTTCGGCTGCGTGGTCGTAACGACTGACGTCATAAATATATTTTCCTTTAGAAAAATAATTCTAAAAAATCAGCCCTTTTCTTTTCCTCTTATTTTAAACTTCCGAGAGCCCGTTCTTCTTCGTCCTAACTCCGATTGAGCCCGTTCAAATTCCTAAATTCATCAAAAATTCTAATATATCCATTTCTACCCTCAATTTAATTATTTGGAGTCATTTTAATTTTATTTCAGTTTGGTGGGTTATTTTTACATGTAGACTACGATGATTCCGGAGAATTCTACGACGACGATTCACACCAATTTGAGGAGCAATGCAAGTCACACACCTTGATCGTGTTGATCCCAGTTTGCAAATAAAATTATGTCGATTTAAATTATATTGCATGCATATGTTTATCCAAATATTTCAATTCCAGTTTTAAACTTAGTTAATCCCGAATTGTTATTGACGCCTTTGATCTTGTGCAACATTATACTTTGTCACCCTAGAATCAAACTCTAGTTAGTACACTTGTATTGGTTAGAGAGTTTTATATCAAATGCTTAGGCCTGCTTAGCCTAAGTCAATTAAGGACCGGCTGTGAGTTGCTATTGCAAAGCCCTATCATACTACCACAATGCTAGTATGGGATAGTCCTAGCTGACTAATTTATGGGTCCCAACCTGAGTCTCATCGTAGGCTGAAAGTGAGTGTGGCGTAGGCTGTGAGAAGTCTCACTCGGCTCAAGAGGGGGTCCCGGTCTAGTGGATTCCTTACTGGGGTGAAACCTCAGTGTTGGCTTGGCCAGGTTGATGGCTTTGCATTGTAAAGGCCTTGTCATGATCTCCTCGCCGCACACCAAAAGAAGTGTGTTATTCTGATGGCAATATGGGATGATCATGCCTTGTGGGTAAAGCTGTACAACTTCTGTAGAGTGTATAATCTATCCTAGATAGCCATGCCCACGGTCATGGGCAAGCTGAGTAAAGTTTTTCACGGATTAGACTTTGTTTTTCAAAATAGTTTATGAAAACCATATGGATGGATGGAACCCATGAGAGATTGAAAACTTGTGGATGGATGGAATCCATGAGTGATTGGAAACGTGTGGATGGATGCAATCCATACGAGATCTTTTGGAAAAGATGGTTCGGGTGGGATGCTCGTGGTTAGGTTAGTGTTTGGTCGGAGCCTGCACTAACGGTATTAATTTCAATTACAATTATTTTTACTTACTGTATTAAATTCAGTATTTTCAATCTATTTACTGTATTTCTTTAAATGCTATTTTATGCTCAAATAACCCTATATGCCTTCCTTTGTTGCCTTTATCATTATGTTGCATTTCTCCGTGTGACTTGCGGAGTACAAGTTTGTACTCACCTTGCTATCTCCATATAGAGGAAGATGACTTCGACTACGGTGAAGACTTGGATGAGTAGGCAACGTCTTATTGTCGTTTGCGTCTGGGCAGGCTCAGTGGGCTTCTTCCACTTTGGTGTTTTTCTTCCCCTGCTTATGTTTAAATTTGGCCTATTGGCCTTGGATGTAAACTTTGCAAATCATGCCCATATTTAGTTAATAAATGTCATTATGGTTGATATTTATCTTTGTTGTCCATTGTGTGCACTAGCTGATTCTAGACTAATGCGATTAACATAGAGGATTCAGGAGTTATAGCTCCCGGGTCTGACAGAGATGGTATCAGAGCAATAGCAACTCTAGGACGTGGCCATAGGTAGAATATATTGGTCAGACCCTAAGGACTTATTTTAATTAATAGTAATTTAAAAAAAATGCTTATTCTTACCCCTCAACCTTTGCTTATCCTTATCTCTCAATCCTTCCTCATCTTTATATTATCATTCAAAAACTTATTTCTAGCTTCTCTCTTGCTCAAACAATTATAGAAAAACACTTATCAAGATGCACCAAATGATGGATGGAGTGTTGGCCTTCATCGACTACTTCGCCGTTTGGGTTTCCAACACCGAGCTATCTACGTGCACAAAGAAGACCGCCATGGAGATCAGACGATGGGACATCGCTTCACTTTACTTATCACCAAGAGAACTGCACATGGAAGTATGCATTACTGCTTCAAATGAAATGATTACTCGTTTGAAAGAGCTAGACAAGAAGCCGCTCGTAAAGCAGTTCTTCATCTCTGCTGCCATTTCAGTCTTCGCATCGAAGGACTACATTTTGTACCTCAAGAGCCACGAAGGATGACACCATGATGACCCATACCCCTTTAGGATAAGTTGTTAGGCTAGTTAATAGACGTTGTTATGAGTTGTCAGTTTTATCTTTTGTCGGCAGCCATAACCATTAATTAATAAAGATTTTTGCTAAGTTGGTAATTTCTCATGGGTTGTGCAAAATGTTCCCTATTTCACTTTTTCCTTGAGTCTCCTCCCTCCTAATTCTTAAAAGCAACGAGCAGATGGTGAACACAAGGAACACCAGTAGTGACAACAACTAGAACAGCAATGACAAAGCACAAGGAAGTCAGCATGTTCCCATCCCTCTGCCAGCAAATGAACCTGATTGGGCTCAGATGATGGCCAACCAGAATCAGCTCATTCAACTACTAGTGCAGACCATCAACAACCCTGCACAATCTGCTCCACTAGTACCAGCCCCAGCTCCACAGCCAAGACTACCTGAATTTATGAGGTTGCGTCCCCCAGCCTTCTCCGCAGCATTGACCCCATGCATGTAGATGACTAGCTCAGAGTCATAGGAAAGAAGCTGGACATTATCCAATGCAGTGATTGGGAAAGAGTTTTATTCACTTCTCATCAGCTGAATGGACCAACATCAGAATGGCGGGACACCTACACCGTCGCTCACACAACGCACAAGCTATAACATAGAATGAGTTCGTGCAGAGCTTCTGCAAAGCTCATGTCCCGACCGGCATCATTAGTCTCAATAAAAGGGAATTCCGAACTCTGCACCAAGGAAGCTGCACCGTAAATGAATATCTACGGAAGTTCAACCAATTGGCATGCTATGCACCAGAAGACGTCGCTACGGATGAAGTCAAGCAAGAACGATTTTTAGAAGGACTCAATGATGACCTATCGGTTCAACTTCTCTCCAACAACTACGCAAATTTCCACCAGCTTGTCAACAAGGTGATTCGCCAAGAGTTCAAGTAACAAGAGATGGAAAATCGAAAGAGATGGATGAACACTCAACACTTGAACATTCGAGGTTTTCCTAAAGTTAAAAGAACTCCACTGTAGTCAAACAGATTCCAGCCTTCATCTTCAGCCGAAGAACAAGTCCTGACCAACACTTTCCCTGACACCGAAGACAACAAAGCTTTGACAACAAAGATTCGGGGATGAGATTCTTTTTAAGGGGGGTAGTTTGTAATAGCCCAGCTGTTTATTTCAATTTTTGAGAAAAAAGCTAGATTTGAAAAGTAATTTAAGAAAACCTATAAATATTATTAAATAAAATGATATTTTGATTTTATATAAAAATCCTAATTCAAATTAATTATCCAGATTTATTTGGTTTTTATCTGGTTTATCTGGTTTTCTAAGTTTAAAACCTATTTTTAAATTAAAAAGTATTTTCACTGTAAGAAAATAATAAAAAATTTAGTTGGAAATAATTTTTCTAAGTCTAAAATATCTCCAGGAACTTCTATAAATTTTTCTGGAATTTTTGGAATTTATTTCGTATTTTTCTGAGCTTTATTTACTTTTCTCGGGTTTCTGGAATCCAAAAATTAAAAATAAAATCTGAACCTCCCGCCCTTCCATTCGACTGCTGCGTGGATGGCCCAGATCACCGCGCACACGCGCCCACCCATCCGACCGCCCGCACCTTTTCCAAAACTGATGGCCCAGATTAAATCCCTCCTCGCACGGCCTATTCTTAGCCGTCCCTAGCCACTTACCCCTACGTCTTTGATCGATGGCCTGGATTTGATCCATCCGCGCCTGATCTTATCTGAGCCACCCCTTTTCACTTACCGCTTCACCAATGGTTTAGATTTAATCCTCACCGCTAGATCTAATCTCGGCCGCCCGGTCTTCATCCAATGATCACCGCTCGAGCTCTCACACTCTCGCTGACCGGTGGGTCCCACCTGTCAGGTCCATCTTCTCCAGCATGCCGCCGCCTTCCTTCTTTCTTCCTTCCCTTTCCTTCCTTGTGCCGACGACCGAATGCCCGCCGATCCCTTCCTTCCTTTTCCAATTCCTCTCGGTTTTAGAAACCGCAAGCCACACGGGATCAAATCCCCTCAATCTCGCGCCCCGCTTTCCTTTCGGCCCCCTCCTTTCCTTTTCTTCCCAAGTCGAATCAACGCCAGCCAAAAATCTGGTGAGCAATTGCCACAGATGAGCTCACCCCCAAGGCTATATAAAGGCCCCCTCGGCCTCGCCTCCCCTCACACCAGCCCCCACCGCCTCCAACCCATACCGAGGAGTAGCCCAAGGTCCCAGCCCCATGCTTTTCCCCTTGCCGAGCTTCTGAGGAACTCTGGTGAGCAATCCCTGCTATTCCGACCATCCCCGAGGAGCGCCACCACCTCCATTAGCTTCCCCGAGCCTCGGCGAAGCTCGTCGACCCCTTTTGCGGCCCAAGTTCGCCGCTGCACCAGTGACCTGAGCACCACCCCCACCTTCCTCGTCACCGACCAAAGTCATCTTACAAAAGTTCTTATACGCTCATGAATTACAAAAGATGGATGAAATTAAGATATTGCATGCTAAGTCATGTGAAAATCTTATAGATTTATTCACTAAGTCAGCATCTAATTTTGAAAGATGTGTACGTGGAATTAGAATGATGAGACTTAGAGAAGTGCAAAATTCAAAGGGAGACTCTTCACGAGTTCGTTATTAAAACTTGATTACAAAGATCGAGTACCAAAGAATAAATCATGTAGATTGAATGAAATTGGGTGGATTGTACTCTTTTTCCCTTGACGAGTTTTCCTGAAGTTTCTCGGCCAAGGTTATTAATGATGCAAATCGTGCAACACAACATTACATTATCATGTGCTCTTTCTCTAAATTTTTTCCACTGGGTTTTTATAGAGTTTTGATGAGGCATGATTGTGTCGGATGAGTGCCCAAGGAGGACTATTGAGAAACCTGGGTTTGGGGCTGCAAGCCCAGCCCATTAATAGGCACTCTCCACTTAGTTTATAAATAGGGGGTCCGTATTGTCATCACTTAAACCTTTTTAAGAAAGAGAAGAAGCTCTTTATCTCTCTGTGTTCAATTCTTGCATTATTCTACGATTATTCTGTGTTCGATCCATCTACTTTGGCATTGCAGGAATCGATCGACTGGACTCGCCAGCGACGGTTTCTCAACAATAACGACCGCTTACCAGGAGTATTCAACTAGGAACACTTCTGCGGTCGTTGCTTTCTGAGGTGGAGGTGGTTTTCTCTCCGGATTTACTTCAAAATATAGATAACGACCGCATGTTTGTACCCCTTGTTAATAATTGGTCGTTGATACCCAAAACTCCTGTAGTGAATGCAGCAGCTCGTCATCTCACAATTACTAGTCGTCAGACCATTGCTTCTACTGGCACCAAAAAGGAGAACAGCAAAACAACTTCTGTCTGGAGTGGAGAAAACTGATTATGGTTTTCCGTTTTGGGAACGGAAGAGCAACTCAATGTAGTAACATAAGAGAAAACAATTCACTGTGTGGGAGTAAACAAGTAAAATGGTCCTTACTCGGTTGTCTTTTTGTTGTTGTTCCCAAGTTTAAGTACCAAACTCATAATCATTGGTTGTGGATTCAGTTCTTCTCGTTCTGAAGGAATTGTCAAATGAACATTGCTTTTCAATGAAGATTTGTTAGAGTAGTAGATCTATGTCTATGTTTCGGTCATAGTGCCACGATTGTTCGAAGTTTTATAACAATTCTTCAACAGTTCACCATATAAAAAGTAAGAAAATGTGCTGAAGACCAGAGATTACATTTTAGTCCCTGATTATTACCCTAAGTACCCCTTTACTATTGGTTAAAAAAAGACTAAAAACCTCCCTTAATACTGCCGAACGGGGGACTCGAACTCAGGCCGGCGGGGTAGGATCACACGGTGCTAGCGACTCTATTACACGGTGTTACCTGATAGCAAGGGCGAATGAATCCACTTTAACCGGTAGTGTGGGCGTTGGGCAGAGGAAGCTCGGGGCGGCGGTGCCGGCGGTGAGGGGCGGCCGGAGGGATGCAGGGAAGGGCCAAAATGGAACGCCTGAGCTGCGGTGGTGTCGATGGAAGTGCCGGCGGGGACCAGAAAGCATGGTGGTGGGCCGGCGACGTGCGGTGGCGGTGACTCGGGGAGGAGCTTCGGCACCGGCGAAGTACAGCCTATGGGAAGCACGGGAAAGGCCGGGGATAGGATTGCGACGTTCCGAGGATGGTGTGGGGAGCGGGAATCGGGTTTTGTGGTGGGATTCGGTGGAAATCGATGTGGCCGGAGTTGGGGGAGATTAGGGCGCCGGCGAGCTACATGCGGTGGGCGTCCAATTGCAAGCTGCGGGAGGAAGTATGGAGCTCGGGGAAGGATTTAGCGGGCTTGGCGGCTCTTATAGACGGGCGGATAGGGCTGGCTTTGGGAGGCGGTTCGTTTGGTCATATCGGCGAGCAACGGGAGCAGCGGTGGTGCAGGCGGCGGGCAGAGTAGAAGATCTCACGGGAGGATTTGGTTTGATGGCCTGCGCCGCGCGTGGAGTGACAGGAGGGAGCTGGCGCCGCGCCTCATGGTGGCCGTGTCGCACGGCTTTGGCCGTGCCGCGCGGCTTTGGCGCTGAAGTAGAGAGGAGGAAGGGGGACCCGGGCGCACGGGGGAAAGAAAGAAAGGAGAAGGGGCGCACGTGAGATCGGGCCCAGCGGCAGAGAGAGGAGGTGCGGGTGGGGGAGAAAAGGAGTGCGGGCGGGGCACGGGCCCGTGTGGCAGGGGAAGAAGGCGGAAAGGGGGAGGTGGAGCTGGGCCGGGCCGTTTCGGCCGGCCTAGCTTCATCTCTCTTTTCCTTTTCTTTTTTTATTTATTTCCTTTTTATTTACCCATTTATTTATTGCATTATTTGTGTGTGCACATATAAATATATATATGTATAGGTTCATCTGGTCGTCCCTTACTTCCTGTTTTACTGGACTCCCTCTTGCATGTATACCACTTGTATATAGGTATATATATATTTACACAGGTTTGCATTTTATTCATTTGCTTCTATTGTTATTTTTACTATTATTTCCAAAAATGAAATTAATGCTCTAATTCAAGTTTCTCCCTCCTTTTGATGGATCATCTTTTCATATTTGAAATTAAAATTTTGAGTTTTCATTGTTTGCATATTCCCTTGTATGACATTTGTAATATTGATTCTGTTTTTCAATCTTTCTTCAATTTTTCGAAAACCTCAACCAAAATTTAAAAAAAGCATCATAAAAATCCAAACTCAAATAAAATATATTGCAAAAATAATTCAAAAGCTTCATATTTTCAAATTTCAAATTTTTGGGATGTTACACTCGATGACCCTTTTCTGCACAGCATGTACATGCCAATATGTTAGTTGAGAATGCTGTCTTAGGTATATCCTCTGGACGAATCTTCATCTGATGGTATCCCGACCTCAGATCAATCTTGGAGAACACTCTGGCCCCTTTAAGTTGGTCGAACAAGTCATCAATTCTAGGCAAGGGATACTTGTTTTTGGTGGTAACCACATTGAGAGCTCGATAATCCACGCACATACGCTGGCTGTTGTCAACAAAACATGTGCTCCCCATAGAGAGGTACTAGGTTTGACATATCCTTTATCTAACAATTCTTGTATCTGCTTCTTCAACTCCGCTAACTCATTGGCAGGCATTCGATACAGTCTCTTGGAAATAGGTGATGTACCATGTGCTAGCTCAATCGCGAACTCCACTTCTCTGTCTGGCGGCATTCCAGGAAGATCGTCTGGGAAAACATCTGGATACTCTCTAACAACTGGCATTTCCTCTAACACGATCCATTTGCTTTGGCAAACCATCATCTTCTCTGGTTGTCTCATGCTGGCTTCAAATTTTACTTTACTCCCATCTGCAATCCAACACTATTTGGTGCTTCTTAAGCCAATCCATTCCCAAAATTACATCCAAAGATTGGATGTCCAATACAACTAGGTCAGCGGAGAATTCTACTCCCTGGATGGCTATCTTGACTTCAGGGTAGCCTAGGTTTGTACTCAACTCAGAGCCCGGGGACTGAACCAGCATAACAGAACCAAGAGCAGGGATTTTGAACCAGTGCCTTAGAGCAAAACTTTGAGAAACAAACGAATGCGAGGCTCCAGAATCAAACAAAACTGTGGCAGGTACTGAATTTACTTGAAACTTACCAATCACAACATCTGGCGCTGCTTGAGCCTCCTCTGCAGTGACATGGTTCACTTGACCACGCACCACGGACTGCGGTCCTCTACTGAGTTGGCTTGATACTTGAGGTGCTCCATGTCCTGATCCTGAAGCAGGGGTCCAACTTGTTGGCATAGTGCTCCGGTTCATGACATTTGAAGCAAGTGACTGCTGTCATGGGTTTGGTATTCCTCTGCTGCTGGTTACCCACGTGAACTAGTTTGGGCCCAAACAAGAACTAACAAGGGGCTGGTGCGGGGGTTTTGAATCCCGATTGCTGAGGGACACGAGCTAGCTGATACACACTGAAGCGAGCCCTCTAAGCCTGGTGCATCTGTGATCCCTACTGCATCATCCTCTGTTTTCGAGAAGCCAAAAGTTGCAAACAAAGAGATCAAAAGAAATCAAACACTACAACTGTGCTGGCAGTGAGCTGCTGTGCTGCCGATAGATCAAAGCTGACCAAACTGCGTACTGCTGGCCGAAAAAAAGATCTTTCCCAAAAGCCCTCAAGAGCTAGATGTCTACCGAAAGTATCATGTAGCAGTTGGAAATAGTCGGCAGACAAAAGAAGCAACGAGCAGTAGCTGTATTCAGCCAAATAAAAGGAATACAAAGCATGCAGCCAAATCAACCGAAAGAGCATGACAAATGTCCTTGGGCTCGAATGAGGCAACAAAGGCAGAGTGGAGACAGAAGTGAGACATGCCGGATTTTGAGCGAGTGACACGCTCGAAAAGGTATCCAATCATCTGCTCTGAAGGATGGTCTTTTTGAATATGTCGAGGAGGTCCTGGATGATATGAAAAAGTGGCCTCTACCTCATGAGCTGGTGAGGTAGGAACAGAGCCACTAGCTCCAGAAGAAGCAGAAGGCATGGGCTGATCTCCTCGAGGTGCGGTGGAAGAAGCAGGCACCTCAGGGGGAGGAAGAACTGGATCAGGTAGACAACCCTCATCTCCATCCTCCTCCTCATCCACAAATATGGTCTCGGATTGCTCTAAAGAACCTGAGATATCGGGCCTAGTCCCCGGACTGGCCTCGTCGAAGGTCACCTCACAGGTCTCTACCATTTTACTAGACTCACAGTTCCAGACCTTATAAGCCCGCAAAGAAGTCAAGTAGCCTAGAAAGATCCCATCACAAGAGCGTGACTCGAACTTATCTAGGTTCCTGGACTTCAAGATAAAGCACTTGCAACCAAACACACGAAAATGCGAGACGTTGGGCTTTCGCCCATATCTCAACTCATAAGAGGTGCGATGCAAGTGTGCCCTCAGAAAAACTCTGTTTGATACATGGCACGCGGTGGCTATAGCCTTAGCCCAAAACTTCCTCGGTGTAGAGTACTCATCAAGCATCGTCTTGGCCATCTCGACCAAGGTACGATTCTTCCTCTCCATGATGCCATTCTGTTGTGGGACGCGCGGAGAAGAGAACTGGTGCTCTACACCTGTCTCATCGCAAAACCTCTCAAAGTAGGAATTCTTGAACTCCGTGCCATTGTCATTGCGGATCGCTCGTAAGGCACCAGGAAGCTCAATAGAAAGCTTACTAAAAAGACCTCGAAAATGTGTAAACGTCTCATCCTTCGAGGCTAAGAAAAACACCCAAGAAAACCTCGAGAAGTCATCGACCACGACAAGGACATACCACTTCCCTCCTGCTGACTGCACTCAAGCTGGTCCAACTGTGTCCATGTGGAGTAGCTGTCCCAGTGCATCGGTCATAGTCACTATGACCGGAGGGTGAGAAACGGCAACCATCTTGCCGTGCCGGCAAGAAGCACAAACTAGATCTTTGACCATCTTGAGTTTCGACAGACCACAAATGAGATCGTGGCCTAACTCGGGTCAAATGGTCAAATCCAATATGACCAAGTCTCCTATGCCAGAAAGTAAGGTCACGGGACTCTGAAGCAACTAAACACCGGAGAGGATCACCAGAAGACTCATCAAAATCAGCACGAAAGATCCTCCCATAACGAGAAATCCCGCAAACCAGACTACCCGAAGAATTAAGAATTTTGCAATTGTTTTTCTTAAAACTCACCTCATAACCATCGTCGGTAAGCTGAGAGACTGAAAGCAAATTATACTGCAGCTTACTTACTAAGGCAACATCTTTTAAAATGAATGAATCATTGACACGAACAGTACCTTTAGCGATGACACGCCCAGACGAAGCGTCTCCAAAGGTGATAGTCTCATCACCTGGAGCACGGGCTAGGGAAAAGAACTAACGGGAGTCTCCGGTCATATGACGAGAACAACCGGAGTCTACAAGCCAAACCTCTCCCTTCCCAGCCCGGCGAACCTAAGTCAAATAGAGAGTAAAGGCTCAGTACTGGGATAAATGAAAAGAGATTTTGGAACCCAATATTGAGTAACACGTCGAGCAGAAGAAGTAGTCACACACGACGGACCTCTAGCTACCCTATGCTCTCTGTCGCTCAAAGAAGCAGAAGGTCTGTGTGCAGACCTGAAGCTGTTGTTGGGTCCGACTGCTATGGGAGAGTGAATCGGAGCACCAACAACATGCTGATCTCGCCGCGGGTAGCCATCTCGACGGGGGAAACGAGATCTATCCTCAGAACGGCAGAAGTCACTTCCAGAGGCACATTGAGGACGAAAGTCAGAAAATGTAACAACCCAGGTTTTTATAAAAAAGGTAATAATAGTAAAAATAATTTAAAATATAAATAAGTGTTTTGGTTGCGTAAATTTTATTTTTGATTTGCCCTGATTTTTTTGCTTTTGAAAACACTAGATTTGAAAAGTAATTTAGGTGAAAACATAAAAATATATTAAATAAAATGATATTTCGATTTTTAGTAAAAAAACATATTTCAAATTAATTATTTGGAAGCATATGGCGTTTATCTGGATTTCCTGTGTTTTTTTGGTTTTTAAAATGAATTTCAAAGCTAAAAAGTATTTTTGTAAAAAAAACCAACTTTAAGATGAAAATATTTTTCCTAAGTCTAAATCATCTACAGGAATTCTTGTGATTTTTTTGGGAATTTTTAGACTTTATTTTCTAAGTGTTTTTGGAACCCTCTCTTTTCTCGGGCTAATAAGTGTCACGCCTAGATCCAATCTTCCTCACCCGATTAAATATCGGCCCTCCATCTTCACTTAACCCACTCCATCTCCATCCAACGGCCTGGATTCAATCTACGCCGCCAGATTTGATCCCACGTCATATTCTTTCTTTTTATGTACAAAAATAATTCAGAAAATCTCCTTTTCCTTTTTCTTTAGTTTCAAAATTCTGAGAGCCCGTTCTCTTTCGTTTTAAATCCGATTGAGCCTATTTAAATTTCTAAATTCTTAAAAAATCCAATATATCTATTTCTATCCTTTGTTTTTCAAATTTTTAGAGTCTTTTTGAAAATTAGTTTGATTAAACTAAAGATTAGCAAATAAAAATATTTTAACTGGTTAAAATATACTTCAAATAAATCTGAAATTATTTTATTTGACATTTTTGGGTTCCAAGGATTTTCGTGAAAGTTTTCTAAATTATTTTTCGAATTTATTTTATTTTTTGGAAAAAACTATTTTTTTTCTCTTTTGATTTGCTCTCTCCTGCCAGTATTCATCTTCCAATCGTAACGTTCGAACCGTTCCCAGCCCGAGCGAGCGTCGCCATTGCCGTCCTCTAGAAACTTCAAGAACTCACGATTTTCTCAACCATTTCTTGCGCAACAAAATGCATTCCAATCCTCTCATCAAGAGCTTTCCATTCCCGCCCTTAGCCCCCAATTTCATGCGCCCATTTCGCGGGAATATGCCATGCCACCAAAAGACATTCCCTCGCGGATCTCCTCATCCGGTCCACCTCTGTTGGACTTATTTCTGTTGTGAGCCGCTGGAGCTAAGTCTGCAGAAGCATCAGTGTTTTGTTTCTTGTTTCAGTCAGCATACAGTTAGTCCCGCAGCAAGTAGACAGGGCATGTATGTGTGCAAATAACGTGCAGTAGCACGAAGTCAATTTCCCATTTTTAGTGGATCTGTGATCCGAGTTATGTGCTAGTGTATTTAGCATTCTGTTGCAGTCTTGCATGTATTCTGAAGGTATTCAGCAACTATAGTTGAGACAATCAGTAATACAATTTTGTGAATTCAGTCTCTGAACTTCCTTCCACATTTCAGTACTTTGCCGTATAACCAATAGTGCTCGCTCGGTTTAGCATTTCTGGGCGTGCTCTGTTCTGCAGAATTCTGGGCGCAATCCTCCTGTTCTCTATTTACATTTGGTATCAGAGCATTAGGTTAGAGTGCCCAGTTGCCCCTGTTGAATCCGGATGGCACTCGTCGCAGCAAAGAACGCGCGGGAGAGCGTCAGAGGCCAGTTCGTGTACCCGCAGCTGACGGCGACAAATTACGCCAGTTGGGTGATCCGGGTTCAGGTGATGATGGAGGACCAAGGCGTGTGGGAGGTGATCGAGCCGGCGGCCGGGGCGATCGTCGACATGAGGAAGGACAAGAAGGCATGGTGGCACCTTCTTCAGGCTCTCCCGGAGGACCTCCTCATGCAAGTGGCAAAGAAGAAGACGGCGAAGGAGGTGTGGGAATGTCTCAAGACGAGGTTCGTCGGCGCGGAGCGCGTCAAGGAGGCACGGCTGCAAATGTTGAAAAGTGAATTCGACGTGCTGGCATGAAGGAGGATGAGACGCTGGATCAGTATGCCGGCAAGCTCGCAGCCATGTCCATCAAGTACGGCAACCTGGGTG
The DNA here is from genome assembly GCA_017311315.1 of Dendrocalamus latiflorus. Lineage (NCBI taxonomy): Eukaryota > Viridiplantae > Streptophyta > Magnoliopsida > Poales > Poaceae > Dendrocalamus > Dendrocalamus latiflorus. The sequence continues at coordinate 38,516,335 of CM029647.1, read as the reverse complement.
GCACGCTCGACGACGCCGCCCTGGTGAAGAAGCTCTTCGACACAGTGCCGGATCGGTTCCTCAATGTCATCACTGGCATTGAGCAATTCTACGACCTCCGCACACTGGGTGTTCAAAGAGGTAGTGGGCTGGCTGAAGGCCTACGAGGAGCGCATGCTATGTGCGTCCGGCGGCACGAGAGCAGATGGGCAGCTCCTTCTCACTCAGGCGGAGTGGGAGGCACGCCACAAGAAAGCAGTAGGTGAATCATCAGCGAGAGGCAAATCGCCTGACACCGGCGGCCGCGGCAGGGGACGTGGTCACGACAAATGGCGAGGCCGTGGCGGACATGGGACAACGCCAGGCAAAGAAAGCTTCACCGGCTCTGTGAGTAGACGTGATAAAAGCCACATAAAATGCTTTGCCTGTGGCACAATGGGGCATTACGCCACTTAGTGCAAGCAGTCCAAGAAGGAGGAGGAAGCGCATCATGCCCGGGCCGAAGACGTCGAACCGGCGTTGCTGCTCGCGGTGTCGGAGGATCCGGTGCCGCTCGAGCAAGCGCAGGAGGAAAACTGGTTTGCTGTCTTCTGTAATGAGTTTCTCAGGCAAACTCAAATGGGAGGCCTGGATGCAGTTCAGCTGAAAGAGCCATTTGGGAAAACTCAAATGGGAGGCCTGGATGCAGTTCAGCTCAAAGAGCCATTCGGGCAAGCACAAATGGGAAGCCGAGGTGATGTTTTCCTCCATGAAGAGAGCGTTCGGCCGGAGTTGCATTTAGCCAGAGAAGGAGCAGATGCGGGCAATGTTTGGTACCTCAACAATGACGCCAGCAATCATATATCCAAAGATCAAGAGAAGTTTCGGGAGCTGGATGAATCCATCACTGGAAAGGTGAGATTTGGGGATAATTCCACCGTGCAGATCATGGGAAAGGGCTCTATTCTTTTTGATTGCAAGAATGGTGATCAGTGGTTGCTCCAAGAAGTTTATTTCATTCCAAGACTTTGTAGCAATCTTGTGAGCTTGGGACAACTCAATGAGATCGGCTATAAGGTGGTGATGGAAGGCAGCGAGCTCAAGGTGTTTGATCAAAGTCCTCCAAGGCTGATCATGAATGTGAAGCGCTCGCAGAACCGGCTTTATCGCATCATGCTGCAGGTGGCAAAACCAGTGTGCCTCCTTGCAAGCTTGGAAGACCCGGCGTGGCTTTGGCATGCGCGTTTGGGCCATGCAAACTTCCAGGCGTTGAAGATGCTAGCTGAGAAGAACATGGCGGCAGGAGTGCCGTTGATCACGCACCCAAATTAGTTGTTCCATGGGTACCTGGTGGCGAAACAAGTCCGAAGCCCGTTCCCACAGATGACGCAATTTCGGGCCAAGGAGCCGCTTGAGTTGGTGCATATCGACCTCTGCGGCCCGATCACACCGCCGACAATTGCTGGTAACAAGTTTTTCATGTTGATTGTTGATGATGCTTCAAAATGGATGTGGGTTGTCATGCTGAAAACAAAGGATCAGACTTGTGCTGAGTTTGTCAAGTTCAAGACCCTAGCTGAAAACACTTGCGGATGCCGTATCAAGACGCTGCGATCTGACCGAGGTGGCAAATTCCTGTCCATGGTGTTTGCTAAGGTCTGCGATAAAGCTGGTATTCAGAGGCATCTCACTGCGCCATACACGCCACAGCAAAATGGCGTGGTGGAGCGCAAAAATAGGACAGTCATGGAAATGGCTCGGTCTCTACTCAAAAGCATGAATGTACCAGGGAAGTTTTGGGGTGAGGCGATGCGACACGCGGTATACCTGTTGAACCATTTGCCGACCAAGTCAATGGGTGAGTGCACCCCGTTTGAGGCTTGGAACTGGAGGAAGCCGCACTTGGCGCACCTACGGGTGTTCGGGTGCACGGCGCATGTTAAGACGGCGGCGCCGTACATGAAGAAACTCGACGACCGCAGTCGGATATGATATATTTCGGCGTTGAGGATGGCTGCAAGGCACATCGGCTGTTCGACCCACTTCACGGCAAGATTGTTGTAAGTCGTGATGTTAAATTTGAAGAAAATCTGCAATGGAGTTGGGTTGCAGGTGCAGGCACTGGAGAACATTCAGATTTTTTGGTTGAAGAAGATATACACCCGAGTCCTTTGGTGTGGTCTGCCACTGGAGGATCAGCAAACTCGCCGGGGCTGCAGCCAGCTTTCAACGCAGTCCCGCACAGTAGTGAGCTTGGGAACGTGATGTCTGGGAGCCCGTCAACTCTTGGGACGTCACCTCCGGGAGTGCAGACCAGGGCACGGCCGGCTGCGCGCACAGGACGAGCGACGGAGACACCCCAACATCTTCAGCTACTCCCGTACACATGCAGTCAGTAGAAATGGCAACAGACGAGCCGGAAGTGGAGCAGGCTACTCACGGCTCGCCTGAGACTACAGGCTCAGATGCAGACCCTATTCGCTCATGGCTCCGGCTTTCGACTTCGCTGTCCGCCTTGTAGGCATCGCCTCGGCTGGACGGCACGTCCTCGGCGCTCGACTTCGCCGCCCGCCTTGTAGGCATCGCCTCGGCGGGACGGCACGGCTTCAGTGCAGGACTTCGCCGCCCGCCTTCACTACAAGAGATATGACCTTCTACGACAATCAACTTTTGTCGTTGAAGAGTAAATTTACGTCAAGTTATGGATTTTGTGACGGTTGCGAGACGAATTCGCATTTGTCGCCTATCTGACGTGTCTAAACACCTTTGGTGACGAACACGAGTTTTTTCGTCGCTAAATTCTTGACGATACTGCTTTGTCACAAAATTTGTGACATCTCCATATTGTCGTTGTTTCAGGAAGAAACGTCGCTAACTATCAAGTGCCATAATACCACGTGGCGAGATATTGCGACAAATTTTATTGTCATAATTCATTAAAATGCCTCTTAAGACCCTTTTTAGGCTCAATTCAAGGCCCAAATGTAGTGATATAATATACTACACAATTATCTATGGGCTAAATCCATAATCAATACACAGATCAACACAAGCAAATACATAATAAAATATAGGCCACAAATTGATCATATCATTCAGCAGTTAACTAAAGTTCAAACTCACCAACCAAAATTACAGCAGCAAGCCACAATACATGTTTCAATGGCCATATCCACTGACAGCAATAGCAGGCCAAAGTTTTGTTCACAGGCCACAATACATCTCACAGACCATATGCACTGACCAAAATTATAGCAGCCACAAGTTCAAAGTTCATAGGCCGCACAATACTTCTAGCACAGCTCAAAGGTTGCAAAACAATGCAATCAGCAGCACAGTCCAAAAGTTAGAGCTACTAATACCTAGGTGTAAACAACCGGCCACCGAACCAAGTTCAACCATCTCTAGGACCTAGCATTTGACGAAGGAAGGACATGGTTTCTTGTGATGCTTTTTTAAATTTTCGATCTCCTCAGCCTGTTTTGCCAATGCCATTTCTGATTCTTTCTTTAAAGTGTCCATTGCCATTTCAGATTCTTTCTTCATGGCTTCGAACTCATGCCGAAGGTCTTCTTTTGATTGTTTCTCAATCTCAAGCTCAGCCTGAAGCTCTTGCACCTGTGAATGAAGACCATATATGTTGATTTCTTTAGTATTGTGTGTAAACTGAACAGCTAGGTACCAATAGATTCAAATTGGGTTTACTGTTTCATGTGCAGGACAACTAGGTACCAGTAGATTCAAACTGAACAGCTAGGTATTTATTCTTAAATCAAATGCATATGCCCAGCTAGGGGACAACAATTCATGTGCAAGAGCAGGACAGCTAGGTACTAGTATATTCAAACTGAACAACTAGGTATTTATTCCTAAATCAAACTGAACAGCTAGGCATTTATTCCTTATATCAAATGCATATGCATCACAAGGCAGCTTTTTTTCTAAGATTCAGCCTGTTAAAATTGGTGTTGGATACCTAACACTTGGACATATAATTTGGGTAATAAAAATAATATCAATACTCTATGTCTTGATGAAGCACAAATCTGTACAGAAAATAACTTCAGAGAGCATGCATGGTACGGACTTGATGCAGTTGTACCTTTGCGGAAGTGCCACCTTTAGAGCTATTATTGGAGTTTGATTGAATTCCTGCAACTTGAAGAAACATAGTCGATTTCACAACTTGAGAAACAGCATGGTTCGCTGACTTTGGTTGCTCTCCATCTTGTACTGGTTTAGCCATGATCGTTTCCATATCAGCCTAGCAAAACAAAATTACAATTGAGGCTTAAATCTTGTGTGCAGTTTTATTTTTTCATATGTACATCATGTAGAAAAGAATAAAAATATGTGCTTTCTTCGCTGCTTCCTTAAATCAGCTGCATTCAACTGAACTGAACCAAAAAAAGTATAATACAACACAGCACATCTTGCTTTGAAAAGGTAAGAACATCAGGAAAGTGTTGTTGCTGAGATATAAATAATGGACTTGTGGACACTAGAAAATAATCTTGAATACATTTGCAAGATGACCACTTTAGCAATTACACTGAACTATGGGAACAGAACAAAACTAGTTTGCAACATGCTGCACATCTGACTAGAACTATGTATGAAGTATGAACTATTTTATACACATGTCACACAAAGCTATTTTTTCATATGTACATCATGTAGCAAAGAAGAATAAAAGGGAATCAATCACTCACAATAGCTTTCTTGATAGGCTCATTGAATCCTTTGTTCTTGCTGCAGTGGAAGTCCTTCTAAAGATCAATCGCAGTGGGTTCTACATCTTTGTATTTCTCTTGTTTCTAAATTATTTGCAAAGAATTACAAACAATTAGGTTGAAACAAAAATCATAATATATTCATTACTGATCATTGGTTGTTTAGTTTCTTACCAAGACATGGGCTTGTGCAATGTAACACCGAGATCCTGTGCAGTGCTGAAGCAGTACTTTCTCACGATTTTGCTGGTTTTTCAAGCACTTGTCCTGCACATGAAACATTTGTTTAAGTGTTTCTACACACATGACAAATGCATAATAATATAGAAGGGCACGAGTAGATGTCAGGCAGCAGGGAAAGGTATTCATGGTAAGCTATAATGCAAAAAACGGCCTCTCTTTCCTGAACCTGCATTAGTAAGCTAGATACCAATAACAAAAGTCTATCAAATAATACTGATGCAGGTTTGAAATAACAGAAGGCTTGTACCAATAAGAAAGTCTATCAAATATCCGTACTATTCAGGAGACACAGGTCAATAACACGGCATATGGAATATCCAAATTGTAAAAAAAATCACATGTCAAGACCTAAAGAAACCAGATAATGAAGGTATCTAAAACAGTACTAAATTGATGCATAAAAATATGCTCACATATTAGTTACATATGGCACAATTCAAAGCATATGGAATAACCATAGTTCAGGAAATTTGGAGGTTTGTCGCACCTTGTGCTTCGAGTCTGACCACATTTGCACTAAGGCCTGCCATTCGTTGTCAGTCATATGATTCACAGGCGATGTAGTCCTCACTTGACTTGTTGGTACCCCATTGAAGTACTTTTTTTTCAGCTTGTGCCTCATCTGACGTTGTCCACACTTAAGCAAATCAGCACATGCATATTGGACTGCGTCACTATCGGTGTCAATGGTGAATTGGGCCTAGTAAAGAGCATGAAAATTAGAATTTGCGAATGCAAAGGATTGAATGAACTTTGATGAAACAAGCAGAATTGAATTTAACTTACACCAATTTTGCCAATGTAGTTTTCAAGATGTGACTTATTGTTCTTGTACTCCTTCCAGTGTGTAAGGATTGGTATGTGCTGCCTAAGTGCGATCCCACCCTCTGATGCAAGCTTGGCAGCTTGGATAGGTGCCTCTGGCCGTCTGTTCCCTTCAGAAACATGGATTGGCATCTTCATGCATAACCCTCTACTTAGCCTTTCTAGTTCTCTGCCTACGCTTCTTCCCCTTATCCTATCCGGATCTTTTCTTGCAACAAGTGCACCTAACAACAATATAATGTTAGTGTTAATCTCGTAGTTGCTATTTGCAGTACACATGCAACTCATGTATGTAAGCTATCAAAAAAGAATATTTCTTGCTATTGTACTAATTGAACACAAAAATACAACACGGTTTCATACATTTACACAGGTGTGAAGCACAAATGACAATACAATGGCAGCATTGGTTCATAGATTTACATGTAACAAAAATACAGCATGTCATCAAGAACTAAAGAAACTAGATTCAGACTGCAATGTTTGAACTAGTCCATTCATGCACAATTCAAAGGTTGTGGATAGGAATAGATGAAAGTAAAGAAAACCTAGTTAGAAGTACAACTGAATTTAGAAGGCACTAAATTTATGACAATGACATACTAATATTAGCATTCATCATTGCACTAGTAGATACAGTCACATGTGGACAAAGGATATTACTAAAAACTAATCATTACATCAGAATAAATTGCAATAATGAAAAAAGTGAAAGGTTTGCACAAGGTAGATACAGTCACTGGCCTTCATCTGTAATGCCAACCAAGTCTTGTTGCTGGGAGGGATCATGTGTGGGCGTGGCATTAGACAGGCCTAAGTTGAGCACATCCTGTGGATCTGGGCTTAAAGCTGGGGCTAGATCCCTTGTTTTTTGCCTAGTCATTCTTGCAGGCACATGTTGTTCCTGAGGTGCTTGTGCCACCACTCTCTTTGATGCTTGTGCTCCTCTAACAGAGATGTTCTCAGAACTGGTTGGATTCTTTGTATGTGCAACCTTAGCAACCTGTGAAGCCTCAATAGGCAGAAAACAAGCAGAATTGGTGCCAAATTTGGTAAACAACATACTGACACATAATGAGAAACAATAAAGGACAAACAAATATATGCTTAGAAGACTAGCTACCTTGCTAACCTCCACTTCTTCATAGTCTTCACTCTCCTCACCGGTATACAACGACCCAGAAACTTCACGATCTTCACCCTTTCTCTTCACTGATGCATTGTTAACTATGGACACTAATGTGTTGATACCAAGCCTTTGTAGCTCTCGATTGTTTCTTATTATTTCTTCAGCCCTTAAACGCTCATATTCAGTAGTAAGCGCCTCTGTAAAATCATTTGAGAATAGTTAGAAAGTTGGAATATAATGAAATTATATGCCTCTGTAAAAAACAGCCTACATCAAGTGCTGCATGTTTAATTAACTTAGCAAATGTCAACCCACACAAACAATTTTGCTGCAGGGATGCGTCACAATAGGTCACAGTCCATGCCTTATTCTGTGAGGCAATGGTATGCATGCATATGGTTGTTAGCAACTTCTGCCGTGACAAGGTGATAATGGAATACACTTCGAAAGCTACAAGAAGAGCACTATAAAAATAAGCTCAGTTTCTTATAATATGAAAAGTTCAAAACCAACAAGTGCACAAGTGACTATTGGTTCATATTTATCCTATGCTCAGCACCCAGAATACCATAAACTATTCAACCATAATGTGGACGCCTTTTATATCTAGTATTTCCATTGAAAAATTCCATTCAATGCTTATCCAGAATTTAGAAAATGACAATGTCAAGAAGTTCTAGGCTACATAATCAGTCAAGTAGACAAGCAAACAGGCCCTGCTGCATGAATAATTTTGACATGTTTGAAAAGTTTGATAATGGGAATAATTTTTCATACTCAGTAAGTGGCATCTCTGTATTTGCCCAAGAAAAACAAACAACACATGCATATTTCAGCACACATAAAAGTCTAGACTCAAATGTAACAGCAAGTTAATTTATAATTTAACTATATAATGTAACAGCAAGTTAATTTATAAAAGTCTAGTCTCAAATCTAACATGCATATATCAACACACAGGATGTCATCCAAATTGTGGCACATGCTGCTCTCTACTTTGACAATAGACATGTATCCTTCAATTTCACCTAACATACAGATCACACATAAGCACATAAACTGCTTGCCAGACCACCATGGCTAAACTTCTGACTAATCAAGAGATCCCCACCACATGGATTGCAAAGTAAGAGGGACCAGTGCACGTGTATTACCTACTGGTTGACGGGAGGTTGAGATCCGGTTCCTCGCCCTCCGACCAGGACCCATCTTGATGCAGACTTCGTTGGCGGACGAGGAAGGCGGGGGGCGTCGTCGGTTCCTCGTCGGGGGAGGAAGGCTCGCCGGGGAGATGGGTGGAGGGCCGTCGGGGGAGAAGGACGGAGGGCCGTCGGGGGAGAAGTGTGGACGGCGTCATCGGTTCCTCGTCGGGGGAGGAAGGCTCGCCGGGGGAGGAAGGCTCACCTGGGAGATGGGCGGAGGGCTGTCGAGGCAGAAGGACAGAGGGCGGTTGGGGGAGGAGGGCGGAGGGCGTCGGGGGAGGAGGGCGGCGGGGGAGGAGGGCGGAGGGCGGTTGGGGGAGGAGGGCGGAGGGCGTCGGGGGAGAAGGGCGGCGGCGGCATCTGAGGTGGAATGGATTGGATTGTTTAGGGTTTGGGGAGCAGTGACCTGAATAGCTGAGGGACAGAGTAATTTTACCGTAGTATCCTCCGTCTGGATAAGACTATTGTGGAACATATTTGGATAAAAAAGACATTTACACCCTAAAATTTTGGTGTCCGCGGGAGAGGACGCGCCATACAGTCTGGGTGATTTCTTTTTGGCGCCCACATGCCCTTTTTTATATTAGGCCCTTAAATCTTTATCAAATCTGAAGCATTTTGTTTGTGTCTTGGAGGCAGCCAAGCCCATTCCGTATGCCAACAGGGACTACAATTTTTTAAAAACAAAAAAATTATTTTATGACGCAAAAGCTTTGTCATAGATTTATGACATTTGCAAATTGGCTCATATGACGCAGCAAAAAATGTCACAGGTTGGAGTTGGACTTCAATTATGACGTCTTTTGTGACATTAATTTTTTTGGTGTCACTATGCCGAAATGTCTCTTAGAAAACGTCATAAACCGAATGATTTAGTGACGGTTTGACCTATTGTCATACCATAGACGTCATAAAAGGGTATGCGTGTTGTAGTTAAATCATCAAGGACGAATTAATCAATTTGGACTATAACTATCAATATAAGGGTTTATAATAAAATAGCGATGCATGATAACTGAAAAAAAATAATACATAATAAATTTGAAAACTAGGTTCAACATGATCAAAGAACATGACTTACCTTGGCCTTGCTCAGTTGATGGCTCTTGATCCTCGAATCCGGCTTAAGCTCCTTCGAAAGCGTGATCTAACGAGAGAGAAAGCGAAATGGAACACAAAAATAAATTCAAATAAAATTCAAACGAACTCTAAAAACTTCAAAACTAAAATCAAAAGATAGATCTCAATTTTATATGAATTTAGGAATAAGAATTGGGTTAATTGGAGTTTGGACGAGGGAGAACGGGCTCTCGAAAAAAATCTAATCTGGAGAAAAGGCTGAAATTCAGAAATTCTACTGTGCTGTGGACTCGGTGCACGGGATGTCTAGTCTACGGTGGACTCGGCTCATGGAATAGTGTATGGGTTGATTGGGCTTGCTAACGCAGCGGCTGCCTAGGTAGACACGTGTGCACAAGCGCTGATGTGGCACGCTGACATGGTGTGACACGTGGTTGATGATGTGGCATGCTGACATGGCGCTGGGATGGCTCGGTTGCTGACGTAGCACACACGTGGATGACATGTGGCAGACATGTCAGCCTAGGGCTGACGTGGATGGCTAGCGTGGTTGTGCTGACTTAGCTGGCTCACGGGTCCATGGCTGACATGCTCGGTTCATGTGGATTTGGTGCACGGCAAGATGAACTGATGCGGCACACGGGTGTGGTGTGAGTCGGCGTTGACATCTGCAAGCGCAAAAACTGAAGGGACGGCATGGGAACTGAGGCACGAGAAGACGAACCGATGCGGCGCACGGGTGCGGTGTGACGTTAGTGCTGACGTCTATGGGCGCGAAAACCGAAGGGACGGCACAGGAACCGAGGCCACAGCAGTGCAAGCGTGCCGTAAACGGAGTGACGACGACGGGCGGTGGCGTGGTTCAACGTCAACTGACCGGCGGGGTAAGGATGGACGATGGCGACAGAACTGGCGGTGACTCACCGACGGCGGCGGTGAAGACGGATGACAGCGAACAATGGCAGCACGGCCGGCGGAGACGAACATTAGAGGCATGCTCCCGGGTAGTCTTGGTGAGAATGGCGATGCGAGCAGATAGTGGCAGCGAGGACGGCAGGTATGGGACGGCGAAGGATTGTGGGGTCGACCCCCTTTTATACCCAGACGGCGAGGAGTCGGGGTCGGGCACGGCGGCGAGTTTGACTCGGAGACGGCGGCAGTGTTTGGTTCAAGCTCAGAAACCGAGGCCGCGGCAAAGATAGAGACTGACACGGAGATGATGATGCACAAGACAAATGTGGACGGCTGGGATGTGGGGCGCGGGTGAGGAGAGACGACCGATGACCGACATGTGTCAGCCATTTGGCGAGTGGGAGCGACGCCGATGGGCGACGCGTGGCCAAGGGCGGGGCATGCCGGGTTGTGGACCGGCTTAGGCCGGGGCGGCTGGACCGGGCTTCGGCCCAACAGGCTTTTGGGAATTTTAAAGGATTTTCTTTTTCCAGAAATTCAAGTAAATACTTTTGAGCTCTAGAAAATAGAAAATAAACCCCGAAAAAACCAGAAAATTCCTTGAAACTCAAGGGACTCAAATAAAATATTTTTGACAAATTTTAATGTTTAGTTTAGTCATATTAATTTTTTTAATTAATAAAAATTTCAATTAAGCTTTAATTAATTCCAAAAAAATTCAAATGGTGAATTTTATTTTAAAAGCTTCGAAAAGGCTCTGAAAATAAGGATGTTACATATGCACACCCCCTATGCATTCAAGCTGCTTTCCATATGCACCCCCTATGTATGGGATCCACGGCCTTGACCCGAGCTACTATGGACTGACGTATACTCGTGGGGGCTGCTACCATCTACAGAAAGCACATCCCTGCTGCTCCCAACTGCATGCATGCCTGCATGCATGTCACCGTGTGCGCCAATTGCTTGCACACCATGTGGACCTCTCAAGTCGCTACCACCTATGTCTTGTCCACCAATGCTTCTCTTCCGATGAACTAGCTTGTAAGTTCTTAAAAAAAATTTGTACAACTGGTTCGACGATCTTTTCACCTTCATCAATGGTTTTTCGTTTTTGTTATAGACACGCAAGAACTCATCCTACAACACCACTCTGTACCCTTTTTCTTTTATCTACCCAAGGTTGAGTATGTTGTTGCATAGACTTGGTATATAATAAATTTCAGATAGCATCTTCCATTTGCCATTCTTGCATTGAAGCAACATTGTTCCTTTGTCTCTTATCTCTACTGTGGTGCCATCGCCAAATTTTACTTTGCCTGAAATCTTCTTGTCAAGATCACGGAACATGGAGCGATCTCTCGTCATGTGATTGCAAGCTCCATTGTCCAAGTACCACAGATCAGTGTGATCATGGCTACCTTCCTCTGTGCCTAGTTTAGGAACACATTCTTGTCATTCAACATCACCATACTTGGCACCTTTTTGACATATAATGAAAGTAGCACCGGCTCATCGTCCTCTTCAACTCTAATGAGGTTTACTTCCTTGTCCTTCTTCTTGCTTCGGCAATCCGAAGTGTAATGCCTGTATTTATTGCAATTGAAACACTTTACGTGGCTGCAGCACTCTGATGTGTAGTGACCAAATTTTTCATATTCAAAACACTTGATATGTGACTTGCTATGGGCTTTGTCACCACTGCCTTGCCCACATCTCCTACCATGTCCATGCCAATTGCTAGATCCTCGGCCACCTCGTTGGCTTGAATTTGGTTCCAGCCAAGATTTATTTTCAACCTTTGCTTCACTTTTCACCAGGAACACTTCATCAGTCCTGGCTTTACACCCTTTAAGCAATCCCTCATGAGCTTTGAGAGATCCCATTACCTCTTCTATTTTCATGTTCTGAAGATCACTTGAATATGGAAGAGTTGTCACCACCAACACAAATCTCTTAGGTAGGACACGTAGGTACTTCTCGACCACCGTAGTTCCTCCAATGTACCTCCAAGAGATCGAATCTCATTGGCCACAATAGTTAATTTACCTACAAACTCATCTACTGACTGAGTTTCATCCATATGTAGTGCCTCATATTCTCCTTGAAGGGTTTGTAGCTGAACCTTCTTCACTCGATCCATACCTTCATGTATAGTCTGAAGAGCAATCCAAGCTTCTCGTGCTATGTTTTCTAACAAGTTAACTGAGCATCGAGTCGGGTATGGTAGCATAGATGAGCGTCAAGGTAGATTGATCAGTCTTCATGTCGACTATCGGAGCTTGTCCTTTTGGATTGACCTATCTTGTAGCAGCGTCGACTAGATCAGCTATAGTGCCCCAGACCCCTTGGGCACGCATATTCACCCGCATCTTCATAGTTCAAGCTGGGTAGTTCTCTGAATTGAGAACTGGATACGGAACAGAAGATGGTCCTTCCTTTATTGTCGATGAAGAGCCGCTTGCTGCCATGTGCTTCTTCTTCTGTGAGTTGATCGACACCAAGCTCTGATACCAATTGTATGTTATGACCACTAGGATGTTGATTACGACCACTCAGCACTGGGTGTAGATTATGACCACTAGGATGTTGAATACGATCACTTAGCACTTGTACATTGGTTACGACCTCTTAATACACTACAAGAAACATGGCCTTCTATGACGAATATGTGATGACAATGGAACAATCCGTCATTAAATGCTTCCGTTTATGACGTTTTTCATTAGCCGGTCCTACTTAATGACAGAAATATATTATTCGTCATAAAGTCCAATCCAAAATCGTCATTAACTAGTTAAGCATAATGTTTGTGACAAATTTATATGACAATATATTGCATTGTCATAGTTATTTAGTGCATAAAAAACAAATCTTATATATTCCACGATAGCATCCACGGGCCCACTTGCCCAGTAAATCGTACCGGCTTGACATGTGTCATTTATATATATAATTATCTGTCATTTTAACCTCATATATTTCGTATTTCGAGATCATTTATCATCAATTATACGCTTTTCCAAATTTAATTGCTCGAAATGGACTATTTTACATTTTTCTGTATTTTTCAGCAGGCTGGCACGATCGAGGCGCATTGACATGTGTCATATTTACACATATTTATCCGTCATTTTACCCGATTATTTTTAGCATTTCAAGACCATTTATTATCATTTACATAGTTTTCGTATATTTAATTGCTCGAAATGGACCATTTTACATTTTTATATATTTTTCTGCAGGCCGGCGCGATCGAGGCGCATAAACGACAAATTTGGCATTTTGGTACTGCTCCGTACAGTTGTGCGCGTCGTCGCGGACGCGTAGGATCTTTTCGCGATGAAATCGGAGTTTCGAAGGGCCAGAACAGAAGAAATGAAAGGGAAGAAGGACCTATGTGTAAACCCTAGATACTATGAGGACCAAACTGCAAAATGCCAAATTCCCCAATTCAACTTTCGGCCGCCGCCTGTGGAGGGATTGAGCCCGGCATTTTGCTTCTCTACCCTAGCCCCCCGTTTGCTTCTCCTCCCCTTCCTTCTGCTCCGGCGCCGGCGAGGCCGGGCCATCTCGCCGACGGCCGCCCCCTCTATCGCGCCCCCCTTCACCGGCCACCAACGCCTCCCTTCGCCACCGGCCGCCTTGCTACTTCGCTTCCCCCAACTACCCAGCGCCGCCGCACCACCCGTCTCCCTCTACAGCTCCCATCACCACCGAGCGCCGCCATCTCCACATCAAACCGCCGGCCACCGCAGGCTCTCTCCCCTAACCTCCTTTTGCTTCTCTTCCCTGGTCCCCTCTGCTGCTCTCCCGTGTGCCCAGCTTCTCTTCTCCACCCGGCGCGCCACCAACGCCACCGCCTTGCATCTACCCCACATCCGGCCATCTCCCTCCGCCGCCGCTCCCCTTCTCCACCAGTTCCGCCGCTGCTTCTCTCCGGCCGTCCGTCCTCTCCTCCTTTCCCACCGAGCGCCACCGTCCTCAACCGCTCCTCCTCAAATCGTTCCACCGCCGCCTCTTGCTTCCCGGTCCAGATCGGCGCCGACACCCACTCCTCCCCCGCACCTTCACTTCCAGTGCTCCGTCATCCACCGCCGACCGCCGACGATGCCCACCAGCACCGAGACCGAGCAGCCGTCATCCACCATTGCGCCGGGCCGCAGCTCTTCACGGCCGCCCTGCATCAGGCCTCCTTCACCTCCTCACCGCCGGCATCTCCACCGCAATCGACGGCATCAACCCCCGAAACAACTCCGCCACCGACACCCTCATCTGCTCTGCTTCCTTTCTGCTCTACTCTTCGGTTCATCTCAAATTCTTCTCCCTTTATCTTTTTGCTGCTCATTATTACTGTTATCAATTAATTGTTAATTGTGCACTTTGAATTTGAGATGTTTGATCTGGAATGCACTGTGAATGTCAACTTCTGATCTGTGATTGTGAAATGTGAGCAGTGCAATGTTTTGAGTTGTTTATATATTCTGTTATTGCTGTTGGAAGTTGTTTAGCAAATTTAGTATTGATCATTGTGATTCTGTTGGATATGGATATAGGTTCTGTTCATGTGAGTTATGCTCTGTGTTAATTTGTCTTTGTTGGCATTAGGTTAGTAGTGCGAGTTTCCATTGTCAGTAGTAGTTGTCTGTGTGTGTTTGTGTTGCGCAGTCTAGCTAGTCGGTAACCGTCCCTTCTCCTTGTGCTGTCTCGACTCTCCCTTGTGCTGTCGTAGTTTGTCGTGTTGTCGTTCCCGCCATCGTTGTCTAGTTAGCCGTCGACCATCTTCCCCCTCTTTCTCTCTCGACTCCCTCCTTGCTTCTAGTCTTCCTCAGTGCTTCTCGACTCCCTCTTTCTATCTCATGGTCGGTAGCTAGTTAGGTCGTCGGTCGGTAGTCGTGTCGTTCGTTCGTGTGGTCGTTAGTGTTGTTCTTTTAGTCTCTCGTCATGTAGTTCGTTCGGTCGTACGACGTTCATTCGTGCGGTCGTTCGTCCCATCGTCGGATGTGGAATAGTGGATGAGAATTTGTTATCTTTTAATATGTGTTCCAGAATTACTTTATGTTAATGTTGCCGGTAGATTAATTCTAGAATTTGTGTGTCATTGTGATTTATGTGAATCTGATCAGTGGAGATGCCTTGTTATGTCATTGTGATATATGTGGATGTGGAATAGTGGATGAGAATTTGTTATCTTTTAATATGTTAGTTTGTGTCGTTCAAATTTAATAGTTCTTGTGTTATGTTCTTAGTTTGTGTGGTTATCTGTTATTCTCATTGTTTGTTAAATGCCATTGTTTGTGTGGTATAGCATAGTCTGTCTTTTATGTCTCTCATTAATTGTTCCAGATTTCTTTGGAAGCACCTGTCAAAAATCAATCTCATCATTTTGTATTCTTTTTTTAGTATACTGTTTGTATTACTCTTCTCTTATACAATTATGCGATCTTCAGGACAAATGCATCAAAAACCAACTAAACCGTGAGAAAGTCCAGTTCCAGCAGCGGACGGGTTCTCGTTATTACCTTGCACATGCTTATGTCGCGGTAAGAACACCAGCAATGCAACAAAATTGCTTAGTCTTGACGTATGCATATTGGTTTCTACTCAGCCTTGTAGCAACCTAATAATTTTTGTCTAGTAGTGCTACACTGATCTATCATAAATTACATATAATGTTTGTTGTTGTCTCCTCCGAATCACAATAATTAACAATACATGTTTAAAACTATTAAATGTGCTTGCATATATATGTCGAGGTTGTTCTGTTATTTGATACTACTTCATTGCCCATGCTTATGTTTTCCATTACAGACTACATTGCATTACTGGTAGCTCCATGATCTTATTTTAATCATTTGAGTCTATATGCACAGTAACTGACATCTAACATGATTACTCATCATATATGTTTCAAGCTAACACTTTAAAACTGATTTCACATGTTTCAGAAGAAAGAAAAATATAAGGATACAGAACCCACTGCAATTGATCTCTTCAAGGACACACATTGCAGCAAGAAAATTGGTTTTAGTGAACCTGTGAAGAATGCTATCGTAAGTATTTGATTTCTCTTTTTTTTGCCTCTTTGACATGAATATATTGGAAACTGCCCCCATAGTACAATATGAAAGACTAATTTAATTGTATATGATGCTAGGCTGCTATGGAAGCTATTGTGGCTGAACCAGATGAAGAAGGACTTGTACTGTTTCTTACTTGTGCTATTTGGTGAACTTATACTATGGTCTGATAGGTCTAGTTTGGTCAAAACTATGTTATTGTTTCCAAATTTATGGTTGATGTATGAACTCTCATCTTTGTATGTATGCAATGAATTGATAAAATGTATTGTTGTTTATTGCAGCAATTTGTCACGATATTCTTTACACGTCACTTGCCACATCATCTGCCATGTCAACTTCGCCACGTTAGCGTCCATGTGGCAGCTCCCTAGGCAACGATCCGTGACGTTTTTCATGACAATCTGGAGCGTCATAGTTGATTGTGACGAAAATGTACCGTCACTAAAACTATGACGTTTTTTGTTGTTTCGTCATGGAAGGTGTTTAGAGACGCACCTTCTGTGACAATAGCCTTTTCGTCACTGAGTCGTCACAAATTGGGTACAGTGACAAAAAAACCACTGTTTGTGACAATATTTAATTGTCATAGAAGGCCTGTTGTGTTGTAGTGATATTCGTAGATGAACATTTCGACTGGATGTAGACTTCAACCGCTTCCTCACAGATGACTTAGACCACTTTGCGCACTCGGTGCTCTTAAACTTCGAACAGCTCCACACTCATGAGTTTTGACTAGTTGACACTCGAACTTGAAAGCTTCTTTGCTATGGTACTCGTAAACCACGAGTGCTATAGTACTCATGATGAGTACTCCAGTTACTCGTGATCTTCCGAATACTTGAGTGTCCTCTGGTACTCAGGTCATCTCTGGTCCTCTGGTATTAGAGTATGGCAGCGACAACGTGAAAATAAGCTGAGAGCACAAGTTGATATTCCGAGGCACAAAAGCACTCTGCTTTTCTATATTTTCTCTTCCCCCTCACTCTCAATTTCATGTTTACAAGCCTACTCCCAGCTGCTTATATACTCTTACAACCAATGATGGAAACGGTCTAGAAACCACAGACACGTACACGACTCGTACTTGTACACGGCAATTGACCAGACACTATTACGGACTCCGATACGACTAAGCAGCAAAGGAAATAAGATTATTTCTAACACCGTAGCAGTAGATGGGACCTTACCGCACAGCCACAGTGGCAGCAAACAGCAGCGCAACAACGCAGTAGCAGCTGGAATGGATCGGCGGCAGCAGCTAGCACTCACGTGGGGGACGCAACAAGGCATGGATTAGCAGCAGCAGCTAGCACTCACATGGGGGAAAAATACAGCAACAAGCAGGGGTGGCGTGCGGCCAGGCATGTATGGGAAATAGATGGTGGT
Source organism: Dendrocalamus latiflorus (assembly GCA_017311315.1). Classification (NCBI taxonomy): domain Eukaryota; kingdom Viridiplantae; phylum Streptophyta; class Magnoliopsida; order Poales; family Poaceae; genus Dendrocalamus; species Dendrocalamus latiflorus. The sequence goes on along the minus strand of CM029647.1, from coordinate 38,498,784 downwards.
GGCTAGGTTTTGGCTTTGAGTCCTTCCCCCACGCCCCTTTTATGACGGCACTACTTCGATTCAGTTTTCAACTCCTTTCATACCAATTGTTCTAGGAGAATAACTCCTCTTTTTAAAAAAAACATTCTGTTTTCACGTATCCTCTTTTCTCTAATTATATATAGATCCTTAAGAGGGTTATTTTCATAACATTACATTAAGTTTACTCGGTTTTTCTCAAGAGAGAGGTGATTCGGGGGTTTTGCTCTTGTAGGTGATTTGGATTAAATTTGTGTTGTGATCTAACTTCTATGACATGTGTGAACACATCCAAGGACCTAGATCATCTAGGACTTACAAGCAAGAGTAGATAGAGGTTTCTCTCTTTTGCCCAGTTTTGATGCAACATTCCTTCAAATAGAAAAGAGTCACATCTTTGACAATGATTCTTTTGATCATTGATTGAAATAGGTTTGTGATAACCCAGAGAAGGTGCATGCCAAGTTTCAAGTCATTTGAATCAATGGATCAAAAGTTATATGTATTTTTAGATTTGAAATCGTGCTGATATTAATGTTCATCACCTAGAGGTCTAACCACTACCTCGTAGAGGTCAGACTGGTGGACTTTGAATTTCTAGAATTTTGCTTTCTTAGCTTGTGGCTTTAATGTACTTAAGTGTTTGTATTTCTATTGTATGTTGTTGTTGATATTTAAGGGTAGACTTTAAAAAATCAATCACTTCTCTCACCGTACTTCCTACGGAATATATGGAGCTCTTTGTACCACTAAGAAGCAGCTAGCAATGCAATCTAGGGCCTACGTACGTAACCACACAATTGGAGACAAAGATAGATTTGGCACTGTTACATACCGTATTTACAAGGGAGATTGGATCATATACCCTCCCTTTAGTTGGGAAATTCAGGATTTACCCTCCGCATCTCAATGGCACGTGGGGTCATCATAAGTCACTGACACGTGGGCCAGGATGGTAAATCGTGAATTTCCATCTAAAGGTAGGGTATATGATCAATTGGGGGTATTTACAAAGCTAGGTATATGTGCACCATATTTGCAAAAATGACACTTCTGCCGTCTGGTGGGCTGGCGGCAGCGCCAGCGACGCGATGGTAAGTAGCCTGCGGCCCGGTGGGGGATAGCAGGCAAGCCTGCCATTTGGTGAGGGGGCGACAGTTGATTAAGCCGGTTGCTTAGCTAGCTTAAATAGGGTTTGTTTGAATTTTTAAATATAACAAATGAGCTTAAAAAATTACAAAAATTTATATACAGCCTTCTAACATAATCTATCTTACAATATAATTTTTGGGTAATTTTATCAATTGTGAATTTTGCTCAAAAATTCATACAATTTTTACGAGTTTTTTGTACAGCAAATGAGCTTTAAAAATTATGAAATTTTATGTGATCTGAATTTACCACATTTATTTGAGTTATTTAATCATAAATTTAACGATGCTCAGTGTCAGCCAATTGTGCCATATTTTCTTTCCTGCTATCTGGTTCGCACAATTGTCACTCTATGTGTATGGTGCCCACTCGCACGCTCTCTCGTTTGCACATTTATTAGTGTTATCATGCCGTCCCCCTTTTCCTGCTCCCTCGTGTGCCCCCCCCCCCTCGAAGTGCTACTCATGACAATGTGTCCTCAATGTGTTAGAAATTGGCCCATTTGAGTATATCCCATTTCCTTAATTCCAAAACATGCAGGTTTAGTACTATATTGCTAATGCAAGGTGAGGAAGACCGATTTATAAGGTGGAGTCCTCAGCACTCCATGAATATGGATAGAGATGGTATGAGAAGGGTTATGGCTAGTCACACAAACGTGCACGCACGCACGCGCTTATTCGCATATTTTTGCGTGAAAATCACGTGACTTGTGACTTACCGTAACATGACGTGTCACGCCACTTGGCAGACTAAGTCCATCTTTATTTTTGCTGAACCCTGCACCACTCTCTCTCTCTCTGTTTGAATAAGATTCAAACATTTGAATGAGGTAGTTACAAGTGAATTTACACTGCTTACTTTGTGATCTGATGAGACAGTTACCAGTGCATAATTCTATTTAAAACACAGTAGTTACTAGTGAATAACTGCAGCACCCTTAAAAGGGCCTGGAGACGTCCAGGAAGAAACAGAGAGTTTTCCACCCCCATTCTTCCTCTACTTTCTGCTCTACGAGATTGTGTTGTTATGTTATGCCATCTAAACCTTGCTGACCTTTCTTCCCGGTGCGCACCTAGAAGGGGGAGAGCGGCTATCTCCGAATCGTTGCTGCAGAGAGTACCTGCACGGAGTGGCAATAAGGTTTTTGGGCAGCGCATCTACGCATCCGCTCGTTTCACTGAGTCATCTACGTTCTGCACTACATCAAGCCTGCGCTTCTTCCTGTTCTCCATTAGGCTCAAAAGTAAGTCGTTCACGCATTTGTTCGACTTTGTTATTTATTTTTCTTGCATATATTCTAAAGAATGATGAGTAGCCTACTATTAGTAGTAAGTTTTGCATCACTAATTTATTGTATTTGTCTCCTAGTAAAATTCAGAATTAAAATATTATCCACGTTTCCAACAATTCAGAAACATTATTGTGAATTTTGTTGCAATACAACAATGGCTAGTGCTTCTGATGTGATGAAACCTGAGAGGTTTTTTGGTCAGAATTTCGTAGATGGCAGACTAGAGCCAAGTTTTGGCTCATTTCTTTGGGGCTGTGGTGGGTTATTTACCCGCAATATCCATTTACATTTGAGTAGTTCATGCAGTATGAAAATGCGAACAACACTGCTCTTGGCTGCATTCGACTATTCTGGCAGATCAGCTCTATGATATGTACCTGGACTTCAAGTCCGCCACAGAGTTGTGGGATGCACTAGATCACAAATATACAGAGGCAGAGGTAGGTCATTAGCTTTACATGTGTGAGAAATTTTTTGACTTTAATATGGATGAGGCTAAGTCCATAGTTGGACAAGCTCATGATCTCCAGCTACTAGTCGGTGAGATTGCGCACCTAGGCTATGTGTTGCCTCCAAAGTTTGTGGCTGCGGGCATTGTTGCTAAACTTCCCACCTCTTGGCAGGATTTTGTACTAGCTTGAAACATAAGAGGGAAGTGATTTCTGTTGAGGATCTCAATGCAACCCTCGATGTGGAAGAAAAGGCAAGAGCAAAAGATGCACCTAGCACCTCTGGCCAAAACAATGCAAATGTCATACAGAAAAAAACTATTGCAAAGAAGTACAAATCCAACAAACCGAATAAGACAACTAGCTTTAAGAAGAAAACCGAGAAAAAAGGATTTGAGGGACAACACCTACTTTGTGAGCAGAAAAGACGGTCATATGGCGAAGGACTATCGCTTCCGCAAGATCAGAGATGGTGAATAGCCAAAGAAGAAGGCTGTTAACATGATCATAGGCGAGGCCTTATTTCAGGAGGGTATGGTAATTCACCTGTTGTCTTTTCAGCATGTCAATCCACTGATTGGTGGGTTGATACTGGTGCTAATGTTCACATATGTTCTGATATTTCCTTGTTTTCTTCTTACCAGGCAGCAGGGGCTTCCTCCGTCCTAATAGGAAATGGGTCACATGCTTCTATTCTTGGTGTTGCTACGGTGGATTTGAAGCTTACTTCAGGGAAGACTGTCCGGTTGAAGAACATGCAGCATGCTCATACAATAAAGAAGAATCTCGCTAGTGGTTCTCTCCTATGTAGGGATGGTTATAAGCTAGTTTTTGAGTCAAATAAAATTGTAGTGTCTAAGTTCAGAAAATTTGTTGGTAAAGGCTATGAGAGCGGAGGCTTGTTCCTTCTAAGTATTTTAGAGTCTTGTTATAACCTGAATGTTGCAACTGGTTTAAATAAATGTGAGGCAATAATGGTCCTAGCTTGTCGTATACAGGGTCATATTTCAATATTTGCTATTTAGCAAAATATACTACTGAGATTTATTTAATCGCGGCATGTTAAATGTCAGGGCATATATTTTAATTATAATTAAGGGTAGTCTTTATTAAATTTTGGACATTTCACCAAAGTCATTTTTCTTTATTAATGCCTTTCATTAGTAATTAGTCTTTGAGTTAATAATTCAAACAATATTAATTATTCATATATGATAACTAATCCAAATTTAAATCTTAAATAATCTCATTTACATACTAGTTATATTTACTAGCTTCCATGGATTATTTCCTAATTTTCTTTAATTTTTCTTAATTGCATTGGATTAAAGAAAATCAAAATAAAAAGAAGAAGAAAAGGGTTCGGCCTGCAGAATCGAACTCGGGACCTTAGGGTTGTGAGTGTTAACGCGTGCTCGGTCTAGCCAATTGGGCGAGATGCCTAGGCTGACAGAGAAGGCACATCAAATAATAAGAGCCGAGGAGTGGCAGAGGCCAAAACAGAGGAAATGGACTGGCAAAATGGGTTGCGGGGAAGGTTAGGGGGCTCCGGGAGGTGGCGCACTGGTCGGGGCGATGGCGAGGTGGGCGAGCGGCAGCTCAAAGCGGTCGGCGGCGAGGTAGGCTCAGGGTGACGACGGAGACGGGGAGGAGAAGGGAAATTGAAGCACGCATGAGCATTAGGGGGTTCAGGGGATGCTTACCAAGGAGTTCGCCAAGCGAGAGAGGGGCCGAGGTGAGCTGGCGGCGGAGACCAGGGGCGGCACGGTCAGGTCGCCGTGGAGGGGAAGCTCGGGTGGTGGAGGGCACCAGCCGGCGGTTGGGAGAGCTTCAGGATGATGAGTAGTTGCTCCCAAAGCGAGGAATCGGAGGGAGCTCAGCTGCGAGGGGACAACAGCGGTGGAGGTGCATTCAGCCGGCGGTGAAGAAGAGAGGCAATGCGTGAGCTCCAGTGCACAAAAATCTGATTAACTTGGAGGGGGAGTAGCTAGGGAGCGAAGACACGTCGTGACGCAGTCGCTTTTGGGGAGAATCATCGAGACGGCCGGATTGCTGAGAAGAGGTGGCGGCCGATGGGCTCACGGGTGTGCGGCGCTCGGCCTGGGAGCTTGGGGAGAAAAGGGGTTGTGCAGGAAGTGTGGGACGGGCCAAGGACACTTATAGCTGCAGAGGGAGGTGAGGTGGTGGGCTCACGGGCATGGCCAGGTGAGGGGAGCAGAGCGCGGCGTGCGCAAAGTTCGTGCGCAACGTGTGGGGCACAAGGCATGATGATGCGACGGGGCGTGGCTGCAGGGCATGGGGTGGCAGACGAGACTGTGGGCAGCCGCAGGAGGGTGCAGGTGCATGTCTGCCACGGGGACGAAGCGGGCGCAAAGTAGGGAGGTGTCGGGGGAAAGAGAAGAACGGGAGGAGGGAGAAGAAGAAAAGAGGGGTGCGCAGGAGTCGGGCCCGCTAGGCAGAGAATGAAATCAAGAGGGAGGAAAGAAAAAGGAAGGAGAGAAAGAAAGGGAGTGGGGCCCACGTGTAAGAGAGAGAAGTTGTGAAAAGAATGAGAGAAAATGGGAAGCTTTAGCAGTTTTTGAAATTTTGAATCTTGAATTTGATTTTCTATTTCATAATTAACATTATTGATTTCAATTCTTGAAATTTTATTTGATGTTTTGGTTCAATTATCTAGATACAAAATCTAATAGTCCTCTAATTTTGATTTTATTTAAATTTTTCTATAAATTGTATATATAAATTTTTGAATGTCCAAACTTGGGTTTTCTATGCTAATTAAATTAAAAAGAAGGAATTTTTTGGCTCAACCTTTTAGAGATATGTTTTAATAGTCTTTTTGGTTTCATTTTATTATTCTTGAATTTGAATTCAAGTTTTTAGTATTTGAATTCATGATCTGCAATGTCATTTTCCATTTTTATTATTTACATGATTATTATTTGTATTTGAGATTACCCTTGATTATTAATTTGCATGCCACGAAACTCAAAAAGATTTCAAGTAACGCCAGCAATATGCAAGAAAAGCTTTTTTTTAAAAAATCCATATTTTGAACTTGCGAAATTTAGGATGTTACAAACCTACCCCCCTTAAATGAAATTCGACCTTGAGATTGCAGTAAAGTAGAAAGATGTATGTGGGGTTATGCTGGCTAGCAATAGCTTCTAAAGGTTTACTCAATGTATCAATCTTTTCCTTGACATAGACGGAAGGAAGAGAATCTGGACTTAAAGGAGGCAAAAGGGAAGGGAGAGATCTTTATTCTTCCTTTTGTTAAACATGGTAATTTAAGCTCTCGGGCAATTGATATCATCATCACCATAAGATTGTTGACTCCGTGAATCTGGTTATACTGGCCTAATTAGTCTTAATACAAGTTGTTGCTTCTCCAGGGTAGTTATACATCATAGTAGTTCTCCAACATTCTTGTCTATTCTTGCTACCCCCCTTATAATAAAACGACAACTGACATCAATTATCTTTTCTTGTTTTAGGCATGACGAGTCCTATAGCGATTTGGAGACTCATCCTTTGTACTTCGGTTGCCTTGGTCAGCAGCAAGTTCAGGGGTGGGTGGTCTTCTTCACAGTTGGGGCAGTTTGCAGTACATTGACTTTTCTCATGCCTTTTTTTCTCCACAACGCCTACAAGCTATTAGGTTCATGAGGCAGTCGTCCGGGTAATGATATTTGTTGCAGTATGAACAGTAAGGAACTGGGCAATTGTAGCAGTAATGACCTGTTTGCCCACATGTGAAGCGTGTTTCTTGCTCAACTTGTTGTAATGGAGGGAATAGTTGTGTGACATGTCTTGTTTTACCACATTCGATGCATATATTATTTAGTGAAGCTTTCTGGTCTAGTGGCAGAACTTTGACAGGTGCACCTTGTTCCTCTTCGGAGTTGATAGGGTTTTCTTCGTCGGAGGTGAAGCTGATTGTGATAGCATCCTTTCCTTGTTTTTCTTTCCTCTTAAGGGGGCAATTCTTTGCGTAATGTCCTAGGTTGCCACAGTTGAAATATTTGCCTTGCTTCTTCTGAGGGCACTTTCTGGAGCGGTGCCCAGCAGCCTTGCATAGAAACAAGTGGCATCCTTTCGAGATTTACTTGGTGTAGGGCTACTATTATCTCCTGTGTGATGGCTTCTCTTTAATTTCCCTTATAGTGTGAAGCTGTGGGATCGCTTGTATGGATGATTAGGGTTAGGGCGAGCATCAATTACTTGTCTTCTTTTCTTACTTCTACTAGAGGTAGTAGTCTTGCTTCCACCCATTGAGCCTGATTAGTATAGATTTGATCTTCAGGTCCTTCGGGTAAGGACGGAGAAAAAGACAACAAACTAGTGATTTGAGTCTTCAATCCTGATGGGAGTTGAGGCTTCTAGTTGCTGCTTCCTTGGTGAGGTTGTTTTTTCCTAACTATTGGAAGGTTGAGAGCTCTTCATTTGTCCATGATCGCCTTTGCTTGGCTATTTGCGGCTCCAATCATTGGACCTGGTAGGGTTTCCAGAAAAAGTGAGAGGGAATAGCATAAGATGAGTATTAAATCGTAGAGATAAGGTATACTAAACCCATTATAACTTTAAAAGAGTACACCCTGGAAGCTGGGGTGGCACATAAATCACACAAACTTTTTAAAACAAGTTGTTCCTGTGACTATGAAATATAATGCCCAAGGGCAAGAAGGCAGTACACAGGGCCCAAGTAAAATGCGGCGATAGTACAACGTCTACTCGAGCAGCACATAAAAGGGCACAGGGTTCATCTGCATAGTCCGTTTAAAACGAGACCATCTTATCTTCATGAACATCTTCGACATTCCAAATCTTAAATTTTTGAAGTAGGGGTAAGAAAAAGAGAACATTTTTTTTTGAAATCGAGTTTCCAATTTAAGTATTGTGATTTTGGCCCAAAGGAGATTTTTAAAGAGAGCTTACAAGAGGGTACTGGATTTTTGTCATTTGATTTTGGGGTAAGAGAGCCTTGGAAGTACTACTGGCTATGGTAGCTGTTGTGGTTACAGACCAAACAGAGAGAGATGGTAGTGGAGAGTTGGAAGAGAGTGATGAGTAATGGCCTGAGTCTTCCCGATGGCCTGTATTCCATATATACATACACATGAGGAGTGCTTTTACAATTGCACCCTTACATCTGAGTATCCCCTTCAGGGGCACTTATGTCATTATACACGGCCTATTCTGGGCTTTACATTCTATTAACAGGCCGGTTGGGCTTAGGTGGGGGCCACCCCTACAACAAGAGCCTCTCATGGTGAAGGGCTTCACGGGCCGAAGCCATGTTGCCGAGCCCTTTGGCCCCCTCCGTCCCTACGGCCTGTGAGCTTTTTCAACGTTCGTCGAGGTGTAGTGTTCGCGCTATCGCGAGGCTGTGGCGCTGAGCGACGTGGCAAAGTCTACGCCATCCCCTAGTCCTGCTGTGGCGGTGTCGGGGTTGCCCGGGCCGAGTCGGAGGCGTTCCTCCGGCGTAGGTAGGCGTAGCGGGCCCGTGAGTCATCGCACATGCGTCAAGCGATAGCGGACGCGCTGTGACGCTCCTTCTTCTGGCCGTCCATGTGGTGAAGTGTGTTCGGCGCGGTGCGGGTCTTGAGGCGTCGCGGCCATTTAATGCGGCAACGGACTTCCACCGGTTGGACTCCTGCCGATTAAGCTTCCGCCGGTTGGCTCCCCCGCTGATGGGGTATATATATGGCGCTAGTGCGGTGTTGTTCCTGCATCGTGCCCTCGGATAGAAGCTGCTCCCATAAAATGGGCCCCTTCAGTGTATCCACATTCCCTAGTGACGCCACGCGGCTTGAGGGATGTTGATGTACTTCGTTTGTTGCCATGTATGGGAGGTGCCAGCGGGCAAGTTCGTGCGGGCGGGTCCGCTCCTCGAAGTCAAGGCCCAGGCTGAAGCTGCGGCTGCGGCCAGGCTGGAGTGGCGATCGTAAAGACGGCCTCCTACGCGCGTTGTGCTCTTGTATGAGGATGGCAAGGTTTGACCTGTTCTCGTAGACAGATATGCTTGAGTTATCTGTGTCCGCTGATTGTGCCAACTGGCGCTATCATCGGGGGATGTTGATGTACTGAAGCTTATCTGTCTATGAGAACCTGTCAAAACCTGCCGCATACCGGCCCCTGCGCTTCTAAAATACAGAAAAGCCAAGCGCCTGGATCCCCGCTGGTTTAGGCCATGAGGCTGTCACGTAGGCTCTGATGCCGAAGTGGCGGCCTGCGCTGCCCCCCCGGAGGCAGAGCTCCCATCGAGGCTACCGCTGAGGTTGCTTGGCTCGTGGCGGCTTGGTGTTATACCTTGGCGCAGGGCCGAGGCGGATGGCGAAGTTTTCTCCGGTAAGCGGAGACCCGCCCGTTCTTAAGCTGCGTCCGCGGTGGTCTGAGTGGGAACTTCGCACCACGAATACCGCCACGCCTGCGGTGACTGCAATCTCATGATGCGGTAATGCGCTGTAAAGGTTCCTGGAATCGCGCCAGCCCCTGTTTGCCAGAGCTAGGTTGTCATACCGTGTGACTCGCCTCGGCGCGTGTAGGGCACGCGGTGGCTTGTAACTGGTGCGCGGTGGGATGTGAGCGGTTGCGTGATCGCACCTGTTCGCCTCTTCCCCAGGGAAGGGGGACACGGGGCGGGCGAGGAATGGCGCAGGATCGAAGCTGTTATGATCCCATCGTCCGTTATTGCGCTTTTAACGGCGGCTGGAGTCATGCCGACGCCTGGCCTCGTGTGCTCCAGCTATCTCGTGTGGGGGTTGCCACGTGGCGGGATGCCATTGGAGCGTCGTGCTCTGACGGTCCTTACCGCCGTGGTCGCGCCTCTTCGTCTTCGGTTATGGGGGATTGTGCGGGACGGGCCTTTGTACGACTGCGGTTGCGTCCAGCACGCGGACCGTCGCGATGCTTCGGCATCGGGGCGAGGTGGCTTGAAATAGCCCTCGTAACCGCGCCCCCGCAGTTCTACGCCCCCTTCTCGCTTGCATCGCATTCTATACCCCCGTAGTACTCTCGCCGCTATACTCCTCCTTTTGCGAGAAGCGATGGCATCTCGTGGCAGGCGTAGCCAGGCGGCTGGTGTCTGCGGCATCCGCCGGCGGTCTTCACCGCTAGTGGTGGCTGGCAGCGGAGAAAGAAGGCTCATTTTTCAGCGAGTTGGGCCCCTCGCTCGTGACCGAGAAGATGATCCAGGCACTGCTGCACGCGGGGAAGCTGTCCGAGCGCCAGGCGGTGCGACTACCTGCCGCCGACGAGACGGAACCATGCCCCGAGGAGTCGGAGGCGGTCGTATTCGTCGCCTTCTTCGACGCAGGGCTCCGCATCCCGGCGGCGGCGATCGTGGGCGACGTGCTGCGGACCTTCGGGCTGGAGCTAACGCAACTGACCCCGAACGCCGTGGCCCGGCTCGCGGTGTACAGTTGGGCCTTGCGCTCGGGCGCGTGCTGGCCCAGTGCTTCGCTATTTGCCTATGTGCACGAGGCACGGTGCCAGCCCAAGGAGCGGAAGGACGGGACGCTGTCGAGCTTCCGCAGCGTCTCCTTTATTCTTCGGTCAACTTGCGGTAAGCTCTTCCCTGCGAACTCCACTCGCGGGAAGTGGGAGTCGCACAGGATGAAACGGTGGTTCTATCACCGTGTGGCGAGCGGGAGCGGCCTCGAGTGCACGGGCCGGCCGATCGCGTTCAAGACCTCGCCCGGCCGGACGCTCGACGACGAGGACAGGCGGAGGGCCCGGCGGCTTGTAGGCGTGGTCGCCCGCTTTAACATGCGCGACCTCGCCGAAGAGTACGCGATGTACGGCGTGGCGCCGCTCGCCCATGACTGGCGCCTCGCCGCCGAGAAGCGCCGAGACGACAATGTTCTGCCGTGGGTCTGCTCGCTGCTGGCACCTTCCTGTCCTCGTAAGCCTCGGCCGTATCTCCCCTTTGTTCGCGCGGAATGCGTTACATGTTAATCTTATGCCCTGCTTTGCTCTAGGGATTCGCTTGGAGGATGCGGAGCGGGCCGCGCGCGTATTCCTCGGGCCATATACCGGCAGAGAGCATGAGCAGCGCGTGTCCTCTACTGCTGAGGCGAGGCTGGGGCGGATAAACCGCGTGTGCGAGGCCCTGGGCCTTGTCGAGCCGTAGCGTGCTGAGTCGGCCCCGCAACACCAAGACGACGGCGCAACGAGGAGGAAGGCGCCGTCTCGCAAGAGGGGCCGAGGCGGAGCGTCTGTCGTGCTGGGTGTAGCAGCTGCCACTGCTGCTGCTAGCGCTCCCGAGGGCGCGGCAGACGCGGAGTCGGATTCGGCGAGGTACGCCGACTCGGGCTTGGATGGCGCGGACGCCGGGGGCGAAGGATCTTCGGCGGGTGCCCTGGACGGCGGGTTCGCCACGAGTAGCCGGGGAAGGGAAGTCTCGTCACCCACGGCGGTCATCGAGACAGGGTCCGTGCGGACCGGCGGTGCTGAGGTGGAGCCTCCGGCCGTGGCTGCTATGATGCCGGGGACGCCCTCCGCGGGGGAGCGCGGAGCTGAGCCTTCATCAATAGCAGCGGCCGAAACCGAGGTGCCCCCCGCAGAGGTTGCCATTGCGGGGTCTTCGCCCACGGGTGCTGCAGCCCCGGGGGCATCTTCGACAGCGGCTGCTGGGGCGTTGTCGTCGCCACTTGCTCCGGCTAAGCGGCCGTGTCTACGGCCGGAGCTCCACCGGACGTCGAGGGGATTCGTCGTGGCGACGGGCATCGGGAGCTTGTGGGACTCTGATGCATATGCCGAAGTCCCTGCGGCGCGCCCCCTGCCCCCAGGCCATGCCGCCCGCCGTGCAGGAACGGTCGGCGCCGGCCCCGAACGCGGAGGCTTCTGTCCGTTGCGGGACCACGCTTTCCGCGGGGACTTGCGCCACCGCGACCCCGCCTGGGAGTAGGGGGCGGGTACCCGAAGCCCTCCTTCTGCTACCGAAGGTAGGGTGGCTTAGCTTACCCTAGTGTATTCTTCGTTGCGCCTTGCGGTGCTCACCTGCGTCTCTGTTTGCAGCGTCGCTCATTCCGGAGGAGGAGCGCTTGGCGGAACATGGGGGCCCTTGTGCCGGCGGGGTGACCACCGTGCGCCCAAGCCCAGCGGACTTCGTGCCTCCGCCGGAGACACTGAGGGCGTGGCGCGGGATTGTGGAAGACGCGGCTGCCAGTGTCGGTCAGCAAGCGCTGCAGGCCTTCGAGGCGGGGCGTCTCGGGGACGCCTTAGAGGTGTCGGGAGTGAGGGTAAGCATTTGCTTGTATGCCAATGCCTGGCTATGCTGAGCTTGCTAAGCCTTTCTGTTCTGCAGACACTTGTGCTGGGGCAGGCCTTCCAAATGGCCTATATTCGTGCCCAAAGGGCGCTTGAGGATAGGCTGCGGGCCGCCGAGGAGGAGCTACGCGAAGCCTTGGGAGCCCGCTCTGCCCAGGATGCCCGCATTCGCCAGCTGGAGGCGGAGTGCGCTGAAGCGAAGGCGCACGCTGAGGGACTTGCCGCGTCGGCGCGGGAGGCGGCGCAACAGGAGTTTGCGGCGGAGCGGGACGGCCTCCTGCATCAGGTCGCCTTGCTAGAGAAGGAAAAAGGCGAGCTCGCCTTGACTCTAGCGGAGCGTAACCAGACGCTTGGCGAAGCCTCGGTGATTGCGTGGGATGCCATGCAAGCACTGGAGAGCCATCTCCAAGGGCTTGTGGCTAAGGTGCCGGACCGCACCTTTGGCCCGGAGGAGCTGTCTCGGACCCTCCGCTGGGTCGGAGATGCCGCCAACATCGCGCGCGGCGCTGCGACGACCTTCGGCAACCACTACGCGTACGTATCAGCATGCATGGTGTGCGCGCTCCTACGGCACCGCGGTTGCACGCACGTCGTCGGGCTAGAGGACCCCCAGCTGGAGATGCCCGGCGGGGCCGGAGTAATGTCTGGCGCCGTCCGCTCCGTTCGCCGCGCCATCAAGCACTTCCACGAGCAGATCTGGGATTACGTCGGGGAAGGTGCTGCGCGGGTCGAGCTCCGGAAGTCACTTTACGGGGAGGGGAGCCTCGGCCAATTCCTGGACGGGGTCCCTCGACGCGACGAGGGCGGCGCTGAGGCCTCCGAAGGCGCCGGGAACTCGCAGGTGTGATGCCGTGGTGGCTAGGTGTAGGTGTGCGTTGTAATGCCCCCTCTTTTTGTGAATGAAGTACATGCTTGCTTTACAAATTCTGACTTTCGCCTATGTCCCGGGCAGCTTCCTTGCTGGGGCCAACTACTTGCATCCGACCTTGTGACCTGGCGGCGCCTTCGACGCTGGCGAAGGGCCGAAGAGTCGCTGAAATTTTGGGCAGGCCGACCTTCTTCCAGCGGAACCCCGGCCTTATCGCGTATTAAGGACGAGCCTGCTGAATAGCTACTTAGAGCGGCAGGGATGTTGGCGGGCTTCTGTACTTGAAAAATTTTCCCGATATATAGACCTCCTGATAATTAGGATATGCGCGGTCATGCTGTGCGGGGCCGAGATCCCCACATTCCAAGTTCGCCGTTAGTGTGAATCGTGCGAGCGCTGTCTCCTGCCCGTCGCACGGGCGCCAGTGCGCTCGCGGAGTTCGCGTGTTGATTACTCCGTAGAGCTAGTGCGTGCGGAGGCAGTCGTTGACACTACGACCTGCTTAAAGGCCGTGGACTGGCGCGTGCGAAGGCGGACCTCCGCACTACGACCTGTTTAAAGTCCGTAGACTGGCGCGTGCGAAGGCGGAACTCCGGACTACGACCTGTTTAAAGTCCGTAGACTGGCGCGTGCGAAGGCGGACCTCCGCACTAGGACCTGTTTAAAGTCCGTAGACTGGCGCGTGCGAAGGCGGACCTCCGCACTACGACCTGTTTAAAGTCCGTAGACTGGCGCGTGCGAAGCCGGACCTCCGCACTACGACCTGTTTAAAGTCCGTAGACTGGCGCGTGCGAAGCCGGACCTCCGCACTACGACCTGTTTAAAGTCCGTAGACTGGCGCGTGCGAAGGCGGAACTCCGGACTACGACCTGTTTAAAGTCCGTAGACTGGCGCGTGCGAAGGCGGACCTCCGCACTAGGACCTGTTTAAAGTCCGTAGACTGGCGCGTGCGAAGGCGGACCTCCGCACTACGACCTGTTTAAAGTCCGTAGACTGGCGCGTGCGAAGCCGGACCTCCGCACTACGACCTGTTTAAAGTCCGTAGACTGGCGCGTGCGAAGCCGGACCTCCGCACTACGACCTGTTTAAAGTCCGTAGACTGGCGCGTGCGAAGGCGGACCTCCGCACTACGACCTGTTTAAAGTCCGTAGACTGGCGCGTGCGAAGCCGGACCTCCGCACTACGACCTATTTAAAGTCCGTAGACTGGCGCGTGCGAAGGCGGACCCCGAGGTGGGGGTAGCCTCTGGTGTACCCTGTACTCTGCGTGCACGCCATCACTGGGGCCAGCCTCTGGTGCGCTACGTCGGTACTTCTTGAAGCTCCCGAAGTTGATTTCCACAGTACGCCTTGCGTACACCTCCCGTGGTGTGCGAAGGCGAGCCTCGGCACGCTGAGGAGGTGCGCGATTGACAGCCACATAAGATTCGCGCCGCGTTTGCGTTTTGCCAAGCGCACAGGGACAGCATTCGCATCTTATTTATACTCCGCAGAGTGCGTGGGATCAGCGTCCACGTCTTATTTATACTCCGGGGAGTATGTGCACGGGCGACGCCCGCGGCATGCGCGGGATTCGCGTCTTGTTTATACTCTGTAGAGTGCGCAGGGAGAACATCCGCGTCTTATTTATACTCCGGGGAGTATGCGCACGGGCGACGCCCGCGGCATGCGCGGGATTCGCGTCTTGTTTATACTCCGTAGAGTGCGCAGGGAGAACATCCGCGTCTTATTTATACTCCGTAGAGTGCGTGGGATCAGTGTCCATGTCTTATTTATACTCTGGGGAGTATGCGCGCGGGCGACGCCCGCGCCATGCGCGGGATTCGCGTCTTGTTTATACTCCGTAGACTGCGCAGGGAGAACATCCGCGTCTTATTTATACTCCGTAGAGTGCGTGGGATCAGCGTCCACGTCTTATTTATACTCCGGGGAGTATGCGCACGGGCGACGCCCGCGGCATGCGCGGGATTCGCGTCTTGTTTATACTCTGTAGAGTGCGCAGGGAGAACATCCGCGTCTTATTTATACTCCGTAGAGTGCGTGGGATCAGCGTCCATGTCTTATTTATACTCCGGGGAGTATGCGCACGGGCGACGCCCGCGGCATGCACGGGATTCGCGTCTTGTTTATACTCCGTAGAGTGCGCAGGGAGAACATCCGCGTCTTATTTATACTCTGGGGAGTATGCGCACGGGCGACGCCCGCGGCATGCGCGGGATTCGCATCTTGTTTATACTTCGTAGAGTGCGCAGGTAGAACATCCGCGTCTTATTTATACTCCGTAAAGTGCGTGCAGAGGCGTCCCCCCACACGTCTTTGTTTATACTCATGCCCGTGTCTTTGACGGAGAGTGCACACGCGAACGTGCATCTTTGGTTTATACTCATACCCGTGTCTTTGACGGAGAGTGCACACGCGAACGTGCGTCTTCGTTTATACTCATACCCGTGTCTTTGACGGAGAGTGCACACGCGAACGTGCATCTTCGGTTTATACTCATACCCGTGTCTTTGACGGAGAGTGCACACGCGAACGTGCGTCTTCGGTTTATACTCATGCCCGTACCCCTGGCTACGGAGAGTGCACATGCGAACGTGCATATTTGGTTTATACTCATACCCGTACCCCTGGCTACGGGGAGTGCACACGCGAACGTGCGTCTTTGGTTTATACTCATACCCATACCCCTGGCTACGGAGAGTGCACACGCAAACGTGCGTCTTTGGTTTATACTCCGGGAGCACGCGCGTAGGCGAAAACCTCCGCGCGCTCTCGCCGCATACTTTTGCACAATGATAATAGTTTGGCGACAAACGGAACTTTATTACATTCCCGTTTGCGCGGGTGAGCGAATACATATGGCAGAGGCACTAACCACTTGTCTTCGGCGCGGCCGGAGCCTCTAGTAATTGCACTATCTGTAGGGCTTGCCGAGCCGTTCCCGGATGACGCCGTGGGTCCCCGCGCCGCGGTGCCTATTCTAAGTGTGCCGTTGATCGTCGCGACGAGGATATTTGGTGCCGTGCTCGATGCGTCGGGCCATGTCCTGGTCGCCACGAATGGTAATGATGGCTCGCGGCCCCGGGAGCTTCATGCATAAATAGCCGTGATGTGGTACCGCCCCGAAGGAGTTAAGGATTGGATGCCCCAATATAGCATTGTAAGGGTATGGGAGATCGACGACGTCGAATGTGGCGTCTTCGACCCTTTCATTGTCGCCCTGGCCGAAGGAGACCTGCAGGCATATTTGGCTGAGCGCCCGTAGAGGTTGTCCTCCGAAGCCTTGAAGTGGGACCCCCGATGGGTCGAGGCGGCTTCGGGGGATCCCCATCTGGTCGAAGGCTGTCGCGAACAGAATGTTCACGGAGCTGCCGCCGTCGACTAGGGCGCGTCCCACGTCGCATCCCGCTATAACGACCCGGACGACCAAGAGGTCCTGGTGAGGAAGCTCCTCGCCTTGGGCATCGGTAGGTGTGAACGTGACCTCGTGCTGTGCCCAGTCCGGCGGTGTCTGCGCTGGGTACGCCGCCACGTGGTGTAGCCTCCGTACGTAGGCCTTCCGCTGCCGTGCCGAGGCGAATTCCAGCAAGGAGCCTCCGGAGATGACATTGATAACCCTGCGGTGGGCGGCCTCTGGAGCCTGCAGCTGCAGGAGGCCCTCCCGAGGCTACTGCACATGGGCCGGAATCCGCAGAGGGCCCTCGTGGGACTGCGTCCCTTGTGGCTGGATGTGCATGGGGGCTTCGTATGGGTGCTGTACGTGGGCCACCATGGGCGGGCGTGCTTCCAGGTTCCTGTCCCTGGTGACGCTCTGGCAGAGCGTCGCGATAGAGGTGCACGTGCGCGTGTCGTGGGTGCCGCGACCGTGGACTTCGCACCACAGCCCATGGTGCTGGTCGTCGTAATCTCCACGGCCTCTATCGTCGCGGCCCCGGCCCCGGCCCCGGCCGCGTCCCCGGCCTTGGCGCCCCCGACCGCCCCGACCCGTGGGAGCGCTTTCTTCGAAACTGCCTTCGATGTCGAGGACGTACCGGCCTCGCCGCGACTTCTGCTGGCCGCGCTTGGGCTTATCGGACGGCTCCTTGTGCGGGGCGTCCTTGCGCTCAGGCGCGTCCTTGGACGACTCCTGCTTGCGTTTTCCCTTCGAGGAACCGTCCTTCGACGGATCTTCGGTTTTCGCCGAGGCGCCAGCCTGGTTGGTGTCGGAGTCGTCGCCTTGTCTTCGTCGTGCGTCCTCTTCCGCCCTGGCGTATTCCTCCATTTTGTCAAAGAGCTTCGTCACTGTCTTGATTGGCTTCCGTGCGTTATACTCGACCATCGGACCCGGGCGAAGGCCCTGTATGGCTGCATTGACAACGGTGGTTTCGTTAACGTCTTTGACTTGACAACGTATCTTCGCGAAGCGTTTGAAGTAGTCCCGGAGCTTCTCCGAGGGTTTCTGCTTCACGGCGAAGAGCTGGTCCGCGTCGACCCGCTCAACATAATTTCCTTGAAAGTTGTTGTGAAGGCGGTCGCGGATCTGCTCCCACGCGTAGATGGAGTTTGGCTCTATGGTAAAAAACCAGGAAAGCGCTACTCCTTGCAACACGAGGGGGAGTCCCTTCGCCTTTGTGGTGTCATCTCCACCCGCGGCCTCGATTGCGGTTTCGTACACGCGCACGAACTCGCGGGGGTCCGTGTCGCCTTTATAGGGCTCGATGACACTGGGGAATTTGAAGTCTTCGGGCCACGCCGCCTGCTGTAGTCCTGCCAAAAGCGGGGATTCTAGATCGACACGTCGCAGCGGCACGCGGCTGGATGTGGGGGCGTCGCGGCTGTCCGCTCTTTCCGGTGTGGGCTCTGGCGCGACCACTGGCGCGGCCTGCTGGCTCCGAGCCTCTTGTATGTCTCGGATAGCCCCGCGAAGATCCCCTAGCTCCTGCTGGAACGCTTTGAGGGCCGCCAGTAGGGCGCTTTCCACCGCCGGCGTGGGCAGGGCCGCCGACGCGCCCAGCGGACGGGTCGGCACGGGTACGATTGCCTCGCGAGCTCCCGATCTGCCAGTCGCTCCGTTGTGGCTACCTCCAACCGCCCGGTCCGTGCTGCCAGCGAGCGTTGCGGCGAGGGCGGCGAGGTTGGTTGCTGTCGCGTCGGCGGGGTCGATCGTCGCAGCGCCGGTGGCGGGGTCGGCCGTCGCAGCGCCAGTGGCGGGGTCGGTCGTCGCAGCGTGAGCGTCGACGTCCTCGACCACCGCGCCCGCAACAACCGATGCTGAAGCCCTGGTGCTCATGCGACGCTCCGACCCAGCCGCCTTCTTCCCCTTCGCCGCCGTCGACGAAGCTTTTTTTAGTGCCATCCTTCTTCTGGTTTTGGGCTTGCTCTTGTCCTCCCCACGGACGGCGCCAACTGTTGTGGTTACAGACCAAACAGAGAGAGATGGTAGTAGAGAGTTGGGAGAGAGTGATGAGTAATGGCTTGAGTCTTCCCCATGGCCTGTATTCCATATATACATACACATGGGGAGTGCTTTTACAATTGCACCCTTACATCTGAGTATCCCCTTTAGGGGCACTTATGTCATTATACATGGCCTATTCTGGGCTTTACATTCTTTTAACAGGCCAGCTGGGCTTAGGTGGGGGCCACCCCTACAACAGTAGCATATAGATGAGGGGTAATCATCTAAGAGAGATGAGAATGAGCAATACAACTTATATTTTTGGAAATAGAACTTTGAAGAAATAATTCTAGTCATGAAACTAATGGCCAGGCTAACTAGGTTATGACCTGCAGTCGATATGCTCTGATACCAGCCCAGTAGGACCCGGATTATACAATCCAGAATCCTTTGTGATTCCACCGCACTATTCCCTGGATCAGTAGATAGTGCTCACAGATACAGTACTAAACATCAAAATACATATCATGCGGAAGCATAAATATAATAATAGACTTACTCATGGGTCGATCAGGCCGAAATCAATAAATTGCAGCAGCGGAAAACAAAGCACACAGGTGGGACCCATAGGCAGCCAATTGGGGGTTCGCGACCTAGTTCTTGACATCTTCATTTTCTTCACCATCTTGACCGAGTGAAATGCTGAAGCGTTGTGATCTGATTCCTGGTTATGGATTAATTGAGTGAGCGAGGGTGAGCACAAACCATCGTGCTCCGTGAGCCAATACACAGGATACAAATAGATAACATGCATGGCTTATCAAGGAAAAGCTTGGGTTGTTTTATTTGCCATAAATTGCTATTGAAATAAGATACATAGAAATTTCCTACGACCTAGCAGTTTGAACTAAATCATAATGTGTGAAAGAATGCAGTAATAATAGTGATCCAGATTCCATCCAACTTTACATGGTTTCTGCACCATATGCTAACCTTTCAGCGTTATAACCGCTTACCTTATCACTGGGACGACACTCAAGGCAACACAAATCAGGGCTTTCCACTGCTCACCACTTTTCCAATTCCACCCACAAAGTTTTTGAAATAGAACTATATCTGGTTAAATTCCCATGTCCGCCCTTAACAGTAGGCACGGCTATTCGAATAGTTTTGACTCTGCAGAGTTGCACACTTTACCCATAAGAGACAGTTTGCTCATTGCCCCACACGATTCCTTAGCTATACGGTTGAGTAAACCATCACAATAACCGTGCAAAGTACCTCGCCCCTTCCACCATCTCACCTATATGGGCTTATCTCGCTTGCGGCAGGTCCCATAAGTTGTGCGGGATGTTCTTCCCCTATGCGGCTAGTAGCTGGCTACCCACACTGCTAGCGCGCCATGGAAAACTCCACCCTATGCGAGTGTCCCATTCAAGTCGTCACACAAACAGCCACTTGCACTACCTCACCTCCTCCACCGATGATATGACTTTCAGGGTCCGGTAAATCTACTAAGCCAAGTTGTATTTTACAGACTTGTGGTTGTACTTGTATTACACAGGAGGTCATGACAAGATTTGGTCCTTAGAGTTATCTAGACGGATCTACCACTAACCACACTCTCATGCACCGCTGCACCATACCCCCGAACCATCCGCCCAGATAGCTAAGCATTTTAGGGTTTTCGGGAGCATAAAATAATCGTACCAAAATATACCAGTCATTTCCACCATGGCTTCCCAAACCAGTTTCTCATGAATAAATGTGATGCTTGGGGCACTTTTGGTGCCCTCGAATATTTAAGCAATACTAAGCAGGGCGAAATACTGTAGACTTATTTTCGAAAGCTATAACATTATAGTTTTTGCTAAGGTGACAAGGCTCAATTAACCAAGGGTTTCAAATAAGAGTAATACTAACAAGTGCAATATTGGGTGTATAACTAGCAACTTGAAATCGAACATAAATTAACACATAAAATAACAGCATGCAAGTTGATAGTTTAAATGGAAATAAATTTGCATAAACATGGGTTCAAACATGATCAAGTATTGACTCGCCTTGCGCGGTTTACCTTAGTCTTGAGCTCATTCAAAGATTTCTCATTCGACAGTCTTGCTTTCCTGGTTCTCGTCTTTGTTTGGATCTTGGTCTTAATTGATCCAATGAATCTTCAGGACTCCAACTTCTAATTACGCACTAAACCACTGAATCCAAATAAATCCAAATAGACTCAATTTAGCTTTCTTATGAGTTAATGGGTATTTTGAGACCAGGTTGATTGGGTGTAGAGTTTTGACGGAGTCAAATGAGGTTTAAGCGATGGGAAGAATGAAGGAGAGAATGAAGCCAAGACAGATGCCAAGGAGGGTTTAGGGTATAGGAACATTTCGCTTCCGAATTGAGGATGGCTAGGCATAGCCGATGGTAGAATACGATGACTCGATCTTTTGATTAAAAACTTTCTTTTATTATTTTTGTATTTATCAAGGAAGTTCCATGAGTCAGGTTAGTGATGGACCATGTGGTTATGACCCCATGTGTGTGATGAGTAATTGACATTGGTTTAGGGAAGTCGAGTTTGATTTGGTTGGTTCGGACCTTGACGTTGCGTGGTGCAATCGGGCTCGGTCGGACTTGGTCAAACTTGGTCAAGGTGCTTAGGATGCATATTCTGCTGTTTCGACAGGTTTGGACTCTGTTATGCGTAAGTATGACTTACTGATGCTATCGAGCGGTGCTATGTGATGTGTTTCTTGTCTGTGTTGGCTGCAGGACGTCGAGGCAGAGTCGTGGTGAGACACGAGGTAACCGGACTAGACACAGGCGGTGTCGAGGTCAGAACGGTTGGATGTGTCGAAGACGGCGGAGATTCGATGTGGTTACGAGTCGTGGATGACAAGGAGCGCGGAAGCTTCCTGGAAGGTGCTGGAGGGGCGAATTGGTAATTTCGCAAGGCTACACAACTGGGAGACGGTTCCTTTCGGGTTTAGCGGACGTAACGGGTGGGAGACCTGTTAGCCAAGGGCTATAAATAGGTGTTGGTGGCTGCATGCCCCCTCATGACTTTGGGAGAGAGTTAGGGTTTGCTAGAGTCAAAAGAAGCTTTGAGAGTTTATTTTGGCTTTAGGCTTTAGTGGTTGGAGAGTTGGTGGAGGCAGCAGGGTATGTCTCCTTTGTAGCTCTCTCTGTGTGTGTTCTTCCAAGAAACATGTAGAGTTCTTGGTGTTCTTGAGATTTTGGAGAGGGAGAGGATGGGTTGAAACTCTTGTAATCATTCCTCTTGTTCTAATGTCCATGCGTATGGGGACTCATCTGTAATCCTCGTTTGATTGGAATGAAATCTTTGAAGTTTGCTCCTATTCTTGTCTATTTTGCTTCGATGCCTTCTCTGTTGATTTCTTGAGGTTTTCGTTTTCTTGTTGTTTGTTGCTGAGGAGTAGCAAAATGGGTTGCTGTGATCTAGGAGATGCCCAAAAGCCATTTGGCTAGTCAAAGAGCAAACCACGTTTAATCTCAGATTTTGTGTCTTGGCCTCCTCTGTTCTTTCTTTTTCCTCCTAGGGTTTAAGGTGGTTCTTGTTTCCCTTCTTGAGATGGCATGAAACTTGGTACCTAGAGTCCAGAGGTTATCCACTAGTTATCCTCAAAGTTTCATGGCCAAAGGATCAAAGGTTGGGGAGTAATTTGAGTTTTGGTCCTGTTCCTACAAAGTTTCAGATTTTTGTCATAATCTGAAATTCTTGCTTTTAAGGTTGATTTCCTTGCTTCCCAAAGCCCTCTTGGTATTTAGTTGGTCTTTGTGCTGCCTTGGTTCAAAAAGAATGGAAGGATTCCATCATTCTCTTGGTTTTTCAAAGATCTGAATTTTTGCCCGAGTTTCAGGAGTTTCAGTTTCCTCTCGGGCTGCTGGGACCAGGGGAGCGGTCAAATCGCTATTTGGCTTGCGGTCAGACCGAGGTGTTAAAGGCGGTTAGACTGGCCTGTACTCACCGGTCAAATCAGCCTGTATTCACCGGTTAGACCGGCCTAGTAAGACCGGTCAGACCAGCCTCCCCTCTGCGGCCAGACCGCCCAGCCCACTTAAGTCATCCCGGCCTCTGTGTGTTTTGTGATCTTTCTCTTGGCTTTTCTCCTGGGTGTTGATCTCAGTAAGTATAGGATTCCAGTGATCTTTTGAACTCCATTTCATAGCTTCCATAGCTATTGGAAGGAGATTCATTCGAGGGGTCATTTTTAGAAGTCGACATTCACCCCCCCTCTGTCGCCATTTCGGTCCAACAGTTAGACCTATGAATTGGTGTACGAGATTGACAGAGCATTATTTTATCGATCGCTAATATTCAGGGCATATGCTATATGCGATGTATACAATTTTTAGCTTATCGAATTAATCTAGAGTATGTGTTTATAACATTTTGTGGTACGATATTTTATGTATCCTTAGTTATCACTAGGCTTAATTTAAATTGAACTAGGATCTATTTATACATGTCCTAGCTTGTTGTATACAGGGTCATATTTCAATATTTGCTATTTAGCAAAATCTACTACTGAGATTTATTTAATGGCGGCATGTTAAATGTCAGGGCATATATTTTAATTATAATTAAGGGTAGGCTTTATTAAATTTTGGACATTTCACCAAAGTCATTTTTCTTTATTAATGCCTTTAATTAGTAATTAGTCTTTGAGTTAATATTTCAAACCATATTAATTATCCATATATGATAACTAATCCAAATTTAAATCTTAAATAATCTCATTTACATCCTAGTTAACTTTACTAGCTTCCATGGATTATTTCCTAATTTTCCTTAATTTTTCTTAATTGCATTGGATTAAAGAAAATCATAATAAAAAGAAGAAGAAAAAGGGTGCGACCTGCGGAATAGAACTCGGGACCTCAGGGCTGTGAGTGTTAACGCATGCTCGGTCTAGCCAAAAGGGCGAGATGCCCGGGCTGACAGAGAAGGCGCGGCAAATAATAAGAACCGAGCAGTGGTAGAGGCCAAAATAGAGGAAATGGCTCGCCGGCGGCAGGCAGTGGCCGGGGAGTTGGCAGTGACCGGCAAAATGGGTTGCGGGGAAGGTGAGGGGGCTCTGGGAGGTGGTGCTGGTCGGGGCGGCGGCGAGGAAGAGAGGCAATGCACGAGCTACGGTGCACAAAAATCCGATTAACTTGGAGGGGGAGTAGCGAGAGAGCAGAGACACGCCATGACGTGGTCACTTTTGGGGAGAATCATTGAGACAGCCGGATTGCCAAGAAGAGGTGGCGGCCGGTGGGCTCACGGGTGTGGGGCGCTCAGCCTGGGATGGGAGGAAGAAGCTTGGGGAGAAAAGGGCTTGTGCAGGAAGTGTGGGAGGGGCCGAGGCCACTTATAGCCGTAGAGGCAGGTGTGGTGGTGGGCTCACGGGCGTGGCCTAGCGAGGGGCGTAGAGCGCGGCATGTGGCAGATTTCGTGTGCAACGTGTGGGGCACAGGCCACGGTGATGCGACGGGGCGCGGCAGCAGGGCATGGGGTGGCAGAGGAGACTGTGGGCGGTAGTGGAAGAACCGTGGGAGGCGGCAGGAGGGTGTGGGCGCATGTCAGCAACAGGGACGAAGCGGACGCATAGTAGGGAGGTGTCGGGGGAAAGAGAAGAACGGGAGTAGGGAGAAGAAGAAAAGAGGGGTGCGCAGGAGTCGGGCCCGCTGGGCAGAGAAGGAAATCGGGAGGGAGGAAAGAAAAATGAAGGAGAGACAAAGAAAAGGAGTCGGGCCCATGTGTAAGAGAGAGAAGATGTGAAAAGAATGAGAGAAAATGAGAAGCTTTAGAAGTTTTTGAAATTTTGAATCTTGAATTTGAATTACTATTTCATAATTAAGATTGTTGATTTCAATTCTTGAAATTTTATTTCCAGTTTTGGTTCAATTATCTAGATACAAAATCTAATAGCCCTCTAATTTTGATCTTATTTAAATTTTGCTATAAATTGTATATATAAATTTTTGAATGTCCAAATTTGGGTTTTGTATGCTAATTAAATTGAAAGAAGAAAGTTTTTGGCTCTACCTTTTAGAGATATGTTTTAATATTCTTTTTGGTTTCATTTTATTATTCTTGAATTTGAATTCAAGATTTTAGTATTTGAATTCATGAGCTGCAATGTCATTTTCCATTTTTATTATTTACATGATTATTATTTGTATTTGAGATTACCTTTGATTGTTAATTTGCATGCCACGAAACTGAAAAAGATTTCAAATAAATATTCAGAGGAAATTTAAACGCCAGCAAAATGCAAGAAAAACGTTTTAAAAAATTCCATATTTTGAACTTGCGAAATTTAGGATGTTATAGACCTACCCCCCTTAAATGAATCTCGACCCCGAGATTCTGCTAAAGTAGAAAGATGTAAGTGGGGTTATACTGGCTAACAATAGTTTCTAAAGTTTTACTCAATGTATCAATCTTTTCCTTGGCAAAAGGAAGAGAATCTGGACTTAAAGGAGGCAAAAGGGAAGGGAGAGATCTTTATTCTTCCTTTTGTTAAACTTGGTAATTTAAGCTCTCGGGCAATTGGTATCATCATCACCATTAGATTCTTGACTCCGTGAATCTGGTTATACTTGTCTAATTAGTCTTAATACAAGTCATTGCTTCTCCACGGTAGTTATACATCATAGTAGTTCTCCAACATTCTTGTCTATTCTTGCTACCCCCCTTATAATAAAATGACAACTGACATTAGTTATCTTTTCTTGTTTTAGGCATGACGAGTCCTATGGCGATTTGGAGACTCATCCTTTGCACTTCGTCTACCTTCGTAAGCAGCAAGTTCAGGGAGCAATCTTTGGGGGAGTGGTCTTGTCCTTCACAGAGAAAACATGTGACCTTCATCATTGGGCATTCTCCTGGCGAGTGGTCTTCTTCACAGTTGGGGCAGTTTGCAGTATATTGACTTTTCTCGTGCCCTTTTTCTTCACAACGCCTACAAGCTATTAGGTTCGTGAGGCAGTCGTCCGGGTAATGATATTTCTTGTAGTATGAATAGTAGGGAACTGGGCAATTGTAGCAGTAATGACCAGTTTGCCCACATGTGAAGTATGCTTCTTGCTCAACTTGTCGTAATGGAGGAAATAGTTGTGCGACATGTCCTGCTTTACCACATTCGATGCATAGTTTGAATGTCCAAACTTGGGTTTTGTATGCTAATTAAATTAAAGGAAGGAATTTTTTGGCTCAACCTTTTAGAGATATGTTTTAATATTCTTTTTGGTTTCATTTTATTATTCTTGAATTTGAATTCAAGATTTTAGTATTTGAATTCATGATCAGCAATGTCATTTTCCATTTTTATTATTTACATGATCATTATTTGTATTTGAGATTACCCTTGATCATTAATTTGCATGCCACAAAACTCAAAAAAATTTCAAATAAATGTTCAGAAGAAATTTGAACGCCAGCAAAATGCAAGAAAAGCTTTTTTTAAAAAAATTCCATATTTTGAACTTGCAAAATTTAGGATGTTACACTTGTTGCCCTTTGCGAGGCTGGTCTCCACTAAACACGAGTTCACCATCGACGGCAGCCTGCTCGCAGCACTGGTGGATAGGTGGAGGACCGAGATGCACACATTCCACTTTCAGTGGGGTAAGATGAAGGTCACTTTGTAGGATATGGCGTTCTTGATCTGTCTCCGTCTTGGGGGTGACACATTTGTTCTAGCCCCTACACCAGTCGACTGGAAGGAGAGGCTGGCAGACTAGTTCTGTCGGCCTATCCCGGAGAGTGCATATGGCGTCCCTTGGACTTGGTTGAACAATTTCAGTGTGTGCCCGTAGGATGCACCGCTGGAGGTCATCAGGATGCACATCCTCGCCTTCCTTATTCAGCTCTTTGGTTGGAGCAATATGTGCAATGCTGAGTTCATCGGCCTCGTCGAGTCTTTGGTGGATGCAGAGTTTGGGGCGATGTCTCTGTACAGCTAGGGATTAGCGGTTCTGTGCACCACGTATCAGGGGTTATGTGATGCTTGCTAGCGCGCCACTGCTGGTACCCCAATCTGGCTATCTGCTACGTGCTCCTACAGCTGTGGAGTTGGGAGCACTTCCCTATTGGACGTCCAACCATCGTGACGCCAGTGTGCCCGTTTGGCGAGTTCGCCAACCTGATAGACGGGGCCACTATGGGCATTCAGTGCACTGCTGCCCATCTACGGTGAGCGAAGGGCAAAGCGTCGAGGTGCTACTTGCTGTGGCATAATGAGTTTGAGTTGTTGCATAACAGTGACATCATATGAGGTCCGTGGATTGTAGATTCTATGCATCGTGTATCGCCGCGTGGGCTGTCGCTGCAATGCCTACAGGACGTGGAGCCATGGGTGACGACACACCATCTGGTCTTCTCGTAGATGGTGGAGGCTTACGCGCCATAGCACATGATGCGATACTTTGGTTTGCACCAGGACGTGCCCCCTCTGGATGGCAGATCCCTACCGCAAGCCGTATACCGATGAGTCAAACTCCATCCGACTATGATGTACACTTTGTATGTCTTGCTATCTAACATCAATGATTTTGGAAATGCAGACAATCAAGGGCAGGTCGGCATGGGACGGACTGGCGGGCATTGTAGCAATAGTGGACAACAGCATGGACTGACAGGGCGCACCTCGATGTCATCATGGAGCAATGTCTGTACGACATCCAGACGTATGACAAGTACCTGGAGTGGTATGTACCCTAGTCGCACAGCAGACTCACCATTCCTCTACCAGATCACTCCGAGCAAATCATGCACGAGAAAAGTTTGCAATGCTCGATTGATCCCCATAGTGCTTCATAACACAGTTCAAATTTCTTATTGTTTCATTCAAAAAATTCGTACCGGTCATTACTGAACCTGTTTCGTATGTCACTTCAGTTGGAGCAGGCGCAGTACATTGCAAGCGTGTTAGAGACTGCCATCAGTAGCCCAAAGACACCACCGACTCTGCAGAGGACTATGAAGCTCATCCTAAAGTAAGGCCAAAAAAATAGTGTACAACCTAAGCTGCAGCCATTCCATGGATCACACTGTGCACATGAGCCACCTTGCGGGGGCACCATGCTCACCTGCTAGGTCATCGCGACTTAGCGAGTCTGGTTGGCCATCACAATCTACTACGTCTACTTGGTGTCGTAGTACTAGCCACCGATCATTGGTGCACCGTTTTGATGAGGAGGTAACTTACGTACGAACCTACATTTTGTTTTCCTATTAGGCCTTGCGTTCCACTAACATCATGGCATTCTCTCGCCGTAGGTCTGTCGCCGAGATGCATCACTTTTGATGTCCGCACCACCTGCACAGACTACCACTCCCCATTGTTCATCATCGCTGCACATTCAGAGGTATGATATTCGCATTGTGCATCCGAAATATTTATTGTGACTAATATCGTTTCATCTTGCAGCCTCCAATTCAACGTGGGGATAATGACGAGTGCACCGATGATGACATGGGCCTCTCAGATGCTTCCAGAAAGCACTACATGGTGCCAGGATTTGCAGCGTATGCAGGGCAAAGCTTAGCGTTCATAGCATACCTAGGGTTCAGACACTTCGGTGGGTAGAGTTCCTCCAGCTTCACTGCCACATCGTACGGTTAAGGCGAGAGCTCCTTTGTAGCACGAGTGGGATTTCTAGAGTCCTTCATGCACGACATTATTGCGGGCGACTTGCAGTTCGATATGTTTCAGGTGGAAGACTTCGACCCTTATCGGACCCAGCCTACTATACCTGAGCCTACTGGGCCACCGCCAACCACTGAGCAAATAGAACGGTCTCTATACCTCCCCCGACACAAGATGCAATCTCCGGACCGATTGATGTATCCCACGAGACATGCTTGTGTTCAACGGAAGACAAGGGCACGTACGGGGAGGCAGATGTGACGAGGAGGTAGCAGTGGCTTAGATGTGTGAGCTATATCGCATCCAGTGTGATGCATTTTTTGTACTAGTATAATTACTTTTACTTGTACAAGTATTAATGTATAAAATTGTAAAAAATATGAAATATTCATAAATTCATGATTAAATTAACCTGAATAAACATGACAAATTCTGACCACAAAAATTCTTAAAAAATTACAAATAACTATGACTATATCAGGAGGCTTCACATGAAATTTTGTAATTTTTAGAGCTTGTTTGCTATATGTTAAAACTCATAAAAATATCAAAATTTTATGAATTTCAAGCAACATCCACAATGGATAAAATCACCCAAAAATTATACTATAAGGTATGTTACGTCAGGAGGCTGTACAAAAATTTTCATAATTTTTCAAGCAAATTTATTATATTTAAAAATTCAAACAAACAATAAACATAAAAAATTAGGTGTGACATCCCAAAATTTCACAATTTATTTGTTATTTTTTTCTGGAATTTAATTTCCTCTTTCTTTTAGCTTAGTTTAAACTGTTAAAGATTGGGAGAAAATGTGATCAAAATGAGTTTAGTTAATTTTATTTGAGTTCCTTGCATTATTTTAGAATTATAGGAATTTTCTGGGATTTATTTGGATTTTTCTGCTAGTTTCTAAGCTTTATTTTCTCTTTTCCTGGGTTTTCTACAAATCAAAAAGAAAATAAAATACCCCTTTTCCCTCCGACCGACACGTGGATAGTTGGGATCCGCCCACGTCGCTGCCATCTGACCGGCTCAAACCCGCCTTCCCCCTCCCTTGGGCCGACACGTGGCCGGCCTGATCTCGGCCATGTCGCTGCCCCGACTCATCTCCCCCGTTCGCCCACATAACTCTCCTAGCTGCCGGATTCCCTTCCATCGGTCACGTGGCCGCAATCCGCGCCGTCCTCCCCCGCCTCTCTCTTCTCTCCCGCCGACACCCCAAGCCCGCATATCAGGCATCTCTTCTTCCCCGCGTGCCTGCCTCCTTTTTCGGCCACGCCACTGCCACGGCCATTGCGCTATTCCACCCTTCCCGGCCGCCACTTTCTCTCTTCATGCGCCGCAATCCACTCTGCACCCACCTTCCACTCTTTCTGCGCCCGATGCCCACCTCCTCACTCCCCCACTCGGCCTCATCTACCCGCAATCGCCCCACCTCTCCGATCTTTCTGGCGAGCAATCCTGCCGCGCCTCCCCCTCCCCGACCCTACATAAACAACCCCAGCATTGCCACCTCTCGCTCCACCCCGCCTCCACCTTCACTGCCTCTCTCGAGCTCCCCAACGCCGCCCTCCCTTCCCTCGAGCGCTGCCATCAACTCTGGTGAGTGATCACAGGTGAAGAAAGCTTCTTCGAGCCTCAGCGCTGGCACCTTTGGCTTCCCCGAGCTCTCGCCGATCTCATCCACCCCTCTGTCAAGCTCGAGCGTCGCCAGAGGACCCACTTCGCCAATAACCCAAGTGCCACCGTGCCTCCCTTGTCGCCGACCACTCTCCGACTGCCTGTGGTAAAGCTCGTCCCTATCTCCGAATTCCCCACCCTTCCCTCTCTATGTTACGCCTCTCGCTGGCCGCCCCGTGCTGCTGACCACCGGCGCCCTCGGTCCCTGAGTACGGCCACCGACCGACGAGCCACGTTGGTAGCCCGGCTTCCATGGCATGCCACCTGGCGCCCAGTGGCATGTCACCTCCGCTCGGTCAGCGCCATGCTAGCACCCGCCACTTGGTTAGCAACCGCGTCGGCTTTCCGCCCATGTGGCGCATGCGTGGCACACACCTGGCTGCCACATCAGAGCTTCAGTCCACATGGCTGCCACGTGTACTGCCACGTCAGCACCAAGAGCCTCCCAAGCCATGTGGCAAACACTTCAATGCCATCTGGCTGCCATGTCAGCAAACTTGCCTAGTCACCAGTCACATCAGCACCATGTCAGCATCTCTGCCACCTCAGCCCTTCTTGTGGTCCATGGACCTGGTCCATGTAGACTAGGGCCCACCTGTCAGTCATTCACCCTAGGGCTAACGTCATAAATCCGAATTTTCAATAAGAAAATAACTCAGCCAAAAATAGAAAATTGTTGCTGACGTCATAAATCCAATTTCCTTTAGAAAATTCTAAATTCATCCTGTTCTCCTCCATCCTAACTCCGATTGAGCCCATTCAAATTTCTAAATTCATCAAAAATTCCCCTCTATCCATTTCTGCCCTCAATTTCAATATTTGGAGTGGATTTGTATTTCTTTTGAATTTATTTGAATTTGGTGGGTTATTTTCACATTTAGACTACGATGATTCGGGAGAGTTCTGCGATGACGATTCGCACCCAACTACGGAGTAAGGCAAGTCACACTCCTTGATCATGTTGTACCCAGTTTGTAAATCAAATTAGCTTGATTTAAATTACATTGCATGCTTAATTTTATTCAACGTTTTTCAATTCAGCTTTAAATTTAGTTAATTCCTACTTGTTAATTACTCCGTTGATGTTGAATTCCTCGATACCTTGTCATCCTAAATTAAAGCTCTAGTTAGTACACTAGTATGGCTAGAGAATTTGGTAGCAAATGCTTAGACCTGCATAGATACAACTTTAGGCTTGGGATACCATTTTTCACATAAAATGATAAGCTTTTGAGATGTATTCTTGACTTCGGTGAGTCCAGAAGGTCTATAAAATTATTTCAAAATAAAATATGGTTTAGACCTAGGCTAATGGTTAGGTGATGGGTGTAGGCATGCACTGTTGTTCGGAGACACAGTGTTGATTGTCGTGCACAGGGGGTATGTGGGTGAGCCTAAGTCAATTAAGGACCGGTCTGTGAACTACTGTTGCAAAGCCCTATCATACTACCACAAGGCTGATATGGGACAGTCCTGGCTGATTAATTTTCGGGTCCCAACTTGGGTCATGTCGTAGGTTGAAAGTGAGCATGGCGTAGGCCATTAGAAGTCTCACTCGGCTCAAGAGGGGGTCCCGGTCTGGTGGATTCCTTACTGGGGTGAAACCTTAGAGTTGGCTTGGCCAGGTTGAAGGCTTTGCATTGTAAAGGTCTTGTCATGATCTCCTCACTGCACACCTAAGGAAGTGTGTAACTCATGTGGCAATCCGGGATGATCATGTCTTGTGAGTAAAGTTGTACAACCTCTGCAGAGTGTATAATTTATCATGGATAGCCGTGCCCACGGTCATGGGCATGCTGAGTAAAAGTTTTTTATGGATTAGACTTTGATCTTCAAAATGGTTTATGAAAACCTTGTGGATGGATGGAATCCATGAGTGGTTGGAAACGTGTGGATGGATAGAATCCATACGAGATCATTTGGAAAAGAAGGTTGGAGTTTGGTCGGAGCCTGCACTAACGGTATTAATTTTGGTTACAAGTATTGTTTTTACTTACTGTATTAAATTCAGCAATTTCAATCTATTTATTGCATTTCCTTAAATGTTGTTTTACGCTCAAATAACCATATATGCCTTCCTTTGTTGCCTTTATCATTATGATGTATTTCTCCGTGTGACTTGCGGAGTACAAGTTTGTACTCACCTTGCTATCTTATCGCAGGAGGAGGATGCCTTCGACTACGATAAGGACCTGGACGAGTAGGGCGCGTCTTACAGTTGTCTGCTTGTGGGCAACCTGTCAGGTTTCGCTATTTATCAACCTGTTTTCGTTGTTATTTTCTTTATTTATGTTATCAATGATCCTAATGTAAGACTTGGCCATAAGGCCGTACTCTTTTAATTAATATATGGTTGGTCATTTGTGCTCGATATGTATCTTTGTTTTACTGTGTGCACTAGCTGTTCCTGGACTAGTACGATTTACACAGAGAGTTTTGGAGTCGTTGCTCTGGGATCTGACATTAGGGCAAGTAATTAAGTCTGATAATCAGTTGGCTTAATTACTTGCCTTCCCCTTCCCAGACTGCAGGCCTGCCTGCCTTCTTCCCCACCGTTTGGTAGGCTGCCTGCCGCTGGCGGCCGCCCCAGGTGTTGTGTCGCCGGCGATGCCACCGAACGGCAGAAGCGCTATTTTTACAAGTATAATACGTATATATCTAGTTTTGTAAACACGATATGATACAGTGTCAAATATGGCTTCGTCAGCACATAATTGATGGTGTATATGCCGATCAGCTTGTGCGTGGTGGCTTGCCACCGGTGCTTTACCTAATACCCAAGCTACGTAAACTACAAAATATTTGTCCGGCTGGTGCACTTTATCGCGTCGCTTTCGTCTTTCCAGCTCTCAGCATCTGGTTCTTTACTGTTACTGCTGCTGACACCCGGGCGGACGCCGTGTATAAAAAGGGCATGCAGACGTAGTTGCTCACACACATTTATTGAGCATACGATACAGCCACCACCTCCTACAAGCCAGTCGTCGATCCACGCGCAAAAACCATCGAGCCGCGCGCGAAGAGGTCGATCAGCACCATGGCCGAGTCGAATAGTGAACAACTACCGGCTAACCCACCGGCGAGGAAGGGTGATACCGTGAAGAAGATGTTGTTCGACAAGACGATGATGACGACAGCCAACCTGGCGAAGCTCCTGCCCAGCGGCACCACGCTGGCCTTCCAGACGCTGGCGCCGTCCTTCACCAACCACGGCAAGTGCTTCGGCGTTAACCGCGTCTTCTCCTGGGGGCTCATCGGCTTCCTCGGCTCGGTCTGCGCGCTGCTCTGCTTCACCGACAGCGTCACCGACGCTGATGGCAACGTCTACTACGGGCTGGCCCTGCCAACCGAAAAGGGCTTCCACGCGTTCAACTACGACGACGAAGGGCAAGACAACAACAAGAAGCAGGCCTTCAGCAACGAGTGCAAGAAGCGGAGGGTGCAGCCGCGGGACTTTCTGCACTCTTTCTTCAGCGCCCTCATGTTCCTGTCCATCGCGTTCGACGACGCCGAAATACAGATCTGCCTGCTCCAAAGCAGGCTGACGGAGTCGTGGAAGGAGTTTCTCGTGAACCTGCCGCTGGCGACGGGGTTCCTCGCCAGCTTCGTCTTCATGATCTTCCCCTCCACCAGGAAGGGCATCGGCCACGACGCGGCCGCCGCCGCTGATTCACCGTCTACGAGTCAGCTGGACAAGAGCAAGCTGGACCAGGATGCCGCCGCTCAGCCACACGAACTGGCAATCCTGGCCCCAAGAAGTCTCGAGATCACGGACGTCGCCCGGGTTGCTCCATCAGCCAGCCATCACGAACGCGATTCAGTCGTCTGACTCGATCCGGGCTCCGCGCGTCGTCACCTCGATCGGCAGCTAGTACGTACGGTTAGTGTGTGCATGGTGAGTGCCCGCGTGCTTGTTTGTCTTCTTTGAATAAAGCCTGCCGGAACCAAACGGTGCGCATACGTGTACTTTTGTTTTGTATTGTCCCCTGAAAGCACGCATGTATACGTACCGTGTCTGCTTCATTTATGCTGCTGATCACTGCCACATGAGCAGTGGGGTCTGTACTTTTGTCCAATCTTCTTTTTGGTTGAACTGTGTGATGTTCAGAGCGTCGAATAAAGTTGTACTCATATTAATTAAGATTGTGTCCGGAAATAAAATTGTGTACGTGCATGGCGCGAGATGTTTATCTACACTACTGCATGTACAGTAGAATATTCGTGCATGTGCTAAGTGGATCCATGCATGCACATTAGGTTTATGTGGATCCGATGCGCAGCCAGCATCTGTTAATTCAAAATTAGTCAAATCTTCCCATATATAAAATATGCATCCACCAGATAACTATGCTCTGATCGATGTGACATGCACATACTCAATGCACAATTAAAATACAATATATATTGAATTATTTTAAATTTTTAAGCGAGGATCAACATAATTAAAACCAAATTTCTTCATGAAATGAGTAATTCATTCATGAAAAAATATTGGATGTGATCATGCATCAATATTTTCACCGCTATGTGTTGCATATTAGACATCAATCATAGCAACAACAAAAACAATAATTTTTTTTTCAAATGACTATTATATCCCTGCATAGATATCTGTCCCATCTTTAGATCGATGTTTTGTACGTTAATTCCTCATTCCTCAAGCAACAACTGGTACACGTACATGTTCAGTACTACGATCTATATTTATACCATTCTCTTGGGCCGTATTGGACGACATGTATTGTGGTTTCGGTCCGATACTAGTATTGCTTGTGGTGGGGAAGATCATGAGCACCATGCATGCATGCATGCTGGAGAAGTGGAGAAGATGAACCCGCCTCGGGAATAGGCAGCTGACGTCAGGTTTCGTCGAAGGAAAGACGATATATATACAGCAGAAAAAAAAGAATGTCCTGGAAGGCAAAAGGAAAAACAAAAGCAGTTCCCAGCGGATTCTAATCCGAATTTGTGCTATCATGTGGGCCTTTAAAATGGGCTAGTTCACCTTTTGTTGATTGTGGTGTCACTACTACAGAAAAGGTCATCACAGACGGTTCGAAATCGTCATCACAGACGGTTTTGTGAACCGTCTGTATTTATGGGTCAGTGATAATCGAAGGTCATCACAGACGGTTTTGAACCGTCTGTGATTATCAGCTATCACAGACGGTTTTGACTTAAAAACCGTCTGTGATAGCTGATAATCACAGACGGTTTTGAGTTAAAAACCGTCTGTGATAGCTGATAATCACAGACGGTTTGGAGTTAAAAACCGTCTGTGATAGCTGATAATCACAAACAGGTTTTGAGTTAAAAACCGTCTGTGATTATCAGCTATCACAGACGGTTTTTAAGTCAAAACCGTCTGTGATTATCAACTATCACAGACGGTTTTTAACTCAAAACCGTCTGTGATTATCAGCTATCACAGACGGTTTTTAAGTCAAAACCGTCTGTGATATTCCCTTCAACCCCTAAATATATTTCTGTTTATTGGCTAGCCTCAGGAAATGCTAGCCATGCCCTCTGAAACAAGCAGATAATCACAGACATAACACATATACAATTCACACATCTCATTTCATTTCAAATACATTTCACATCTCAATTCATTTCACAGACATAAAACATCCAATTGACAACGCACTTCATTTCACAAACATAAAGCATCCATTTCGCAAATCAATTTATTGAATTGAAATAAAATATCCATTAACAAATACACAATTGTAAAAGATCTACACTGTATTTGCACTTAGAATTACAATAAAAAATCATTCTGGGCAGTGGAACTCTCCATCTGATCTTACGACTTTTGTCCACAAAAACCAAATGAGCTCTCCTCGAATTTTTGCAAAATCCGGCTGTTTCAATGCAGATGTAGAGATGGACGTAGCCTGTCGATAGGAATATGAACGCGCGCATATATAAAACTTGACATGTATGAAATAAATGTGGGAAGATTGACAAACCTTAGAATTAGCGATCTTGATGGAATCGAGGAGTAGTCTCATATAGTGGCACACGTAGTATCCACACGTGTTGCCCGGCTGCTGCTGGTGGCACTGCAAAAAATATAATGTGTTAAATCAAGTGGCATTACTACTATGTGTTGTATATGATTAATTAATGTGTAGCTAGCGAATACCCGAAACTTGCGATCATGTTTCAAGGCCTTGGCCCCTGTCGTCGAGTCACATGTTTGTTAAACGTATGTGGCGAACGACCTTCGTTATTCGAAAAAGTTAGATTAGTTATTCGGAAGGAAAGAAAGAGTACAATGTACAATGTACGTACCTATCGAGTATTTGGGCGATAGCTGTGTACTTGGATTTGTTCTTACTTAGATAATCAAGGTATATAGCCTTGTTCCATTTTGGTATAATTACAATTAAAATCCAATGGAATTTCTCATTGTATGGCATAAGAACAAATTCCTTATCTTGGTGAGCCAGTAGTGCTTTTGTAATATAATCCTCGACGAAGGATGCATTCTCGATGATGGTATCAATGGCGACCAAGCGTGGGTTCAGGAAACCAATTCGTGATTTCGATGATCTAGCTTCGGTCAGCATGAATCTATATATAACACAGGAAAGCAACAAATTGTGACATATATCGGTATTACGTGAACAGAGACTGTGATTGTACAGACTTACAGCGTCCAGCATCGAACGAGTGAGGTGTCGAGAGTGTTGAGCGTGAAAAGTTCAAATATATCGTCAAAGGTCACCGCGAAAACACAGTCATGAGCTTCGTGCAAGAAATGTTCCAGCTTGAATTTGACAGTGATACCTGAGCGCCGTTCTGCCTCTGGCTTATTAGACTGTTCCATATACCAAAGTTGGAATCTTTGGCAACCAAGTCCTAGTTTTTGGAGCTCTTCCTGGACTACCATCGGCTTAGCTAGCACGAATTTGCGGGCCAATGCCATGGATGGGATATCGTCATCATCCTTCGTCTTTGATTTGCCCTGGCCACTGCCTCGATTGTCGGTCGACTTTATGCTAGTCGACTGTAATGGTATAGACGGTGCAAGTTGCTCTGGCGAGAATAGCACCCGTGGATATAGCACCGGTGCAGGTAGCTGTGGTTCGCACTGCCCGTGTGGAGATGGCACCAGTGCAAGTTGCTGTGGTTCGCACTGCACTTCTGGTCCTACCACCGGTGAAGAAGCCTCCAGGGAGATGTCGGTTTTGGGCCACTGGATGAATGTTCCAATGGCCTGTCCTAGATTCACGATCTCGTCGTTGGGGGGCTTCGGTAGCGGGACCACCTCAAAATTGGCATACACACCATCCACATTAACTTTTGCGAAGCCTGGCGCTAAAGCTTGACCGTGCACCATGGCCCCGATACCAGACGAATATGCCTGGCCCCAAGCAGCGTACAAGGGAATGGAGCCATATCTCACTTGGAGCCTGCACGTCGTAGGCTCCTACATAACGATACAAAATTAGCTACTCGAATAGGCCTACCAATGGAGCAAGCATTCGAGAGGTAATAATTATTACCAGGATGTCGTCCACAGGAAATTTGGATTGGGTTTGCGTCGGATTGGACGCGCAACTACTCGGACGGTTGTGCGGGCTAGCTAGCACAGGAGCGGCGGTGGCGGCCTGCTGACTTTCTGTCTGTTTCTGCACCTCATCTCTGATTACATCAGCCATCTGAGCTAATAGCTCCTCTCTAAGAGATTCCTTGATCTCTTCTCGTAGCTGTGCGTCACGCTCGGCTTTGTTTCTCTTCCTGCGCCGATACATGTCGGAGTCATCTTGGAAACCACGTTTCCAAGGAACGTAAAGCCCAAGGCCTCTCGTACGGCCCGGGTGCTCCTTGTTTCCCAGGGCCACGGAGAGCATATCATTCTCCCTTGTTCCCTGGAATGATCCAGGGTAGATTGAAAACTCAGCTCTTCCTGCAAGAGCACGACATGTCATTTCAATTCGTACGAAGTTGTGGAGTAATTACAAGCTACGTAGTTCGATCGATATCTTACCAGGCGCTCGGTCACTTGCTGGTCTGCAGGGTTTCGAAAGGTGACGTCCCCTGATGTCGTTGTAGATGACCTTGCTCTAATCCAATTTCGAGCGCGGTCATCCAGGATATTGGAAAACGGCGGGGCGATGTCCTGTGCAGCTGCCAGCTCATCCTCCTTACTCCACTGCGAGATTTTACCCGCATACCCAGCTGTGCCAAGTCTGTGAGGGTGTGTATTTTTTGCCTGGAGGGCCTTGTGCGCCACACTTGTACTTTTGAAATCTTCGGTCATTTTCATCGCCTTGAACTCTTCCCATTGTGGTTCCAGGAATGGGTATTTTTGAACAGGTGTTTCGTCCGTCTCCACGTATTTCCTGACAAGCGTGCTCTTGAAGTTCTTCCATGCTTTGCACGCCACTTTGTAGGTTTGTTGTTGCACAGCGTCCAGGTGTTCTTCTGGGAACTCGAACGATGCCAAAATTTCGGTCCACAGCTCACGTTTCCGAGTGTTAGGCACGTTCTTCCACGAATTGTATGTGATCTCAATTCGTTCTCGTGCAACTACTCCGACCATGGTTTGGAATGCGTTTACTGCTTTTTGAGGAAGGATAGGGACCCCAGATGTATTCACCGCTGTGATGATCTGTCGGCCCTCAGGCTTCTTTGATAGCCCTCTTCCTTGGCGTCTTGATGTTGGAGCGGACGCATCCGGCGATGATGTTGAAGAATACGTAGGTGACATGTTGCTCATTTTGTGGGTCTATTAAGATAAGATGAGAAAGTAATCATATTGAATTGCAAGACAAGAGAGGAGTAGAGGGGAGGGGGAGAAGGGAGGGGGTGATATGGACATAGAGAGGGGGTGATGTGGACATAGAGAGGGGGTGATATGGACATAGAGAGGGGGTGATGTGCCTATCTTACCAATGTATTCAAGTCAATTTTATTACAAAAGTGCAAAAAAAAAGACATTCCAGATTCTTCGGTGAGCAGCCGACATAGCCGACTTCTTCGGTGAGCGACTATCCATCTACTTCTTCCCACTCCTTTTCTTCATCTCTGGTCTCCGGATCACGTACGCCAGTAGCGATGATTCATCTAACTGAATCATCGCTACTGGCGTACGTGATCCAGAGATCAGAGATGAAGAGAAGGAGTGGGAAGAAGCAGATGGATAGTCGCTCACCGAAGAAGTCGGCTATATCGGCTGCTCACCGAAGAATCTGGGAATTTCTTTTTTTTGAACTTCTGTACTAAAATTTCCTTGAATTTTGTAATACTATTACTACAAGGTTTCTAAACAAAGTGCCTATCCTAGCACCTACTTTAGTTGCTAATACTATAAACCAAATAGCAAAGTCCCTAAACAAAGGTCTATGAAGCAAATGACACAAACTAGTGTATCCGGTTCATTGAACGGGAACACTATAGTATGTCACTTGCTTCATTTGCTGTTTTTTGTCTAGATACATGGAGCCTTTGGGTGGAAAGATCAACTGTTTCGTCAGGCGCATGACTACCAATTCGAAGCACAGCATAGCATCCGAGACACATCCGAGGCCTGCTGCTGTGTCTTGAGGAATGCCAAGAGCTGGTATTCAGATGGGTTATGAGAATAAGATTCATAATTTATAGTTTGAGGAATGCCACATCTGAAGACCAGCTCTTGGCATTCTTCAAGACACAGCTGTAGGCCTCGGATGTGCCTCGGATGCTATGCTATGCTTCAAATTGGCAGTCATGAGCCTGACGACACAATGTATTTCTTTCCACCCAAATGGTCAATGTATCTTTTGCAATAATCGCAAGATTTCTTTATCCGGATACACTAGAATGTGTTACTTGCTTCATGCCCTTTGATCATATACTCTTCCTTGATTGGTTAATTTGTGCTCTCAAATTGTAGGGTTGCACATGATAAGATGAGGAAGCAAGAAAAGTGATACATGATGCTCAATGTTAGGAAGAGAGGAGAGGAGTAGAGGGAAGGGGGAGAAGGGAGGGGGTGATGTGGACGGAGGAGGAGGAGGCGACGGGCTCGGGGAGGCGGCCGGCGAGGGCTGGGGGAGGCAGCCGGCGAGGGCTCAGGGAGGCGGCGGCGACGACGGGCTCGGGATTTAGATCTAATCGAATAACTGCAGCGCACACGGAAAACCCTAGCGAGAGGGTATATGTAGGGAGATTATCACAGACGGTTCTAAACTTAGAACCGTCTGTGATATGTTATCACAGACGGTTCTAAGTTTAGAACCGTCTGTGATAAGCCTTTGCCGGCTGTTGCAATTAAGACAACACCAATAACTACACAGCTGCATTCATATCAACCACCAAACAGCTGCATTCATATACAACACCAACCAGCTGCATTCACACAGTGTATTTCTTGATACATTTTGTCATTCTCAAATACATCACACATATACATTACATATACATAAAAGCCAATACATTTTGTCATTCTCAAATACATCACACATATACATCTCAAAATTGACTACATCACAAATTTTCACATATACATCTCAAAATTGTCACACATTTTCACATATACATTCTTATTGTACTTGCTTATTTCCTTTAAAAATTAGCCCTTCATCATGATCAATGCGTACGTAACTAGTTTCGTCACGTTGTTCATCATCGACCCTTATGCCATTTCCAAAAGGAGGTAACTCGTCAAATTGATTGTATTCCTCCTCGTCCACTACATTCTCCACTCCGACAATTCTCCTTTTTCCATGAAGAACTACATGGCGTTTCTTATTTGCCGGGTCGGTTACATAGAAAACTTGAACAACTTGATTGGCGAGTACGAATGGTTCGTCTTTGTACCCGACACGTTGGAGGTCCACGGTCGTGACACCGTACTTGTCAACCTTCACCTGTGGGAGATGCACCCAACGGCAGCGAAATAAGGGGATCTTGAAAACCACATATTCGAGCTCCCAAATCTCTTCTATGAAGCCATAGTACGAGTTTCTCGACCCATCGGTAATGAATGCATCTATGCGGACACCGCTGTTCTGGTTAGTGCTCTTGACATCCTGAGACTGCGTATAGAATGTGTACCCATTTATGTCATATCCTTGCCATGTCACAACTGTAAATGTCGGCCCTTTTGCCAACCATGTCAGCGTCTCACTCGGCGAGCTCCTAGCGATTTGCTCCTTCAACCATTGGTTGAACCGACGGTTGTGTTGCCTCATGATCCAAACATCCGGCCGCTCCGGATTCTGTTGCCGAAGCACACCCTTGTGCTGGTCCACATAAGGCGCCACTTCAGTCATGTGTTGCAACACCGTGAAATGGGCTTGAGTATACATGTCCATATCTGGAGTGATTGCTTTCCTTCCGATAGTTCCGAGACCTTTCAGCCTCCCCTCATGACGAGATTGAGGGACACCTATCGGTTGAATCTGAGCCATATAATCGACACAAAACTCAATGACCTCTTCGCTTGCATAACCTTGGACGATGCTGCCCTCCGGCCGAGAACGATTCCGTACGTAGGACTTGAGAATTCCCATGAACCTCTCAAATGGGTACATGCTACGTAGGAATACGGGCCCGCACATTATTATCTCCCACACAACGTGAACAATGAGATGGACCATGATATCGAAAAACGAAGGAGGAAAATACATTTCAAGGTGACATAGAGTCATCACCACCTCGTCCTGCAGAGCATCTAGTCCTTCTGAGCAATTGTGTTAAAGAAATAACATAGCCTCAATTTACGTCCCTTTCCGAGGACAACATCTAAATCCTTAACCATATCATAAACCTCGTGTCCCCTTAAATGCCTTGGAGCTGAACCGTCTTCCTGCTCTCCGTCAAATTGTTTCTTCATCTTGCGGTATGGGTGAGCCCTCCGAAGGAACCGGCGGTGACGCATGTAGACGGTTTTGCGTGAGTGTCTCAGCCACACACTCTCGGTACCATCTAAACAGTGAGTACAAGCTTTGGCACCTTTTATACTATGGCCCGATAGGTTACCAAGGGCAGGATAATCATTTATGGTGCAGAACAATAAGGAGCGCAGAGTGAAGTTCTCTCGTTTGTATGCATTCCATACCTGTACCCCTTCGTTCCACAGTACTTTTAGATCTTCCACCAACGGTGCTAGGAACACATCGATATCATTCCCAGGTTGTTTTAGCCCTTGGATAAGTATCGACAGCAAAATGTACTTTCGCTTCATACACAACCAAGGAGGAAGGTTATAGATGCAGAGAGTCACGGGCCATGTGCTATGTCGGCTGCTCATGCTACTGAAAGGATTCATTCCATCTGTACTCAGTCCAAACCTTATATTCCTTGGTTCTGCACCGAACTCTGCAAAACTCCTATCGATGTTTCTCCACTGCGCGGAATCAGCAAGGTGTCTTAGCATTCCATCCTTCTTGCGCTCCTCCGAGTGCCAACGCAGCAGTTTTGCCTCCTTTGGATTTGCATAAAACCTTTTCAAACGGGGAATTATAGGAAAAATACCATGCCACCTTAGCAGGAGGTCCTTTCTTCGCCTCTGTTCCCTCGCCATCATCTGATTGATTGTTACATTTGTATCGGGATGTGTTGCACACCAGACATACATGCATGTTTGCATACTCTTTACGGTAGAGGATACAGTCGTTCGGGCATGCATGTATTCTTTCTACTTCCATTCCCAACGGAAAAAGAACCTTCTTGGCTTTATACGTGGTTTTAGGCAACTCATTTCCCTCCGGAAGCATGTCCGCTAAAAGACCTAGCAGCGCCGTGAAACTCTTGTCGGACCAACCGTTGCTTGCCTTCAATTTCAACAGTTCAAGCACGGCCGACAACCTCGTGTACTTGCAGCCCGTGTACAAAGGTTTCTCTGAGTCCTCCATCAAGCCATGGAATTTAACATACTCTCTCTCATCATAGTTCTCTTCTACATCGCGAAGCATCTGATCCAGATTATCATCGTGCGACCTATCCGAATCCGAGCCACAATCGACATCAGCCGGCGGCATGTCATTCAGTTCACCGGCGATGTCATCCGGGGGCATATCATTCACTTCACCGGCGATGTCATCCGGCGGCATATGATCATTCACTTCGCCATGACTGGTCCAACACGTATAATCCTTTTTGAAACCCCTCCGAATCAAGTGCGCTTCAATTTGCCCTCAGTTCTTAAACATCTTCAAATTCTCGCAGTCAGTGCATGGACAACACATATATTCCACCCCCCTTATTCAACATATCCTCCTCGGCGGCTCTTATAAAAGCAGAAACGCCATTAATGTACTCTTCACTCACACGGCTCGCGGCATACATCCAGCTTCGGTCCTACGTTACGTACATATATAACAACTTAGTATTAAAATCTAGAATAACTAATTATAACTACATATATACCGGCCACATTTATTATATTGAGACTTAATTTCCTAGCTCAATTCATATTACAAACACAATAGCTATTATATAACCAACAATTTTGCAAATTAACCATCTTCAATAACCACTAATGGATTACTTACACCTAAATTGTAATGCAATTAAAAAAAATAAATTTCATTACTAACCATATCTACAGCAACCAGGAAAGTCTGAATCTTAATTCAAAGCTCAATCTCTGCCTCTTCCCACCAAATTAACTGGCCTGAAATCGCCTAGCTTCCTCCCGAGTGAAAAAGTGCGCAGCAGTGGCTAGATCTGGATCGAAATGAAGACAGATGCGGTCTGAGCAGCGCAATAAATGCCTTAGTCATTATCACAGACGATTTTTTAACTAAAAACCGTCTGTGATAATTTTATCACAGACGGTTTTTAATAAAAAACCGTCTGTGATAAGTTTCATACCAGAACGTTTCGCGCGTGTTTTGATGCCAGAACGCTTCGTGTTTCGATCGTCTAATTAACGTCTCTCGATCGTTATACGAAGCGTCTATATCATTAATGTTTGGGTATACGAAACGTTTATGCTAAAGGTTAAATATGCGCTCCTAATCCCGGTCTCTTCTACGTACGTACAATACAATATACAATACAACATTGCTTCTACTACTGTTCTTGTGATCATCTCCTCCTCTCATCTGTTCATCACGAATTGTTCGGCCGGAACCTTACACAGGCGGCCAGCAATTTGCATCTGGAGCAGCTTCTCCGCACCCACCCTGCTCTCCTTCCCCGACTTTCTTGCATCCGTCAGCTTGACCTGATCCTCCGCCGTCGACGGAGGCGTCTCGTTGCCGCTCA
Source organism: Dendrocalamus latiflorus (assembly GCA_017311315.1). Lineage (NCBI taxonomy): Eukaryota > Viridiplantae > Streptophyta > Magnoliopsida > Poales > Poaceae > Dendrocalamus > Dendrocalamus latiflorus. The sequence goes on along the minus strand of CM029647.1, from coordinate 38,454,798 downwards.
AGAAAGGGAAACAGCCCTCACCCTGGTTCTTCTCCACAATGTGATCTAGAATATGACAGACAAAGGGACATCACAGCCGGTTCTTGTGAAAAACCGTCTGTGAACATTCCCAGACGGTTCTTAACAACAACCGGCTGTGATAGTCGACACAACACAGACGGTTTTTAATAAAAAACCGTCTGTGATAATCCCAGATTATCACAGACGGTTTTTAATAAAAACCGTCTGTGATATTCCAGTTTCTTAACAACAATCAGCAGTAAGAACCGTCTGTGATACTCCTTTTTCCCGCCACAAATACCACAGACGACCTTCAAATTAAAACCGTCTGTAATAGTGTACATTATAGACGGTTTCACAAAACCGTCTGTGATTTGACGTCTACTATTAGCCTTTCTGTAGTAGTGTTTGCATGGTTTCATGTAGTGCTCCAAACAGTTGTAGGTTTCTGGCTTTTTGGTTTTTTTTTTCACTGTAGCTGAAAATCTAGTGTAGCGGTTTTTAGCTTTTCTGAGAAATTAAAATTAAAAAAAGTTATATCACAGTCAGTGCAAAGGAATAAAGGGAAAAAAAAGCAAAAAAATTCCTAAAAAGCTAAAAAACCAAAAAAAAGACGAAATTAAAAAATCGATTCATTACAACGAAGAAGCAGAAATTGTTTGGAGCCCGAATGGTTGACATATATGTGAGCAGCTCGTCGACACAAAAATATACCATAACGCACTAGTGATAACTGACGAGGAGACGTACCAAACATTTTGCGGGCCTGTGCAAAAAACTGGAAGAGTTTTGTTGGATATATTGACTGCAAATGTGTTCCTAAGGCAAAAGTAATTAAGTTTAGTTTTTTACCTTAAAATTAGCTTAAAATCATAATTGATGCACACCAACAGCTGCAATTGCTTTGAAGATTGAAACAATTTGACACAAAAAAAAGGTTTCACAATTCGACCAAAAAAAGAAACTTATGAATGAGAGATGTATACACAAGTTTTGATAAAATTGAGTCAAATCGTTGTATGCATTGAGATGGCGAAACTATGACACAAAGAACCGAGAGACTAAGAAAGAATAATTATTTTGCAACACGTGAATTTTTCCTAATTTACGTAGGAAATGAAGTAGGGATTGCTACAGTGCAGACGTTCGGAAAAAAAAGTAGTCGGGCGCCTCACACAATAAAACCCACGGCCACCCCCTCTCTCCTTCATTTTTCCCCCTCCAGGCCTTCCGCGAGATCCTCCCCCCACTCCCCCTCTTCTTCCACCTCCTGCATCCCACCTCCTCCTCCCACTACACCATGGCATAAATCCACCGTCATACCGTCTGTAGGCGAAAACCCCCTTTAATATCAGCGTGTCTGTAGGCAAAGACCTTTACCGACAGAAAATGTGTGTCGGGAGAAAGCCTGTCGGTAAAGGTCTTTGCCGACAGACCAAACCTTTACCGACAGACTGTTTGTCGACAAAGATGAAGTTTTACCGACAGACTACTTTTCCCTACAGACAAACAATTGCCGACAGACAAATAGTTACCGACAAACGTTTTGTAGAGAAATAGCACATACACCGACAGACAATCTGATGCATTACAAACTAACAGATTTTTTTTCAATATATATATATATATATATATATATATATATATATATATATATATATATATATATATATATATATATACATATATATAAATCACATAATATTGCAGTCAACACCAAATTACTTCATACATACATCCATTCAACACATATAGTCCAGAGTTGCAACATGTTTCACGCATACATCCAAAATGTCACACACAAATATACATCCAGATTATAGTTCTAAATTGCTCTAGAATTCAATCAGTACACCACAAATAGTCCAAAAACTCACATAGCTGAAACAATAGTTCTCCATAAGATCAGGTAGCATGTCACCATATCCAAAAGATCACAAAAGATCAACTAGCATGTCACCATGTCCAAAAGATCACAATGTCCAAAAGATTGCATTAACCATAGATTGTAACTAAGTTATCTATGTAGTACAAAGCATCAACTTCAGCCCTGGGTACAAAGCATCTAGAGGCCACCACCAGCAGTGAGCAAAAGTTTCACACCTAGCACATGTTGGTCCAGAGTACTATTCCAGCACAGTCCCTGTAAAAGAAATGAAATGAACGTCAACTTGATCTCTTATCTAGAACATGAACTAAAAAACAAATCTTAGAATGACAATAGTTTCCATTTGTTGGCAAAAGATAAACACGTTCATTAAGATGAACACAAAAGGACATTCATTTGAACACAAAAAGACATTCATTTGATCAATTATGACTTATTAGCAGAGCCTGTAATCATGTTCACCTACTAGAAAAGAATGGATTGGAAGAAAATACCTCCATTTTGGAGCTTTGTAGATTTGTTGCTAACCTTCAACTGCCAAATTTCCAATAGCGATAATTTATAGTTACAATGTGATGCAGACAACTAAAAAACTTAAAATACTATAAGTTGCAAAATCATACCCTATTGTTTGGCCATGCAATGCACATGTACTGAGCATCGATTAGAGTTTGCATATCATCATATGGACGGGGAAGCAGGGCATCTCTTTTCAGCACAACATTTACAACAACTTCATAGAACTGAACACCAAGAGGTTCACCTCCCACTATGGTGCTAGGGTCAGTTGATATAATTATTGCTTTAGCCACAGGGATATCATTCCTCAAGACAGCATATAATATAACATCCCTTCCAACCTAAAGGGCATACATTTCAGCGAGTAATATAAAACAATATTTAAGTGCATAATTGAAAGCAGGGATTAGATAATTGAGAACATTACAAGGCTTTCTTCTCCACTGCAGGAGGCCTCGTGGCTTCTTCTTATGCCTGCATTGCTCCTTGATGGCACCCTTGGACTAATAACTTTTCTACGGATAACAGTGTCATCCTCATCGAATAGCATATTATCCATACGCCCTTGCTGATTTGAATTATTAAACTCTTCAAGTTCTGGTTCGATCCTTGGGCTCTACAAAAGCAGCGGAATAATTTTTAAGTAGTGCAAATCTGATTAAGTAGTCAATTGCATAATAACTGCATGCTAAGAATGACTCATAAGTGACATTATGCAACTCATAAGTGGAGATTATGCAACTCATAAGTGACATTATGCAACTTCACCTCAACATGACGTGAATTAGAAGCATGGTGGGAACTTGTTTCAATATTCTGGACACGTTGAGATAGCAACATCTGCTCCATTTGGTCAAAACGCTGCTGCATGTGATCCATGCGTTGTGTTAGAGCGTTAACTACTTCTTGAGTTTGTCGATGAGCTTCTATTTCTAGTTGAAGTCTTGTTGGCAATTTGTTACGCGCTCCTGGTGTGCCCACGTCTTGAGGAGTTGGTCCCTTTCCTAGAACACGAACAGAACCTCTTGGCTCCTTTAGACCACAGACATGTGCAAACAAATCACCCTCCTGGATGGATTTTTCCTGTAGTTCTGGGTGATTTTCAGCAGCTTCTTTTAGCTTTTGCTACAACAATGCATACCATATTAGCTAGTACTATTGAAAAAACACAATAGATCTATTAAAAAAACACATACAATTGTTGCCTCAGCCTGTGGAATCGGTTGTCCATTTTTAGTTGAATGTGTCTCAATCCAGATTTCATCTCGTCTAGCAACATGCCCAAGTTTTACCCCCTACAATAAGAGGTATTATAGTAAAAAAATCCTATAAATCGGATATGAAATCCACTTAAAAAGATGCATTTATGTTACCAATTCATGGCCAACACGAGCATAGCTTTTGCTACCAGATGTGTGTAACACATGCAATTTTTGGCGATTTGCTTTGCCTCTTAACGAGCGGGCCTATAGCACAAACATGAACATAACTACTTTTTCCATGTACAGCTATACTATATGTAGTAAACAAAATAACATAGAGATATGCATAACCTCTGCTTCTGGAGATTTCCAATGATTAACAAGCCACTCCCATTCTTTCGGACTAACTCTTTGGACACGTTTTTTCAGAAGTTGTTCAACAGACAAATTTGCATCAAAAAAGGCCTTCTTCAGATCAGCCTTAAATTCCCTCCATTGACTATGCGCTGTTGACAAAACAAACGGTAGACCACCCTGATCGATCTCATAATATAACTGTAATAAAATGAAAAATAGTCATTTTCAGCACTACACACAAAACAAAACAAGAGACAAATAATAATCCACATACCTGTATTTCATTCCACACTGCAAGCTTATTTTTGATATCAACTTCCCTCCAATCATCGTATGCAACCGATATTTTTTTCCTCACCAATGTTCCAATGACATTAGCAAACTCTTTAGAATCAGGCCCTATAGCTCTCATCGAATAAATAGCTCTCTGCAATTGATCCTTCCGGGTGACTTCTAGTGCGCACATACCCCTTACACCTCATCAAAAACCTATGCATACATAAATATGAAATTACAGTGAGTTTTTTTTTGCAATGAGGCATGGCTACAATTATTTAATTTGTTCTTGTAGAAAATCACCTCTCTACAGGATACATGTTGCGAAAATGTACTGGACCAGCGATTCTTGCTTGAGCAGGGAGATGAACCATCAAGTGTATCATAATATCAAAAAATGATGGTAAGAATATGGTCTCAAGAAGACATAAGGTCTCAGCTATGTCAGCTTCTAGTTTTTGCATATCACTTACACGGATTACAGGCGAATATATTTGCTTAAAAAAATTGCTCACACGAATCAGTGCTGCACTAACATTTTCTGGTAGTATCCTTCTAACAGCAAGTGGAAGTAAGTGTTGCAAAAGAACATGGTTGTCATGACTCTTAAGCCCAATTATCTTTCTCTCATTAACCTGAATATTGCGCCGAATGTCTGATGCATAACCATCGGGAAACTTAACTCCCTTTAATACCGAACAAAACAACTTCTTCTCTTCAGGACTCATTGAATATGGTGCTGGAGGTAAATAAAATTTATCTTCTACTTCAATAGGATGAAGATCACTTCTTATGCCTAGAGCTTGAAGGTCCAATCGAGAATTCAAGTTATCCTTAGATTTCTTGTCAGTACCCAACAATGTATTAATTATATTATCACATACATTCTTTTCAATGTGCATGGCATCAAGATTATGACGCATGAGCAAGTCCTTCCAATATGGAAGCTTGAACCAAATGGACCTCCTTTTCCATATATTAATTGGTTCCCCCTCCTTGCGCTTTCGTTTTTTTGATAGGTTCTTCCTAGATGGATCCTTGCCAAAATTTGGTTCCATGCCTTCGGTTTGCACCAAAATTTCCTCTCCAGACAATGGTTTAGGTGCTGACTGAAGCTCGGTAACCCCATCAAATGAATGACTATCAAATCTAAATGGGTGGTTTGCATGTAAGAACCTACGATGCCCCATGTAACAAGTCTTGCCCCCATTTTTTAATCGAAGAGAACATGTAAATGAGTGGCACTCGAGACATGCTACTTCACCTGAGGTAGAACATCCAGCCACATATCCAAGACCTGGATAATCTGAAATGGTGCATAATATGGCAACACGCAGCTGGAAGTACTCATCCTTGGAAGCATCAAAAGTTCTAACTCCATTAACAAACATATGTACCATATCATCAACTAGTGGCTCCATAAAAACATCCATATCACTGCCAGGAGCATATCGACCAGGAATTATCAAAGAAATAATGAAATTAGGTTGCTTCATACAAATCCATGGTGGAAAGTTGTATGGAATTAGAATTACCGGCCAAATACTATAAGAAATATTCATGGATCTGAATGGGTTGAACCCATCTGTAGCTAATGCAAGTCTAAGGTTACGACTATCTGCAGCAAAATCTGGATGTTTATGGTCAAAATCCTTCCAAAGAGGAGAATCTGCTGGATGCCTAAGCAAACCATCTTTTGTCCGCTCTTCATCATGCCATCTTGCTAAGGCTGCTGTTCTAGAGCAAAGAAACAACCTCTGGAACCTTCTCTTTACAGGGAAATAGCGAAGAACCTTATTAGGAACCTTGTGTACGCGTTTCCCATTTGGACTCTTCTTTTCCGATTTCCACCGTGAAGTTTTACACTTTGGACAACATTCAACATTAGCATTATCCTTCCAATAAAGAATGCAATCATTTATACATGCATGAATGCTGACATATCCAAGTCCTAGGCATTTGACAGTTTTCTTGGCTTCATTGTAGTTTTTTGGTAGTGCTGACCCTTCAGGGAAAGCTTCGTTAAGTAGATCAAGTAATAAGTCAAAACTCTTATCAGACCATCCCCCAAGCAACTTGGTGTGAAGTAGTTTTACTATGAAACGCAGCCTTGAGTATTTCTTACACCCTGGGTATAGGTCTTGCCCATAATCATTTGATAGGTTCCTAAGAGCATCCAAATCTTCATTTGTTTGCACTGGATCACCATCATCCTCAAAATCCCCACCTTTGTCTAACCCACACGCTAAGTCTCTAAGCAAATCAGAGATATCATCATTTTCGCTAGACCCCTCCACATCCCCAACCTCATCGTACTCAGGACAGTTCAAAAAAGATTTATCTTCCCCATGGAACATTCTTATCATGTAACCTTCTTCAAAGCCCTCACATATCAAATGCTCACGAACCTCGCTTTCATCTCTCCAAACTGAACATACACATTTTCTACAAGGGCATTGTATCTTGTTGCCTATGGATGAATTACTAAACACATGTTGTAGGAATTTGTTCAGTCCTTGCAAATATATTGCTGTATGCCTACGTGAAATACATCCATATATATCAGTTACTATATAATGAAGTGGAGAATATAGACCTAAAATAGCTGAAAGTGTTTCATATACCTAGGCTTATCCATCCACCCTCTATCCATGGTGCACCTTTGTTATTTTCACAAGCAAACTAGCCAAACCGAAAATACATGTTGTAAGTTCCCCAACAATTGCAAATATACGCATTTCACATTTAGGCCGTAAAACTAAAAGCTACTAAGAATCAATGATTTCAATCACACATTCAGAATGTTTATAACAAAACTAAGTAAACAGGAAAGTATCATGTTATCAACCTGGTGTATACAGATGTCAGCAGCAAGCTCAAACTCCTCCCCGAGACGATGCCAACAAATTTCTTTGAACAACTATCGTCCTCCCCGAGACGATGCCAACACAATTCTTTGAACAACTATTAGGGTTATCTGCATGTACAGTACAATCACACATTTTATCATCGTCTTGACCAAAATAAAATCAACAGTACAATATACTATACAATATACAAGACAAAGAGATGAATCAGTTAGTGTTGCAAATAACTATACAATATACAATCACACATCGGTTCCAGGCGGTTCCAGGCGTACAGGCGCACGGGGGCGGTTCCAGGCGCACGGGGGCGGAGGCAAGAAGGGGGCGGCGGCGGTTCCAGGCGCACGGGGGCGGAGAGGCAAGAAGGGGCGACGGCAGGGAGAAGGGGCGACGACGCACGGGGGGAGGGGCGGCGGCTCACGGGGGTAGGGGAGGCGGCGGATGCTGCGAGGGGCGGCGGCGGATGCTAAGAGGGGCGGCGCCTCACGGGGGTAGGGGAGGCGGCGCACGAAGGAAGGGGAGGCGTCGCACGGGGGGAGGGTCGGCGGCGCACGGGGGAAGGGGAGGCGGCGCACGGGGGGAGGGGCGGCGCCGCCCGGGGGAAGAGGGGGCGACGGCAGGGATAAGGGGCGGCGGCGCACGGGGGGAGGGGTGGCGGCTCACGGGGGTAGGGGAGGCGGCGCACGGGTGGAGGGGCGGCGGCGCATGCTGGGAGGGGCGGCGGCGCACGGGGGGAGGGGCGGCGGCGCACGGGGGGAGGGGCGGCGGCGCACGGGGGAAGGGGAGGCGTCGCACGGGGGGAGGGGCGGCGGCTCACGGGGGTCGGGGAGGCGGCGCACGGGTGGAGGGGCGGCGGCGCATGCTGGGAGGGGCGGCGGCGCACGGGGGAAGGGGCGGCGTCGAACGGGATCGAGGGTCGCCGCGCGGGATTTCTGCGGGGGGATCGAGGCGCACGGAGGGATCCAGAGGGGCACCCGCACCCCTATTTGGCCAGCGCGCCACATTTCCCGCGCGGGTGACTTTTTTTTCGCGCGCACAATTGCCCACACACAAAGATTTAGCCACAGATATGCTGATGTTGTTCATACAATTACCGACAAACGATTGGTCCCAATAGGTTAAGAGTATTACCTACAGATATTTTGTCGTTGATTTCAACTATTCCCGACAGACAGTCTGTCACTATACTTTACCGACAGACTGTGTGATGTTAAATGTCAACTTTTCCCTACAGACGACTGACGCTAAATATTTACCATGGTGTAGTGTCCCCCCACGACCTTGTGCCCCCAAATCAGTCCACCATGCAGATCCGCAAGTGCGCCTCTCATCTCCTCAACTCTGCCTACTCCTCCGCGTCGCCCTCGCCAACGCCCCGATAGATCCATGATGCACAAGCTTTACCGCCTTCTCCTTCCGGCACCGGATCCATGCCACGCACACCACTTTCCCACCGCCCACCGTACCCAAGGCCTCGCCGCCGCCTTCCCCGACACTGGAGGTAGGTCTTTGTTTGTTGCAATATTTTGATTTCATGTGTGCAACAATCAGCAACAAACAGTGCAACATCGAGATTTTAATTAAACAATTTTGTTGCATACATGGCCGAGAAATATTGTACATATAGCTGAGAAATGTTGTGACCCACCATACGGCGCTAGTGTTCGGATCGGACATTTCGGTGTTAGCAAATCCAATGAAGTTTTACATGAGATTTTTTTTTGCAGAATTCATGGGAAATTGTACTGCATTAATTCCAAATATACACTAAGCAGCAACTTATTTTGTTGTACTATTCCTTTTTCTTCACCCCTTGGATTCCAAACGTGTGAGTGCATGTGTGTGTATATATATCAGCTAGGTGTTTGGTCATCCAAATCAATACCCATTGATATGTTTTAAGATTTGCGATGTTTGACATGGGTATCTTCACATACCCATAAAAAGTGTATTCGAGATATCAAACTCCAAAAAAAATTCAATTCATCTTCAGTGTAACTAGTTTAAGCTAGTCTCATGGTATAATAACTTTAGTAGCATTGAATTCAAAAATAGTTCAAAACTCATATACCATAAATATATCTAAGGGTATAAAATATTTCAAATCCAAACTCTGAAATTTGTATCAATCATACACGTGTATTGGATGGTTCTCATGTTTGGTGCCTTATGTAATTTTCCTATATACACACACACACACACAGAGATATATACATATATATGTACATACACACACACACACATATGTGTGTGTGTGTGTGTGTGTGTGAAAATTGTTCCATACTACTAGGACTACATACTTTCACTTCCCATATACAATTTAAATGATATTGTTATTCATCTTTATCTTTCCTGAGCACATTGTAATAATATTGTAAGATACTCCAAAGTTAGTTTGATGAAAAATTTTATCAAAATCCACTTTTTATAGTATAATTTATGTATATTGTAAGAATCTTCCATACTCCCGGGAGTAATATACCACTTAAATGAACATGTTATACATCTTTATCACTTTCAGTATATTTAAGTACTAATTCTAAGATAATCCATTGTGACAGTTGAAAATTTTTCATCAAAGCCCTTTATTTTCCACATATAATATAGTACATACATAAATTATGCTATAAAATGTTGATTTCATGACATTTTCATGGAAGTCATTTTGGAGTATGTTATAATCATTATTAGAGTATGCTTAGAAGGATAAATAGGTATAACAATAGTACGTACTCCTCGGAGTATAGAACCATTTCAAGTGTTCAAAAATATGGAATTTTTAAAAACTTTTCTTGCAATTTGCTGGCATTCAAATTTCTTCTGAATATTTATTTGAAATATTTTGAGTTTTGTGGCATGCAAATTAATAATCAAGAATAATCCCAAGTGCAAGAAATGATCATGTAAATAATAAATATGGAAATTGACATTGTAGATCACAAATTCAAAATACCAAAATCTTGAATTCAAATTCAAGTCAATAAAATGAAACCAAAAGAATGTTAGAATATACCTCTAAATGATTAAACCAAAAATCCCTTCTCTTAATTTAATTAGCATACAAAACCAAGGTTGAATATTCAAAAATTTATAACAAAATAATATTGAAATCGAAATCTGAGGGCAAATTAAATAAAATCGAATATAGAGGAATATTAGAGTTTGCATCTAGATATTTGAACCAATATTTGAATTGAAAATCATGCAAAACTCAAAAAAATAAGTATATCCTAATGCAAATTAAAGTTTAAATTAAAAATCCAAACTTCCAAATTAATGCTTGAGCCTTTGCCCTTTTTCTTTCCCTTTCCATTTTTCCCTCTCTCTTACATGTGGGCCCTCCCTCCTTTTTCTTTTTCTTCTCTCCCTTCCTTCCTCTCTCTCTTCCTTCACTGGCAGACGGGCCCAACACCCCCCTCCTTTTCTCTTTCTTCTTCTCTTGTGCTTCGGTTGACCCCAATAGCACCAGCATAGTGCCTCTCCTTCGGCTATGAAGAGACCCAGGCTCCACCCATTGCTCCTTGCGTGTCAAAGCCCAAAGCAGCAACTCCTGGATCCTCTGTGTAAATCGCACTAGTCCAGGATCAGCTAGTGCACACAGTAGACAACAAAGATAAATATCAACCATAATGATATTTATTAACTAAATATGGGCATGATTGCCAAAGTTTACATCCACGGCAAATAAGCCAAAATTAAATGTAAGCAGCGGAAGGAAAAACCGAAGTGGAAGAAGCCCAACAAGCCTGCCCACAGGCAAACGACAGTAAGACGCGGCCTACTCATCCAAGTCTTCACTGTAGTCGAAGTCGTCTTTCTCTGTGTGGAGATAGTAAGGTGAGTACAAACTTGTACTCCGCAAGTCACACGGAGAAATGAATCATAATGATAAAGGGAACAAAGGAAGGCGTATAGGGTTATTTGAGCATAAAATTGCATTTAAAGAAATACAGTAAATAGATTAAAATTGTTGAATTTAATACAATAAGTAAAAACAGTGGCTGTAAATGAAATTAGTACCGTTAGTGCAGGCTCCGACCAAACACTAACCTAACTACGAGCATCCCACCCAGACCATCTTTTCCAAAAGATCTCGTGTGGATTCCATCCATCCACACGCTTCCAATCACTCATGAATTCCATCCATTCACAAGCTTTCAATCTATCATGGATTCCATCCATAGGGATTTCATAAACCATTTTGAAAAACAAAGTCTAATCCATGAAAAACATTTACTCAGCATGCCCATAACTATGGGCACGGCTATCCAGGATAGATTATAGACTCTGCAGAGGTTGTACAGCTTTACCCACAAGACATGATCATCCCATATTGCCACCGGATTAAGACACTGCCTTAGTTGTACGGTGAGGAGATCATCACAAGTCTTTTACAATGCAAAGCCTTCAACCTAATCAAGCTAACACTAAGGTTTTACCCTAGTAAGGAATCCACCAAACCAAGACCCCCTTTTGAGTCGAGTGAGACTTCTCATGGCCTACGCCATGCTCACTTTCAACCTATGACATGACTCAGGTTGGGACCCACGAATTAATCAGTCAGGATTGTCCCATACCAGCCTTTTGGTAGTACGATATGGCCTCACAACAGTAGCTCACAGACCAGTTCTTAATTGACTTAGGCTCAACCACATACCCTCTGTGCCCGACAATCAACACTGTATCTCTGAACAAAAGTGCATGCCTGCACCCACCACCTAACCATTAGCCTAAGTCTAAACCAGATTTTATATTTTATTTTCAAAATATCTCATAATCCTTCTTGACACATCGAAGTCAAGAATACATTTGAAAACTTTATCATTTTATGTGAAAAGGTATCCCAAAATAAATATTATGTCTAAGCGGGTCTAAGAATTTCATATAAAACTCTCTGCCAATACTAGTGGACTAACTAGAGTTTTATTCTAGTGTGACATGGTGTTGAGGAATTCAATGTCAATGGAGGAATTAACAAGTAGGCAATAACTAAATTTAAAACTAAATTGAAAGACATTGAATAAAAATATGCATGCAAAATATTTTAAAACAACATAGTTTTATTTCACAATCTGGGATCAACATGATCAAGGTGTGTGACTTGCCTTGCTCTGTAGCCTGGTGTAAGTTCTCGTCGAATTCTTCCGAATCGTCGTAGTCTCCTCGCGAAGAACCAAAGCAAATAAATTATAATAAAATCCAAATAAAATAAAAAATTATAAAATATATATTGAGGGATAGATTATGTTTCTAGATGAATTTAGGAGAAAGAATCAATGGATTCATAGTTCATATGTGGGAGAATGAATATCTGGAAGTTTGGATATCACATGAAATGATGAAAAATCCAAGAAGCACGGTTGGAATTTGCATGTGATGAGCAGAGCAGCGAAGTGGCCGGCAAATGGGCAAAAAGGAACCCCGGCGACGAGGCGAAGGAGGTGACGTGGGTATGGCGGCAATCACCAGTGGTGAGAGAAAAACGGTAGTGATTCCGTGGTAGTGGCACCGACAGGTTGGAGAGAGATAGTACTCGGGTATGGAATATAGAGATGTAGGATAAGCTAAAAATTTATCGGAGATGATATGATTGACGTTGAATAATGACGGTAGAGAAAAAGGAAAAACTTGATATCTTGGTGCTTGGTGAAGCGAATCTAAAACCATTTGGAAGGTAGCTACCTAGGATGGTTTGTCACATTTTGACATGAAAGAATTAGAGAAAGCATCACTAGATAGATGGGAACGCGAGATGCCCTAGGCGGCTATGGCTAGGTGTCAGAGGAAAAAATTTGTTGGATCGAAATTGGCAACAGAGGGGGGTGAATGTTGCTTCTTTGAAAATGAGCCCCCACAAGTCTCCACTAGAAGATACACTTCTCCGATAGCTATAGAACTATGAATAAGGGATCAAAGATTGCCTTGAAAAACTCACTGGAACCTTAAGCAAGTAAAAAGAAAGCACAACAGGGTAAACAAAACAAGAATAAGTTGTAGCAGAAAATCAGCACAGTCTTGGCACAACAAGCCGGTCAGACCGCACCTGAGATGCCGGTCTGACCGCTCAAGAACTGCCGGTCAGTGGGCGGTCTGACCGCCGTTCTTTAGCCGGTCTGACCGCGCTTGCAACGCCGGTCTGACCGTAGGCACAAATCCGGTCTGACCGGACTGTGGAAACAGAACTCTTAACTGAAAATGTATTTGGACAGACTTACTGAATAGTACTAGAAAATCCCCCTAATGCCACGAAACACATTGCAACGGCACAAAATTTGTTGCAATAGGTAGGCCTTATTGCCATAGTTGGAAAAAATGTTGCGATATGTGGTCAATATTGTCACTAATTTATTGCGTTGAAAAAATCTTGACTTTCGTGGCAAGAGGTAGGTGTTATTGCCACCTCTTTCAAAATCGTTGCGATTAGCTGACAATATTGCCACGCAATTTCCTGCGTTGTGATAATCTTGAATTTCGTTGCAATATGTTGATGTTATTGCAACGAAATTCTAAGTGGTTGCGATGAGTTGACAATATTGCAACGAATTTATTACGTTGCCATAATCTTTAAATTACGTTGCAAAAGGTTGATATGTATTGCAACGAAATTTTAAAGCGTTGCATCAATAAATGTTTTATTGCCACGAATTGATTGCGTTGTCATAATCGTTATCTAGTGTTGTAAAAGGTTTGTATATGTTGCAACGAAATTGTAAAGCGTTGCATCAATAAAGGTTTGCCATGATTTAAATTTGTTGGAAGAAAAACTTGTTGGGTGGCAAAAAGTAATTGTGTTGCCACAATTTATTTAAGCGAAAATAGAAAAAAAGAGAGCATGTCCTAGGTCTTGAACCTAGGACCTTCACGGTCATAAACCTTTTTCTTACCACTAGGCTAGGCATGTGTTTTGTTCAAATATTTGTGCACTTATTCTTTTACAGTATTTGTGTTATGGGAAAGGACACATGAGTAACCCCTGGAAAATCAATCTCGCTGACGCGGATACGCTCATGTCTTGCACTTCTCAGTTAAATATATTATTTAACTGGAAGGAATTATTGAGCCGTATTAAATATTATCAGGTGAACTCTAATTTAATTGGGTATTTAATGATTATACTTGGAGTTTGTAACATCCTGAATTTCAGAGCCTTTTTGAAGCTTTTGAAATAAAATTCACCATTTGTATTTTTCTGAGATTAATTAAAGCTTAATTGGAATTTTTATGAATTAAAAAGGGTTTAATATGATTAAGTTAAACATTAACATTTGCCAAAAATATTTTATTTGAGTTCCCTGAGTCCCAAGGAATTTTATGGAATTTTCTGGGAATTTTCTGGATTTATTTGCTACTTTCTAGAGCTCAAAAAGTATTACTTGAATTTCTGGAAAAATAAAAACCCCAAATATCCTTAAACCGGCCGGTGGGCCGAAACCCACCAAGCCGGCCCACCTCGGCTTCAAAGATTGTATATGAATGAGACCACATCATCATATATGCGATGGCATAAGGAAGGATTGGTCCGTGATGGGAAAATGTGTCACCCTGCAGACTCATTGGCATGGAAGCATGTGGATGACAAGTATAAGGATTTTGCATTGGATGTACTTTAGATGTACTAAATTTCAAGTATATATTATTTTTCATGTTTTCAACTAATGGATGCCCTCTTTTTTTTAATTTAGTAAGCACAAGGATGAGCTTAGAAATATGAGTGCACAGAATGTTGAAACCCGTCACAAGGAGCAATTTGTAGGCTGGTTTGAGCGTAAAGTGAGTTACTATTTTTTTATTTATTGGTTCATTATGCTATCACGTATTTGCCTAATAATTTTTCTTTGAACTAATTGCAGATCTCCAAACTATATGAAGAAGGAAAAACAAGTAATCTAATGTATGCCCTTTCCCGGGGACCAGACCATCGGGCTCGATGTACATGAAGACTTGACAAATTGGAAAAGGAATGACATGGAAGGGGTAAGTGTTGATGCTTCTGTAATAGATAAGGCGGTTCCTGTACCTGAACCCAATGATGAGGACTTAGACGATGATGATGAAGATGATGACACCTACATAGATGATGGAATTGTCGCACCTGTGAATTCTGTAGGACATGGAGATGATGATTTTTTTAAATTGGGAACCTTGTGCTTGTGTAATATTGTGTTTTGTCTCTAATTATTGTTCTGCTGCAACACTCTAATTATTATCTTTACTATCTAAAAGAAGGAGTTAGTGGTTGGTACGGCCTCCTCCACCCTTTCTTTACTATGTGGTGGTACGTCCGTTCTCTGCCACCTTTCTCACAAAAAAACCACCACCAACATGCGGGCCGACTCAAATAAAAAAGGGAGATTGGATCATATACCCTCCCTTTAGTTGGGAAATTGAGGATTTACCCTCCACATCTCAATGACACGTGGGGTCATCATAAGTCACTGACACGTGGGCCAGGAGGGTAAATCCTCAATTTCCATCTAAATGGAGGGTATATGATAATTTTTTCAATAAAAAACCGCTGCGCCGAATCTCTCCCCACGTCCCCCGTCTCCCCCGTTCTGCGCGTCTCCGCGCCGCCGCTGCTTCCTCCCCTCCCTCTCACCCCGCGCCGCCGCCGCCTCATCCTCCCCCTACTCCTCCACTCTGCCGCCTCCTCCCCCGCTCCTCCACTCCGCCGCCGCCTCCTCCCCCCACTTCTCCGCCCCGCCCTCGCCTCCGCTGCCTCCTCCCCCCCCCCCCCCCCGCTCCTCCGCTCCGCCCCTCGCCTCCTCCTCCCCCCCCCACCCCGCGCCGCCGCCTCCTCCTCCCCCCGCACCTCCGCTCCGCCCTCGCCTCCTCCGCAGAACTGCCGCATCCTCCTTCCCCTCGCATTAGGGGAGTTGTAGGCGAGGTGAGGCGAGAGGGGAGGTAAATGCAAAGATGGTGGACGTGTCGTGCTTGCAGAAGGAGCTCACG
Source organism: Dendrocalamus latiflorus (assembly GCA_017311315.1). Lineage (NCBI taxonomy): Eukaryota > Viridiplantae > Streptophyta > Magnoliopsida > Poales > Poaceae > Dendrocalamus > Dendrocalamus latiflorus. Next base: position 38,438,737 of record CM029647.1, on the reverse strand, counting down.
GAGTGCAACCGGGATAGGGAGGTCTCTGATGTCTCTGTCGCTCTCCACGATGGCTGCTCCAATATTGGTGATGGAATATTTAGAAACTGAGATCATGACTCATGAAAACTTTTTTGTTGATGAATTGATGGTACTGGGATTTGGGAATGAACTCATTTGCTAAAGCTGCTTTTCTTATTGGATTTGTGTGATGATTTCCTTTTTATCATCTTTAGGGTCACTGGAGAGTGTGAAACCTTCCAATGTGCTTGAGCAAACTGATGTTCTAAACTTAAAGTATGCTGAAGGAGACGGATTCTTCGACCTCAACAATACCAGCAAAATATTTTTCTACCTCACCAAGTGTCATGCATCAAGTTACCTATTCCATCAAGTTGTTTACAAAGTTGGGAAAAATTAGAAGGTAATGGTAAGCAATACTCAAAGACGCAGGATTGGTAATATGTTATTTTTCATGCTCAACACTCAAGTTATTTTTTTTTTGTGTGAATAGCTTCATATGATGACAATTACTCCATATATATCTGTACATGTCTACATGCTCATGCTTCTAACATTTTTCATGCCTGTTGTTTATGCTTCAGTTGAAATGTATTTTTCATCCAAATGAGGCATCAACTTGAGTAGTAGTTATAAGATGTCCTGGATCAACAAATTTGTTGTAAGCTTATTCCTTTCATTTGACTAAGCTTTGTCAATGCTAGATAATGAGTATGTGTATGGATTTGCGTTGCAACGCACGAGCACTTGATTAGGTATTGGAGGCAGCAGATGATTTTTTGTATTCATCATGCCAGCACTCTTGTGAATTGTTTGATCCATTTATTTTGTGCAGGCCATGGGTCGTAAACTTGGTTAAGACTTACTGTAGACTCAAATTCAATCAAATTGCCTGGTATAATAAGGTCTAATCCATATAGTTATGCTAACCGTCGATCTAAACTCGCTCAGACATTGCCGCTTTTCTCCTTCTTCTAGAATAAGCAAATTGAATTATCTTGGTTTACTCCATTGTGTTTTAGGGATATAACTGAAGCATCTGGAGCACCTATTAGATGATCTGTGCTATTGTGAATTCTTGTTATCGTGACACTTTTTATTTGCCGTTCACTGCTTTATACTTCAATCTTCTCTTCACAAGTTGTGGAGGATGGCTATGAATTCTTTGCTAAGCGCCAACTGGTAACCATATTCTCTGCACCGAACTATTGTGGTGAGTTCGACAATGCTGGTGCTATGATGAGCATCGACGACTCTCTAACATGTTCATTCCAGATCCTTGAGCCTTCTGATAAGAAAGGAAAAGCAGGAGCTGCAAACATGTCAAAACCAGGAACACCGCCTAGGAAGATAAAAATTAATATTATTTAGGTAGGTTCTCTCTAATATGAACTGAGATGCTTCTTATGTAGAGTTATGTTTCGATTTACACATGTGAAAACAAAATTTATATTTATTGTAATTTTTATAAAACACATAGATGTTTCTTTAGTAATTTTGCACTGTTGTACTATCAGTTTAATTCCATTTGGCATATGTTGATGCAATCTGCGAATAGTAGTTTGAATAATAATGTGTGTGGCAATGTTCTAATTGTAAATTATTTTATCAACAGGGATATTGCTACAACATTTCCAAGCTTTGTCTTCAACTCTCAGGTTGAGGATGCTTGAGATCCCAATTTCTAAGTTACCATTCAAGCTTGTGGGGCACCACAAACCAGATTCTGCAGGCACTTGTGTGTTTTTATTTCCTTTTGGGGATATCTTTCTTGTGTTTGGAACAAACCTTATGGTTTTTCCGCTTCTTGAAATTGTGAATCGTCATGGTAATCTCCTTTTGAGGATTCTTCTTTTCTATGTACTCGAGTGTATTCTACCTATGCAGACTTGTACAATGAACTGCTTCTTGTTGTGTATAGATGTTCTTCAGATATATCGTTCCCTGTACAGTTAGCAACTTGCACTTGCTGGCATGAGATGTCAGGAACTGAGAAGTGAGGTAGTCGTCTGATACTATTTTCCCGTTCATCTGTTGGTTCTTGTGGTGTTGTCTGCATTTTCTGGCCATTGTTCAACGTTGGTGGTTACATGGGGGCTTGGTGATGCCTTGATGGTGAATCAGCATAAACACTACTTCCTGTGAATCTGTTACTTGACATTCGTGTTGTAGCAAATAGTAATTCCTGCATGAGTGGTGGCACTTTTAAATTATTATGTGTTGAATTAATATATGTGTTTTTGATCCAACCGTGTTCCTAATTTGATTATTAATTTGCAACAACAAATTATAATAAACTATCATATGCTCAATATGCTACCGCAAATTTTACCGTTGCGATAAACCTGTATGCAAAATTGGTATTTCGTTATGATAGGCTGTTGCAACGCCACTACTATGATGCGATTCCACTATATGCCATGAACAATGTTCGTTGCTATAGGATCTATTTGCCACAAAACATATTTCGTTGCAATAACTTTATGGCAATGAAACGCCTTCCGTGACAATAAAACATATTGCAACGAACCGCCTCCCGTGGCAATTAAACCTGCTGCAACGAAACGTCTCCCGTAGCAATATATCCTGTTGCAACGAAATGCTCTCCGTGGCAATAGGGTCTATTGCCACGAACCATTGGCGTGGCAATAGAACCTATTACCACGCAATATTTTTGTGGCAAATGATACTATTGCCACGACCAAACTTTGTGGCAAAAGCAGCTATTGCCATGGAGTCAGCCGTGGTAATAGCCTATATCACCACGACATCATTCGTTGCAACAACAAACAATTGCCACAACACATTGCATGGCAATAACCATAGGTATTGCAACGAAACCACAATCCGTTGCACAACCTTTTAAGCACGCAAGTACTTGCCACGTTGCCAACGGAAGTGAAGTGTTGCAATAGTTACATATTGCATCTATTTTGGCTCTATTGCAACGATTTTGCTTCGTTGTCCTAGACCTGAAAACTAGTAGTGGAAAAACATTGATTTCAGGCAACTTAATGAATCTCTGCTGTTTCTTTTTGGCCAACAGAGCTGGAACTTGTTCTAAACATTACCAAGACCACAAGGATATCAAGTATTCACCAGGAAGGCAAGGAATTTAAGATTTGAGTAAAAACTGAAACTTTTCAAAAGAAAGGACAAATTTCAAAATTCTCAACAATCTCTCCACTTTTGCTTATGATCTTTTGCAGAAAACTTAGCAATAATCTCAAGACTTGCACACAAAAATCACAGGACATCTCATGAAGAGAAATCAAAGATATCAAGAACCCTAGCTACAGTGATTTGCAGAGAACAAGAACGCAGGATGAAATTCTTGGATTTAAGCATTTGGCTCTAGGGAACTAGCTGACCAAATGGTCTGGAAATACAGCCCCATCACTGAGCAATCCATTTTGCATCTTCCAAGCAAGTATCAACACCAAATCATAAAAGGAGACAAATTAACCAGAGAAGAACAGAGAGAGCAGAGGATGAACAAAAAGGAAATCTCAGGGAGACAAAAACACAGCTTCAATTGATTCATCCCCATACGCGATTGATACAGAGGAATGTTTACATGGAGTGTCAACTCATCCCCTCTCTCACAATCTCAGGAAACCCAAGCTCTCAAGCACATCACCCTTCTGTCTCTACTCACCTACTCCATACCAACTAAAGCCTAAAGCAAAACAACCTCTCCAAAGGTCATTTGACTAAAAGAAAAACCCTAAACCATCTCACAAGCTCATTTACAACCAGAAAACTCTTTCCTATTTATAGCCCTTGGCTAACGGGTCTCCAACCCGTTTTACCCGCTAAATCCAAACTGAAACCGCTTCCACTTGTGTAGCTTTGCGCTTTTACCGAAACACCCCTTTCTGCACCTTTCGGGAAGCTTCCGCATTTCTTGTCGTCCAAGCCTCGCAACCACCTCGAGTCCTCGCCGTCTTCAGCACATCTCGACCGCTTTGACCTCAGCACCACCTGCGCCTAGTCCGGTCGCCCCGTGCCTCGCCACGACTCCGCCTCGACGTCCTGCAGCCATCACAGACAAGAAATACATTACATAGCACCGCTCGAAGCAAGTAATCCTCATTAGTATCAACAAATCGTACTCAAGCATAAAATAGCCCAAATGACCAATCGGGAAGAAGAATACGCCTCAAATCCAACTAACCAAACTCGACTGAGCCAAATGCCATCAAGGCATGAAACGCACAAACGAAACTCAAACTTTTCAAAACCCTTGTCAATTACTCATCATAATCATGGGGTCACAACCACATGGTCTCTCAATCTCCCCCTTGATGAGTATATTGACAAACCTAGAAAAAGTATAAAGTTGAGTTTGTTTGAAAATGAAAAGAGAGTCTCAAACATGGTCTAAAGAGAAACAAGGAAGCTTATGACCATGTCGACAAAGGAGCAACAACAGAAAGAGCAAGTTTCCTCAAAAGCTCCAAGATTGCCTTGAAAATGGCTTTTTCTCCGCTATTCTCCCCCTTTTGGCAATAAAATCATCAATGATGCAAAAGAGAGAATAAAGGATGATGTTGGATGAAATGGCTGAAGTTTGATTATTTTAAGCATTTAGATGCAAAAGAGAGAATAAAGATGATGTTGGATGAAATGGCTGAAGTTTGATTATTTTAAGCATTTAGAGTCATGAAGATTATCCAAAGTGACCATTTGAGTATTACACCAAGCCATAACACAAGTATGCTATCAAGATCATGACAAGACATGTATAATCAAGCGAAGCCAAATAAGTCATAATCTGAAAATTAGTCGAATTTCTTAGTATGTCAAGTCAACCATGATTATAGTCTAGCTAAAGGTATCCAATGATGATGCAGGCCATGTCAATAATCTAAGTAGAACCAAGAAGCTAGTATGGAGTCAATTTAGAGTGCTACAAGTTCAAGAATGAGACATTTGTTTAAGTACTTGATCTTTGTGTAATTAAGCAACCTTAGCACAATTGATAAGCTTTTCTTTTAAAGCTCATGGTCGTTTCCAACCAACATTTTTAGTCATGTGCTAGATCTCAAGCCTTATGCGACTACTCCAGGCTAGAAGCTTAAGAAGATAGTCTTGGTCATTCAAAACTCCTCTTGAGTTCATACCTAGTGCAATGGCAAGCCGTCTCATGAGAAAGAATTGGTGAGATCAGTTTTTTCGCACAAAAGAGATCTTTTTGCTTTCTTAAACGGGTGTACTAACTCATGCTTCATCAAGAAACTAGTATAGCTCAATCTAAAACTCAACAAAGATTCAAGACTCAACTCAGCCTATTTGACATGGCATGAATCATAGAAGGATAACTAAGGAGAGACTAATTTCAAGTGCTAACATGACATGTTTTAATTCAAGTTGAGCATTTTAATCAACCTATCATGGCAAAGACTAAACTACACATATAAAGTCATGATAAATTTAGCAAGGAAGCACAGATCATGGCAAGATGTAATGCATTGTAAACATGTCATAACGGATAATAATCAAGGCTCCATGTAGTTATATTACAATGCAGAAGCTGAAATGCAAGAAAATTCAGCTCCCCCTCAACATGTGATGCACTTTAATTTCAAGTTGAGTTATGTCAACATTAAGATCTAGAAGCTTCCAAATGAACTCCCCTTGAACCAAAGCAATAAAATCGAGAAGCTGGCAAGAAAATCAGAAAAAGGCAGTCCTTAAAGCATAGATAAGATATAGAGGATACTATGGCTCAGACTGACTCTCATCTACCCCATATGACTCTAGGACTATCAGCTGATCATCTAACACACTAAGGAGCAAACACGTACCCCGTCTACCCGAGGGTGGCCCAACCCTCGCTAGAACCTATAAGAAGTGAGTGAGCTCAACCTAGTGAGAAGTGAAACAGCTAACAAGCAGCATCCTAGAGTCACAAGATGAGAGGAAGAAGTCTAAACAACTAGACTAGAGAAACACTCTAACCGATGCTAGAAGGACTAACCCCAATGCACCCATATGCAATGCAACAGAAAGGAGTAAGAGCATAATAAACATGATAAAGCGTGAAGCACAAAGCTCCCCCTCACAACAGTCCATAAGGATAAACCACCCCAAGCTCTCCCCGCAGAGCTGAAAACCTAGAGCTATCCAAGGCTTGGTAAAGATGTCAGCCAACTAGTGGTCACTCTCCACAAACTGGAGCACTATGTCACTCTTCTCCACATGGTCTCGAAGGAAGTGATATCTGATATCAATATGCTTGGTCCGAGAATGTTGCACTGGGTTCTAAGCAATGTTACTCGCAGAAGTGTTATCACAAAAGAGTGGAACACTGTCGATAACTAACCCAAAGTCCCGCAAGGTCGAGACCATCCAAAGTACCTGGCTGCAACAGCTGGCAGCAGCAACGTACTCAGTCTCTGCGGTGGACTGTGCAACAACGGACTGCTTCCTAGAAGACCAAGAAACAAGAGAAGTGCCAATGAACTGGCAGGTGCCAGAAGTGCTCTTTCTATCTATCCTACAGCCAGCAAAGTCTACATCCGAATAGGCTCTCAAGGAAAGACAGGACGAGGAAGAGTACCAGATACTATAGTCAATGGTAGCTCGAAGGTACCGAAGAATGCGCTTCACCGCCTGGCAGTGAGATACGCAAGGAGAAGCCTGAAACCGAGCACACAGACACACGGAGAAGTGTATGTCCGGTCTTGAGGCAGTGAGGTACAAGAGGGAGCCAATCATGCTACGATACTCCTTCTGATCAACTGGCTCGCCGTCCTCATCTGGGTCAAGTGTGGCGGATGACGCCATGGGAGTTGACACTAGCTTGCCATCACTCATGTCAAAGCGTCTCAGGAGGTCACAGGTGTACTTGCCTTGATGTAAGAAAATACCCTCACGAGTCTGCTTGATCTGGAAGCCAAGAAAGAAGGTCAACTCACCCATCATGCTCATCTCAAACTCGATGCTCATGACATCCGAGAACTGTGAGACAAGAGTGTGAGAAGAGCCACCAAAGATGATGTCATCCACATAAATCTGGACGAGCAGTAGGTCAGTGCCATGCCTACGGATGAACAAGGTCTTATCTACCTAACCCATCTCAAAACCATGACTCAATAGATATGACTTAAGCCTCTCATACCAAGCTCTAGGGGCCTGCTTAAGTCCATACAAGGCTTTGGAAAGCTTGTAGACATAGTTTGGGTATTTGGGGTTCTCGAAACTTGGAGGCTGTCTCACATAGACCTCTTCCTCAATGAACCCATTGAGGAAGGCACCCTTGACATCCGTCAGCTAAAGCTTGAAACCCTTAGATGCCGCGAATGCAAGCAGGATTCTAATGGCCTCAAGTCTAGCTACAGGGGCAAAGGTCTCCTCAAAATCTAGACCCTCAACCTGGGAGAAGCCTTGAGCTACTAGTCTAGCCTTGTTCCGAATGGCAACCCCATCCTCACTCTGCTTGTTTTTGAACACCCACTTAGTCCCAATGATATTGTGACCGCGAGGGGGCTCAACAAGTGACCAGACCTTGTTTCTCTCGAAATTTTCTAACTCCTCATGCATGGCATTGACCCAAGACTCATAAGAAAGAGCATGACGAATATCCTTGGGCTCGAATGAGGCAACAAAGGCAGAATGGAGACAGAAATGTGACATGTCAGACTTTGAGCGTGTGACACGCTCAAAGAGGTCTCCAATCATCTGCTCAGAAGGATGGTCTTTCTGGATATGTCGAGGAGGTCCTGGATGAGATGAAGAAGTGGCCTCTACCTCATGAGCTGATGAGGTAGGAACAGAGCCACTAGCTCCAGAGGAAGCAGAAGGCATGGGCTGATCGCCTGGAGGTGCAGTGGAAGAAGGCATCTCAAGGGGAGGATGAGGAACTAGATCGGATAGACAACCCTCATCTCCATCCTCCTCATCGTCCATAAAGATGGGCTCGGACTGCTATACAGAACCTGAGATATCGGGCCTAGTCCCCGGACTGGCCTCATCAAAGGTCACCTCACAGGTCTCTACCAACTTACTAGACTCGCAGTTCCAGACCCTATACGCCCGCGAGGAAGTCGAGTAACCTAGAAAGATACCATCACAAGAACGTGACTCGAACTTATCTAGGTTCCCGGACTTCAGAATAAAACACTTGCATCCAAACACACGGAAATGAGAGACACTGGGCGTTCGCCCATATCTCAGCTCATAAGAAGTGCGATGCAAGTGTGCCCGAAGAAAAACTCTGTTCAAAACATGGCACGTAGTCGCTATAGCCTCAACCCAAAACTTCCTAGGTGTAGAATACTCATCAAGCATCGTCCTGGCCATCTCGACCAAGGTACGGTTCTTCCTCTCCATGACGCCATTCTGCTGTGGGACATGCGGAGAAGAGAACTGGTGCTCTATACCTATCTCATCGCAGAACCTCTCAAAGTAGGAATTCTTGAACTCCATTCCATTGTCACTGCGAATCGCTCGTAAGGCACCCGGGAGCTCAACAGAAAGCCTACTGAAAAGACCTTAAAAATGTGTAAACGTCTCATCCTTCGAGGCAAAGAAAAACACCCAAGAGAACCTCGAGAAGTCATCGACCACGACAAGAACATACCACTTCCCTTCTGCTAACTGCACTCGAGCTGGTCCAACTGTGTCCATATGGAGCAGCCATCCCAGTGCATTGGTCATAGTCACTGTGATTGGAGGGTGAGAAGCGACAACCATCTTGCCATGCCGGCAAGGAGCGCAAACAATATCTTTGACCATCTTGAGTTTCGGCAGACCACGAATGAGGTCGTGGCCGCTAACTCAGGTCAAATGGTCGAATCCAATATGACCAAGTCTCCTATGCTAGAAAGTAAGGTCACGGGACTCAGAAGCAACTAAACGCCTGAGAGGATCACTAGAAGACTCAGAAAAATCAGCACGAAAGATCCTCCCATAACGAGAAATCCCGCAAACCAGACTACCCGAAGAATCAAGAATTTTGCAAGCATTTTTCTTAAAGCTCACCTCAAAACCGTCATCGGTAAGCTGAGAAATAGAAAGCAAATTATACTGCAGCTTACTAACCAAGGCAACATCTTTCAAAATAAAAGACTCATTAACGCGCACTGTACCTTTGGCGATGACACGCCCAGACGAAGTGTCTTCGAAGGTGATCATCTCATCACTTGGAGCACGAGCTAGGGAAGAGAACCAACGAGAGTCTCCGGTCATGTGTCAAGAACACCTGGAGTCAACGAGCAAAACCTCTCTTCCCTACCCGGCGAACCTGAGTCAACGAGAGAGTAAAGTCTCAGTACTGGGGTAAATCAAGAGTGATTTTGGCACCCAATACTGAGTAACATGTCGAGTAGAAGAAGTAGCCACACACGACTGACCTCTAGCTACCATACGCTCTCTGTCGCTCAACAAGCCAGAAGGTCTGTGCGCAGACCCGAAGCTGTTGTTGGGCTTGACTGCTACGGCGGAGCGAATCAAGACACCAGCAACATGCTGATCATGCCGTGGGTAGCTATATCGACGGGGGAAATGAGATCTACCCTCAGGACGGCGGATATCACGAGCAGAGGCAAACCGAGGAAGAAAATCAGAAACACCGGAAAAGCCATGTCCTCGATACTGCCTAAAACCCTCAGAGAGATCAACCCTGAACCTCGTGTTGGTCTTAGGTGCACTCAAGGTCTGGGGCTGACCCTAAATACTCCTAAGATCGTGAACACGATCTCTCCGCGCAATCTTGGCGCACCTGAAGCATCGCTCGACCAAGTGTCCATCCTTCTAACAGAAGGTGCAATGATAGTTCACCTTCTGAGAGGTAGAAGCAGCAAGATGAGGCTTCGCCTTCTGAGAAGCCGAAGCAATAGGTGGAATCACCTTGCTGTCAGAAATCCCTTAGACAAAGCCCGCTGACTTGAATTGAACTTTCTCAGTTCTGGGCTTGACCTCGATCACACCTGCGGCTATGGGTCTGAGCACAGTAGGTGGATGCTTCCTAACATCCTCAAGAAAATTATATCATAGACCTTGATTGAATTTGCAAATCTTGGACTAGTCTAGAATAAGATTTAGCTTCTTCTTGCCTCCTACAAACCTCTCGAGAGTGTTCATAAGATACTGACACTCCCGAAAGAGAGAGGTGCAAGAAGAGCAGGGGAAGAGGAGACAGCAGCAGGAGAAGAATAAGAACCAACAGCAGAAGAAGGAATGACATGTGCACGCATAGCCGCCTCAACATTGAGGTCTTCGCAAGGACTAGGAGGGACAATCCTACCTCTATCTATTTGGTCATCGAGCCTAAGCGTCTCTACTCCTTTGGGCTCCTCCCCCACACCAGCAATCACATCACAATCAGTTGGTGGCTTCACTAGAAGGTCCTTAGTTAGCTTCACATATTTTTCATCCAAAGCAATCAACTCAGATTTTAGTTTTTCACAATTGTTACACGGTGAGCTAACAGGGTCCTTAGAAGCATATTGAGCCATTTTCTTGTTATGATCAACCATGTCTTGAAACCGTTTTGAGACAAATTCAAGTTCAGAAGTTAATTTGGGACAGTTGGTGCAAGAGACAATAGGCTCTAACAGGGAAGCATGCAATTTAGCAATCTTATGATTTGCCCTTTTTAGGTTTAATTTCAAGTTATTGCAATTTTCACATGATTCTGGCAGATCAAGGAGCATGGTATATAGACCTCTGAACGCATTGTCCTTATCCTCACATGAGGTGCAAGATGTAGTCTCAACAACAGTAGATGAAGGAGTAACAATCCTACTCATTTCTGGTTCAGCCAAAAGACTAACATTCTCCACCTTAAGCATGTCAAGCTCAGAAATCATGAGAGGTCCTTAAATTTCTCCATGTCATCAAGCAAGACAGAGCATGTATCACATTCGTCACGGGAGGAAGTAGATATAAGTGAAGTAAGCTCCCGCGATAATCTATCCACTTCCTTCTCCAACTCGGTACACCTAGCCCTAGACCTAGCATGGAATTTCCCTAGCTTAAGAAAAGCATCATTAAGCTGGTCATAGGAGGGGTATACCTTATCGGAGTCGGAATAGAGCTCGCTATCGCTCACTTCGCCCTCAAGGGCCATGAAGCACATGCCGGAGAAGTCGTCGCCATCCTTGGGTTCTTGATCACCCGTCCCATCGTCGTCGCTCCATCCCTCCACCTCGCTGAGGTCGAGGTCGTCGAAGGCGGTGAGGACGCAGTGGAAGAGCTTCTTGGCTTTGCCAAGGTCGCGGAACTTCTTCTTGCCTTGAGCATGAGCCGGAGGCTTCTTGTTGCGGTTCTTGTCGATGTAGTCGTTCTTGCTCACACCACCGTAGTCGCCCTTTCCTTTCCCCAGCTTGGGGCAATTCGCCCGAATGTGGTTGGGGCCACCACACTCGAAGCAAATTATCGGACCACTTCTTTTCCGATCCCTCACCCTCTTGTATGCGTGGGAAAACTTTCTGGCTAGAAGGGCTAACTGATCCTCTGGTAGCTGCTCTAACTGATCATCAGTTACGTCACAGAGAGCGGCTAGAGAGAATCCACAAATCGACTCGGAAGAAGGTCCAGAAATCAGACTGGGATCAGTGACTAAGGCCATCGACTGCGACTTCGACCTACGAGTGACTATGTCAATCTCATGAGTCTTGAGGCGTGAGTACAACGCATCAAAAGTTAAGGTCGAGAGATCGGTGGTGTCCTTGATGGTAGTCACCTTCATCTCCCAAACATGCAAATTAAGAGCTGCGAGCATCTGTCGAGCATTATCTGAGTCGGGGTATGTGAGACCGACCGCTCGGAGGTTGCTCAAAATCTTGTGGAAACGCGCAAAACACTCATCGAGGGACTCACCAGCGAGCATTTCAAACTTGTTGTAATCTCGCTTGAACTAGTCTTGTCGAACCGTCTTAATCTGGGTGGTGCCCTCATGGTACGCATCGAGGGTCACCCAGATGTCGAAGGCCGACGTCAGATGAGAGATGCAATCAAACTCGCTTCTGCTCAGACCCTGAATTATGATGTTCCTCGACTTAGCGTTCGCCTCAACATCAAGCATGTTTCCAGCGTTGATGTTCTCATCGGCACGAACAACATATCGGGTTTTCACCTTCCGCCAGATGGCATAACCCTGAGCTTGGATGTAGGTCTCCATCCGGCTCTTCCAGAAGGGATAATCGATGCCATCAAAAATGGGAGGCTTGGTGGAATACTTGTCTATCGTCATGGCTCTAGAGACCAGTTAAAATCTATGAGGAAGAGCTAACCGTCTCTGATACCAATTGTTGGATCGAAATTGGCAACAGATGGGGGGGGGTGAATTGTAACAGCCCAGTTTTTTATTTCAAAATTTTTAGTAAAAAAATTTAATTAAAAAATTAATTTAATTTAAAATTAAATCAAGTGTTCTTTGGTTGCCTGAATTTTGGAGATTTTATTCGCCTGTTTTTTTTCAAAAGGCTTTTTTAAAAGTAATTTAACTAAAAACTTAAAAATATTATTAAATAAAGAGTATTTTGAATTTCTATAAAATCCTAGTTCAAATTAAGTATTTAAAAGCATTTGGCTTTTATTTGGATTTTCTGTGTTTTTCTAGAGTTAAAAATCAATTTTAAAGGTTAAAAAGTATTTTATAAAATTATTAAATGCAAATCTGAAATTAAAAAAAATTTTCCTAAGTCTAAAAAAGCTCCAGGAATATTCTATAATTTTTCTGGAATTTTTAGGCATTAAATATTATTTTTCCAAGTGTTTATAAAGTTTCTAGTATTTTCTGAAAATTTATTCCGAAAATAAAAGTCAAATTATTCCAAGCCCGCCACGTGTCGCTCTCAGATTTAATCACTCTCTCACCATGATTTAATCCTAGCTACACATGATCACCTACCCCTTCATAAAATCCAAGAGCCATGAAACACTCACTTGCCACGTGTCGCAAATCCGACGGCCCGTACCCCTTCACTTCCTCCCTCTCTCCATGACATATGGGACCCACTTGTCATATGTTTCTTCTTCCTCCCCTTTCTTCTTCCTCTAGCCTTCTACTTGTCATATGTTTCTTCTTCCTCCCCTTTCTTCTTCCTCTAGCCTTCTCTCTTCCACGATGAATGGCAAATAAAAGCTTTTAATCCCGGCCGTTACTACCACTTTAATCCCCGTTTAAGCGTGCGTTTAAGCCCCCTCAATACTCCCCATTCACGCCCGGCCGCCTCCTCCCTTTAATCCCCCTCTAAAGCCGCGGCCGTTTCTTCTCTCTCCACCTATAAAATCCCTCCCCATGCACCGGCTCCTTCCCCATTTCGGCCTCCCTCTCACCGCCGCCCTTTGCCGCCGCCCCGGCCGCCTCCCGGCCAGCCTCTCGCCGCCGCCTCCTCCTTGCGCCACCACCGGCCGCCCGCCTCCCCGCCGCCGCCGGTGAGTGCACCGCTGCCCCTCCTCTCCCCGCCGCCGCTCGCCGCCCCCGCCTCCGACCGCCGGCAAGGCCACCGGCCGTGCACCTCCCGAGCCAACCGTGCGCGCCGCCCGCGTGGTCGGCCTCGCCCATGTGGCTGCCACCTCGCGCCCGCATGGCGCCATGTGGCCGGTGTGCCACGTCGGCAAGGCTCGTGGTCCGTGGATTTGGTCCACGGTAGAACGGGCCCACCGGTCATTCAAATTACTTTTCCCGCTTGGAAAATTCAAAATTGGCTGACGTCATAAATAGCATTTTTCAGTATAAAAATAATTCCCGAAACCAGCTTTTTCCTTTTTCCCTCCTTTTAATCTTCCGAAAGCCATAACTTTCTCATGTTAACTCCGATTTAACCCGTTCAAATTTCTAAATCCTTCTAAAATCATAAACTACCCAAATCTAGACTTTCTCATCTTTTTGAATTTTTGAGTTTTATTTGAATTTTATTTGAATTTATTTGTTTGGTTCTTCGCGCGTAGATTTCGACGAATTCGGAGAGAGCTACGCCGACGATTCGCACCAAGTCTTTGAGCAAGGCAAGTTACACCTTTGATCATGTTGAACCTAATATTTTAAATTAATTATGTTGTTTTTAAATTATTATTGCATGCGTAATTTTATTCAAGTTAGTTTAAATTCAGTTTTGAACTCTAGTTACACCCAAATTCTTTGGACAGCCAAATTTGACCTTGAATATCAATATACCTTGTCAACCCTAGATAAAACCTAGTTAGTACAATAGCACTAACTAGAAATTTTGTAGAAATGCTTAGCCATGCTTATAATACTTATGGTTTGGGATGATCTTTCACATAAAATGATGAACTTTAAAACTGGATTCTCGACTTTGGTGAGTCAAGAATGTTTATAAAATAATTTCCAAACAAAATATAAAACTAGGTTTACACTTAGGCAATTGGTTAGAATGGTGGGTGCACGCATGCCCTGTTGGTCGGAGCCGCAGTGGTTGATTGTCGGGCACAAGGGGTATGTGGTTGGTGCCTAAGTCAAGTTAAGGACCGGTCTGTGAACTACTAATACAAAGTCACACCGTACTACCACAAGTCTGGTATGGGACAGACCTGGCCGAATAATTTGTGAAGTTCCAACTTAATCTCGCTATAGGCTGAATGTGAGCGCGGCGTAGGCCGTGAGAAGTCTCACATGGCACAAGAGGGGGCTCCAACATGTGGATTCATGTTGTGGTGAAACCTTAGTGGCGGCGTGATTATGTTGACAACGGATCATTGTAAAGGCTTTGTCATGATCTCCTCACCGCACACCTAAGGAAGTGTGTAACTCGCGTGGCAAACCGGGATGATCATGTCTTGTGGGTAAAGTTGTACAACCTCTGCAGAGTGTATAATCTATCCTGGATAGCCGTGCCCACGGTCATGGGCAAGCTGAGTGAAGTTTTTCATGGATTAGACTTTGGTTTTCAAAATGGTTTGCGAAAACCTTGTGGATGGATGGAATCCACGAGAGATGAAAACCTTGCGGATGGATGGAATCCGTGAGAGATTGAAATCTGGTGAATGGATGGAATTCATCAGAGTTGCGCAGTGAAAGCGTGTGGATGGATGGAATCCATACGTGAGCTTTTGGAAAAGATGGTCTGGGTGGGATGCCCGTGGATAGGTTAGTGTTTGGTTGGAGCCTGCACTAACGATATTATTTTGTTAAAATCTTGTTTCTATTTATTGTATCAAATTCAGCTTTTGCACTTACTTATGATATTTACCCCAATGATTGCCTTTTATGCAAATTAACCATATTATGCCTTCCTTTGATATTCCATATGCATGCATCAATTCTGTTAATCTCCTGGTGTAACTTGTGGAGTACTTTTTGTACTCATGTTGCTAAATTTAATTCTTTTCAGAGGAAGCCTTCGACGACTTCAGTGAGGATTGCGAGTAGGCCACGTCTTACAGTCATTCGCCTTGTGGGAAGGCTGGATGGGCTGCTGCTTTATGTATTTCTTCCACTGTCTTCTTTTGTTATTATTGTAAACCTTGGCCATCAGGCTCATATTAGTTAAATAAAGTTTGTCATTACGCATGATATTTGTCTTTGTGATACTGTGTGCACTAGCTTTTCCTGGGATAGTGCGATTAACACAGAGGGTTCTGGAATTGCTGCTCCGGGTCCCGACATGAATGTTGCTTCTTTGAAAATGAGCCCCCACAAGTCTCCACTAGAAGATACACTTCTCCGATAGCTATAGAACTATGAAGAAGGGATCAAAGATTGCCTTGAAAAACTCACTGGAACCTTAAGCAAGTAAAAAGAAAGCACAACAGGGTAAACAAAACAAGAACAAGTTGTAGCAGAAAATCAGCATAGTCTTGGAACAACAAGCCGGTCAGACCACACCTGAGATGCCGGTCTGACCGCTCAAGACCCGCCGGTCTGACCGCTCCAGGGGCCGGTCTTACCACCGGTCAGTGGGCGGTTTGACCGCCATTCCTCATCCGGTCTGACCGCGCTTGCAACGCCAGTTGACCGCAGGCACAAATCCGGTCTGACCAGACTGTGGAAACAGAACTCCTGACTGAAAATCTGTTTGGACAGACTTACTGAAAAACATTGATTTCAAGCAACTTAATGAGTCTCTGCTGTTTCTTTCTGGCCAAGAGAGCTGGAACCTATTCTAAACATTACCAAGACCACAAGGATCACAAGTATTCACCAGGAAGGCAAGGAATTTAAGATTTGAGCAAAAACTGAAACTTTTCAAAAGAAAGGACAGATTTCAAAATTCTCAACAATCTCTCCACTTTTGCTTATGATCTTTTGTAGAAAACTAGCAATAATCTCAAGACTTGCACACAAAAATCACAGGACATCTCATGAAGAGAAATCAAAGATATCAAGAACCCTAGGTACAGTGATTTGCAGAGAACAAGAACGCAGGATGAAATTCTTGGATTTAAGCATTTGGCTCTAGGGAACTAGCTGACCAAATGGTCTGGAAATACAACCCCATCACTGAGCAATCCATTTTGCATCTTCCAAGCAAGCATCAACCCCAAATCATAAACGGAGACAAATTAACCAGAGAAGAACAGAGAGAGCAGAGGATAAACAAAAAGGAAATCTCAAGGAGACAAAAACACAGCTTCAATTGATTCATCCCCAAACGTGATTGATACAGAGGAATGTTTACATGGAGTGTCAACTCATCCCCTCTCTCATAATCTCAGGAAACCCAAGCTCTCAAGCCATCTCCCATCATCCATACATCCAAGAACAAGAACACACACAAGAGAGGGAGACAAAGCACTGCACCCTTCTGTCTCTACTCACCTACTCCATACCAACTAAAGCCTAAAGCAAAACAACCTCTCCAAAGGTCATTTGACTAAAAGCAAAACCCTAAACCATCTCACAAGCTCATTTACAACCAGAAAACTCTGTCCTATTTATAGCCCTTGGCTAACAGGTCTCCAACCCGTTTTACCCGCTAAATCCAAACTGAAACCGCTTCCACTTGTGCAGCTTTGTGCTTTTACCAAAATGCCCCTTCTGCACCTTCCGGGAAGCTTCCGCATTTCTTGTCGTCTAAGCCTCGCAACCACCTTGAGTCGTCGCCATC
The DNA here is from genome assembly GCA_017311315.1 of Dendrocalamus latiflorus. Lineage (NCBI taxonomy): Eukaryota > Viridiplantae > Streptophyta > Magnoliopsida > Poales > Poaceae > Dendrocalamus > Dendrocalamus latiflorus. Next base: position 38,421,713 of record CM029647.1, on the reverse strand, counting down.
TTTAGCACATCTCGACCGCTTTGTCCTCGGCACCACCTGCACCTAGTCTGGTCACCCTGTGCCTCGCCACGACTCTGCCTCGACGTCCTGCAGCCATCACAGACAAGAAATACATTACATAGCACCGCTCGAAACAAGTAATCCTCATTAGTATCAACAAATCATACTCAAGCATAAAATTGCCCAAATGACCAATCGGGAAGAAGAATACACCTCAAATCCGACTAACCAAGCATAAAATAGCCCAAATGACCAATTGGGAAGCTCAATTTCTGACAATTGGCTCCACAAAAAATTAAGTAAAAATAGTAGATAATTTCCTGGAGGCTAGGACACGATATGATATGGACAAAAATCAAATGATGTGCTGAAAATGTGGTGTATGAAAAGACACGGTTTTAGTATCGGGGCTTGTCAAGGTCGACAAGGACTCAGGGATCCTGTGGTGATGGCGATGGAAGCACGACATAGAATGCATTGAGGCAAACTTAATGGTATAAATGGCTCAACCAAAGGACATTGGATGGTGATGGAACACGGTGGAGAATACCTTTGGTGACCGGTGGGTTGATGTCGGCATTCTAGGCAAACGGAGAGGAGATAGCGGGTGAGGTTTGCGGCGAAACAAAGAGGAGAACATGGGGAACACAATGCTCACCTCAGTTATGGTGGAACATGCACGGTCGGCCGTCGGTGACGAGAGATGCGACGGCGCGGTTTGGCCCACGGTGGCGTCGATGCTCCAACGAAGGCGAGGGAAGCACCATTAGAACACGTGAATGCGAAGCAGATGATGTGGTCTACTGTATGTGGCGCAAACGGCCGAGGAACGACGTTCGATTGGTGAGAGAAAAATGCCGATTGTGGCGAGGAGGAAGGGAGGGAGGATTTGAGATTTTTGGGGGTGGATGAGGATGAGGAGGGGTTCCCAGAGCTCTCTTTTATAGGGCTGGAGGTTGGCCGGATGAGGAGATCTGCGCGGTGTGTCTTTCGGTGGCATGGCACGTTCCGACGAAACGGGCGCATGAAATTGAGGGCTAACGCCGAGAATGGAGGAGTCTTGATGAGAGGGTTTGAATGCTCTTGATTGCGCAAAAAATCATAGAGGAAATCATGGGTTTTGAAAAGCTTCGAAGCTTGCTCATCGTAGCTGCACTTTCGGGATGAACCATTCGAAGAAGAAGAAGAAGAAAGAGAGAGAAAATAGAAGGGGAAAAAAGAGAAAAATCTTGAAAAAAATCAAAAAATAAAATAAATTCAAAAATTCAAGAACATTCGACAAAAATCCTTGGAATCTAAAAAGATGAAACAAATAATTTTGGATTTAATTGAAGTTTATTTTAACCATTTAAAATATTTTTATTTTCTAAGATTTAATTAAATCCAAATAATTTTAAAAGCGGATAGAAATGTATAGATTATAAGTTTTGAAGAATTTACAAATTTGAATGGGTCCAATCGGAGCTAGGATGAAGGAGAACGGGCTTTTGGAAGTTTGAAACTAAAGAAAAAGGAAAGTAGAAATTTTCTAAATTATTTTTGTACTGAAAAAGGATGATTATGACGTCAACAGAGGAAATGATTTTCGTTGGAATTATTTTTCTATGAAAAAGAGATTTATGACATCAGGGTGATGTAAGCAGGAGAAATGATTTCTGCCAATTTATTTTTCAAAACGAAAAGAATTATATTTGGCTGAGAGGTGGGCCTGGATCTATGGTGATCTGTGTCCATGCATTGGCTTGGTTCACCGCGGACTCAGTCCACTGCTGATGTGGTGGGGGTTTTGGCTGACTAGATAACTAGAGCCAACGTGATCGCCACTAGGCTGCCACATGGCTGCTACGTGGGCTCGGGCGCTAACATGGCTGTGCTGGTCGGAGGTGGCACTCGAGACCAAATGGTCACCGGTGGTCGGCGAGGGGTGGAAGGGAGAGAGAGGAGACGACGGGGAACTCAGTGCACCTTGGCGCGAAGCTCGGGAATGCTCAGTGGCGGCCGACGACGAGGGAGGAGCAGCGACGGCGCATGGCGTCGGTGGCTAGGGCTCTCTGGCGGCGACTTCGCTCAGCGGAGGGGCAGAAGACATGCGCACAGCAATGAGGAAGGCGTAGGTGACGACTACGAGAAGAAGAAGATTGACGCATTGAAGACCTCGGCTGCGCGGCAATGGCGGCGGTGCGTGGTTGAAGAAAGGGGGAGGAAGAGGGATCTGACTGGTCGGGCCCGCTTGTCAGTGAGAGAGAAGAGAGGAGGAGTGAGGCAGTGATCAGGCGCGGTCGGATGAGTGACACGTGGCCAAGGAATAGATCTCAAACGTCGGATGAAAGAGAAGGGGAATAAGTGAATATGGAGGGCTGAGATTAAATCTAGCGGCGGTGGATTTAATCCAGACCGTCGGCTAAGAAATAAAGGGGTAAGTGGATGAGAGTGGCTGAGATTAGATGGGGAGGGGTGGATTGAATCAGAGCTTAACATGTGTCAGCCCAGGGAGAGTTTAGGTTTTAAAATAGATTTAGATTCTCATGAACTTTCAAAAACAATTAGAAAATAGTAAATAAGGTTAAAAATTCTAGAAAAATTCACAGAAATTTTTGGAGATGTTTTAGACTTAGGAAAAAAATATTTCAAACTTAAAGTTGGTCTTTTAATTTTTACAAAAATACTTTTTAGCTTTGAAATTGATTTTTATATCCAGAAAAGCACAGAAAAACCATATAAAAGCCAAATGCTTTTTTTAAATAATAATTTTAAATATGATTTTTATAGAAATTCAAAATACTCTTTACTTAATAATATTTTTATGCTTTTAGTTAAATTACTTTTAAGAATAGCCTTTTTAAAAGCTAGAAACAGGCAAAATAAAATCTCCAAATTTGAAGCGACCAAATAACACTTCCCTTCCTCCCCTACCTCCTTCCTCTTTCGCCCGAGTACTGGCCGCCGCCGCTTCACGTTGCCCCGGTCGCTCCGGCGATGCCATCGCAAATGTGATTGTTGTAGGGGTGGCCCCCACCTAAGCCCAGCAGGCCTATCAGAGGAATGTAAGGTCCAAAATGGGACATGTGTAATGACATGAATACCCCTGAGGGGAGTACTCAGATGTAAGGGTATAATTGTAAAAAGCACTCCCCATATGGATGTATATATACAACACAGGCCATGGGGAGAACCCAGAAGCCATTACTCACCTAACTCTCCACTACCATACTCTCTCTCTGTTTGGTCTGTAACCACAACAGTTGGCGCCGTCCGTGGGGAGGACAAGAGCAAGCCTCCAGATCCGAAGGAGGATGGCACCAAAGAAAGCTTCACCAGCGGCGGTGAAGAAGAAGAAGGCGAAAGCGGCGAAATCTCGCGTCAATACCAGGGCTTCGGCTTTAGCAGCTGCAGGTACGGGCGGCGATGCAGGTGTGACGACTGTGAGCACCGGCGTTCACGACGCGACGCCCAACCCCGCCACCGGCGACGCAACGCCCAACCCTGCCACCGGCGACGCGACGAACAACCCCGCCAAAAGCGACACAATGCCCGACCCCGCCACTGTCGCCGTGCCGCCATACCTTGCCGCCACCGCCCCGATGACCAACCCCGACGTTGGCAACCCCGGCACGTCCACTTTCCCACCCGGCGCAGGAGCGGTGAGCGGTCCCGGCGACGACGTGGGTCTCGCCACCAACCCCAGGGTCTTCCAGGACAACGCGGCGGGTAGCCTGGGCACGCAGGCCGTGGTTACCGCCGTGCCGATCGCGCCGCCGGGTGCACCGACGGCCCCAGCCACGCCCGCGGTGGAGACCACCCTGTTGGCGGCCCTCAGCGCGTTTCAGCGGGAGCTGACAGACCTCCGCGGAGCTGGGCGCGACATGCAAGAGGCCCGGAGCCAACACGCACCCCCGGCGGTGGCATCGGAACCCGCTCCGGAGAGGGCGGACAGCCGCGGCACCCCTACGTCTAGTCGCGTCCCATTACGGCGCATAGACTCGGAGTCCCCGCTATCCGCGGGCCTGCAGTAGGCGGCATGGCCTAAGGACTTCAAGTTCCCGAGCGTCATCGAGGTGTACAAGGGTGACTCCGACCCACGAGAATTCGTGCGCGTGTATGAGACCGCTATCAAAGCCGCTGGCGGAGACGACACCACGAAGGCAAAAGGATTCCCTCTCACGTTACAAGGGGTGGCGCTATCCTGGTTCTTCACCATCGAACCACAGTCCATCTACACATGGGAACAGATCCGCGATCGACTCTACAACAACTTCCAGGGAAATTACGTCTAGCGTGTCGATGCGGACCAGCTCTTCGCAGTCAAGCAAAAACCTCAGGAGAGGCTCCAGGATTACATCAAACGCTTCACGAAAGTACATTGCCAGGTCAAGGACGTCAACGAAACAACCGTCATCAACGCAGCGAAACAAGGCCTCCGCCCGGGACCGATGGCCGAGTACAACGCGCGCAAGCCCATTAAGACGGTCGCGAAGCTCTTCAACAAGATGGAAGAATACGCCAGAGCGGAAGAGGATACGCGGCAGCGACACGGCGATGACTCCGACACCAACAAGGCGGAAGGCTCAGCAAAGAGCGAAGGCTCGCCGAAGCAAGGCTCCTCGAAAGGCAAACGCAAGCAAGAGCAGTCGAAGGGCGCCTCCGAACGCAAAGATTCCCAACACAATGACTCGTCAGGCGATAGGCCCAAGCGCGACCAATGCAAGTCCAGGAAACCTCATTATGTCTTCGACATCGAGGGCGGCTCCGAAGATAATGCCTCCGCAGGTGGCGGAGGCAGAGGGCGCCGGGGCCGCGGACGGGGGCGTGGGCGGGGTCGCGACGATAGAACCCGCGAAGAGTACAACGACCAGCACCACGGGCAGTGGTGCGAAGTCCACGGCCGAGGCAACCATGACACGCGCGCTTGCGCCACTATCGCAGCGCTCCGGCAGAGCGTCGCCAGGGACAAAAACCCGGAGGCACGCGCACCTGTCGTGGCCCACGTCCAACACCCCCAAGACCAAGGAATGCAGCCCCAGGAAGGCCTCCTGCGAATTCAGGCCCATGTGCAGCAACCTCGGGAGGGCCTCCTGCAGTTATAAGCCCCAGAAGGAGCCCAGCGCAGGGTCATAAACGTCATTTCCGGAGGCTCCTCGTTGGAGTTCGCCTCGGCGCGACAACGGAAGGCGTACGCGAGGAGGCTGCACCACGTCGCGGCATACCCAGCGCAGGCGCCGCCAGAGTGGGCACAACACGAAGTCACATTCACGCCCGCTGACGCGGAAGGCGTGGAGTTCCCCCACCAAGACCCTCTGGTCGTCCGGGTCCTCGTAGCAGGATGCGAGGTTAGGCGCGTCCTGGTCAATGGAGGAAGCTCCGCGAACATCCTGTTCGCCGCAGCCTTCGACCAGATGGGGATCCCTCGGAGCCGGTTGGGCCCTTCAGGCATCCCGTTGCAAGGCTTTGGAGGGCAACCTTTGCGCGCTTTGGGCCAGATATGCCTCCAATCTCCTTCGGCCAAAACGACAACGTGAGGAGTGAAGACGCCATCTTCGACGTGGTCGACATTGCATACCCCTACAACGCCATATTGGGGCGGCCGCTACTAAACACTCTCGGGGCAGTTCCGCACCACGGCTTCCTATGCATGAAGCTCCCCGGACCGCGGGCCATCATCATCATCCATGGCGACCAGGACATGGCTCGGCGCATAGAGCTTGGCGCCAGGGGTCCATGCCACGCGGCTCGCCAAGGCACCTAGGCCGGGTGTGCCGATGCGGAGCCCCCGGGCACTCCCGGAAAGTGTCTCGCACTCCCCGTGCACGAGTTGTCCCAGCAGCAGCGGTTCGTCAGCGGTCGCCCCGTCCGAAAAGGGGTTAGTGGTCGATACATCCCCTTTTTTGTAACTGCTCACCCGCGCAAACGGGAATTTAATAAAGTTCACCGTTTGCACAAATTTTTCTTCTTTCCCGCAACAAAGACACGCGTTCGCGCGCGCACTCTCTGTCAAAGACACGGGTATGAGTATAAACAAAGACACGCGTCTGCGCGCGCACTCTCTGTCAAAGACACGGGTATGAGTATAAACAAAGACACGCGTCCCCGCGCGCACTCTCTGTCAAAGACACGGGTATGAGTATAAACAAAGACACGCGTCCACGCGCGCACTCTCTGTCAAAGCCACGGGTATGAGTATAACTAAAGACACGCGTCCGCGCGCGCACTCTCTTTCAAAGCCACGGGTATGAGTATAAATAAAGACGCGCGTCCGTGCGCGCACTTTCTGTCAAAGACACGGGTATGAGTATAAACAAAGACAGGCGGAGGGACGCCTCCGCACGCACTCTACGGAGTATAAATAAGACGTAGCGTTGAGGTTCGCCTCCGCACGCACCTCACCGCCCGCAACGCGCAGAGGCTTGCCTCCGCGCGCACTCCACGGACTCTAAATAAGACGTAGCGTTGAGGTTTGCCTCGGCACACACTCCACAGAGTATAAATAAGACGTAGCATTGAGGTCCGCCTCCGCACGCACCTCACCGCCTGCAACGCGCAGAGGCTTGCCTCCGTGCGCAGTCCACAGACTCTAAATAAGACGTAGCGTTGAGGTTTGCCTCCGCACGCACTCTCCAGAGTATAAAAAAGACGAGGATGCTATCCCTGCGCACTCTACGGAGTATAAACAAGACGCGAACCCCATGCACGCATGGGGGTTGCTCCTGTGCGTACTCTTCGGAGTATAAATAAGACGTGGATGTCGATCTCGCGCACTCTCCAGAGTATAAATAAGACGTGGATGTCGATCCCGCAACTCTCCGGAAGTACAAAAAAGTCGCGGATGCTATCCCTGCGCACTCTACGAAGTATAAACAAGACGCGAACCCCGCGCACGCATGGGCGTTGCTCCTGTGCGTACTCAAAGTATAACTAATACGTGGATGTCGATCCCGCGCACTCTCCGGAGTATAAAAGAGACGCGGAGGCTATCCCGACATACTCTACGGAGTGCAAAGCGCACCACGGGAGCCCACTCCTATGCGCATCCCGCGAAGAAGGTGACGCACCAGAGGCTAGCTCCCGCGCGAGCGCACCTGCGGGCGAAAGGCACCAGAGGCTGTCCTTGCGCAATCCTAAGGGACGGAGCGCTCGTGCGCCTACTTCGACTAAGGCGCCAGCTCCGCTGCCACCACTTCGAAGGGTAGGGGACGGAGCGCTCGCGCCTCTACTTAGACTAAGGCGCCAGCTCCGCTGCCACCACTTCGAAGGGTAGGGGACAGAGCGCTCGCGCGCCTACCCCGACTAGGGCGCCAGCTCTGCTACCACCACTTCGAAGGGTAGGGGACGGAGCGCTCGCGCCTCTACTTAGACTAAGGTGCCAGCTCCGCTGCCACAACTTCGAAGGGTAGGGGACGGAGCGCTCGCGCGCCTACCTCGACTAGGGCGCCAGCTCCGCTGCCACCACTTCGAAGGAATAAGGGATGGAGCGCCCACGCGTCTACCTCGACTAGGGCGCTAGCTCCGCTGCCACCACTTCAAACGGATAAGGGATGGAGCGCTCACGCGGCTACTTCGACTAAGGCGCCAGCTCCGCTGCCACCACTTCGAAGGGTAGGGGACGGAGCGCTCGCGCCGCTACTTCAACTAAGGCGCCAGCTCCGCTGTCACCACTTCGAAGGGTAGGGGACGGAGCACTCGTGCCTCTACTTAGACTAAGGCGCTAGCTCCGCTGCCACCACTTCGAAGGGTAGGGGACGGAGCGCTCACGCGCCTACCTCGATTAGGGCACCAGTTCCGCTGCCACCACTTCGAATGGATAAGGGACAGAGCGCTCGCGCGCCTACTTCGACAAAGGCGCCAGCTCCGCTGCCTCCACTTCGAAGGGTAGGGGACGGAGCGCTCGCGCCACTACTTCGACTAAGGCGCCAGCTCCACTGTCACCACTTCGAAGGGTAGGGGACGGAGCACTTGCGCGTCTACTTCGACTAGGGCGCTAGCTCCGCTACCACCACTTCGAAGGGTAGGAGAAAGAGCGCTCGCTCCACTACTTAGACTAAGGCGCCAGCTCCGCTGCCACCACTTCGAGTGGATAAGGGACGGAGCGCTCGCGCGTGTACCTCGACTAGGGCGCCAGCTCCGCTGCCACCACTTCGAAGGGTAGGGAACGGAGCGCTCGCACCACTACTTTGACTAAGGCGCCAGCTCCGCTGCCACCACTTCGAAGGGTAGGGGACGGAGCGCTCGCGCGTCTACCTCGCACTAGGGCACCAGCTCCGCTGATCCCACTTCGAAGAAATAAGGGACGGAGCGCTTGTGGGGTTATTGCAACTAAGCGTCCGCCTCGACCACCCTATCCTCGCGAGGCGCAAACCGTCGTGTACGGCCGAATGTAGTAACCTTCCGAGTTTACCATGGGACAGCGTAGCCGGAGGGGCGCAGACGCACTTCGCAAGCTCCAATCAAGACTATTCTTTACATTCGCTAAGGACGCTTACAAAGGCGCACAAACAACTCCGGCGCACGAGGCCGCTACTCGGCAGGCTCATCCTTCACATGCGTCCGTGCCGAGGCTCCACTCGAAGACGCCTGACCAACCCAAAAATCCAACGCATCCTCGGCCCTTCACCAGCGCCGAAGACGCTGTCGGGTCGCAAGGTCGGAAATCTGCAGTCGGCCCCAGCTGTGTAGCTGCTCGGGACAAGGGGGCAAGAATCAGAACAGCGGTGAAACAACTTTGTACTTTACTCAAAAAAGAAACGGCATCGGGTACAACGCACGCCAGGACGCGACAACCTCCTGTCACACCTGTGGGTTCGCAGTGTCCTCCGGGGCCGCAGTGCCATCCTCGTCACGCCGTGGGACCTCGTCTAGAAATCGGCCATGGTTTCCCTCACCGTGTAAGTTATTCCGCAGCTCGACTATGGCTGTGGCCTCCCCGTAGTACTCCCATATCCGCTCATGGAAGAACTTCACGGCGTGGCGAACGGCGCACACGGCACCAGACATTACCCCGCCTCCGGCGGGCATCTCCAGTCGAGGATCGGCTTGCCTGGAAACATGTTCACAGCCGCGGAGTCGCAGGAGCGCGCATATCAGACACGACGCCACGTAGGCGCAGTGGTTGCCAAAGGTCATCGCGGCACCGCGTGCAATGTCGGCCGCGTCTCCGATCCACCGAAGCGACCGCGACAGGTCCTCGGGCCCGAAGTAGCGTGCTGGCACTTCGGCGACAAGCCCCTTAAGGGTATCTTCCAGGGCCAACATAGCGTCCCAAGCAGCTACCGAAGCGTCACCCAAGGCTCGATCCCGCTCCGCGAGAGAGGCGGCAAGCTCGCTGTTCTCCCTCTCCAACGCAGCGACTTGTTGCAGCAGGCCGTCTTGCTCCGCAGCAGCTTCCTGCAACACCACTTCGGCGGACGACTCCCGCGCCACGACAACAAGCTCCTCGGTGCGCGTCTTCATCTCCGCGCACTCCGCTTCCAAGCGGCGTATACGAGCGTCCTAGGCAGAGCGTGCCCCAGCAGCTCCCTACAGCTCCCCTTCGGTGGCCTGTAGCCTGCCCTGTAGCGCTCCTTGCTCGCGAGCGTGAGCCGCTTGCAGGGCCTGGGCCAGCTCGAGTGTCTGCACGGCGGAGGGATTAGCATGCGCTAAACGGCTGTGAGTGGGCCAAAAGACAGACGCTTACTCTCACTCCCGTCACTTCCAATGCATCCCCAAGGTGCCCTGACCCATAGGTCTGCAACGCCTGTTGGCCAATGCTGGCGGCCGCGTCGTCCGCAATCCCGTGCCATGCCCTCAGAGCATCCGATGGAGGGACGAAGTCTGCTGGGCTCAGGCACGCGGCATCTGTGTTGCCAGCGCCAGGACCCCTGTGCTCAAGGGATGGCTCTTCCTCCGGGATAAGTGCCGCTGCGAGAGGAAATATAAGATTGTCGCGCAAGATGCAGAAAAAATTGTGTTAAAGATATGCCGTCCTAGCCTACCCTCGGTGGCAGATGGGGGACCTTGCTGGGATGCCTCCCCAGCCCTGGGCGGGGCCGCAGCGACTTCGGCCCCTACAGACAGCGCTGACCCGCGAGGCTGCGGGACCTCCGAGCTGGGACCCAGCGCCAACTGATCCTGCGCCACGATCACTGCGGCCCGAGAGGCCGGGAGGGCACGGGGTAGAGGAACTTTGGTGCTCAACGTGGAGTCCCACAAGCTCTCAACACCAGTCGCCACGGCAAACCCTCGCGAGGTCCGCTGAAGGGGGGACCGCAGGCGTGGCCGCTTCGCCTGAGGGGGAGACCCCACCTCCGTAGCCGCGACAAAAGGAGCCTCTGTGGCAACAATATTCACCGAAGGGGTCTCCGCAGCTACAACGTCGGCAGCCGGGGACTTCATCATCATGACCTCCGCTGGGGGCACCTCCGCCTCGGTCGCCACTGTTGATGAAGACTGCGCTCCGCATACTCCCGCGGAAGGCAGCCCTGCCATGGCCGTGGCTGCGGGCGAAGCCTCCGCACCGGTGCCACCAGCCAACACCAGCTCCGCCTCGGTGACTATCGCGGGCAACGAGACCTCCCTCTCCTGGTAACTCGTGGCGCGCTCTCCGCCCCTGGCACCAACGCCCTCGGTGCTCGCGCCTTCCTCCAAGTCTGAGTTGGCGTACTTCGCGGAATCCGACTCTGGGCTTGCCGCGCCGGTGGGAGCAGCGGCAACCACCGTACAGGGCGTGGCCGCAGCGGTCCGGGTCCTCTTCCGGGGTGACGCTTTCGTCCTCGTGGCACGGTCACCCTGATGTTGCGGGTCCGGAGGGGTGCGATCCAGCACAGGAAGCCCTAAGGCCTCACACACGCGGTTTATCCACCCCAATCCCGCCGCCGCAGTCGCAGCTCCGTGTTGCCCGTGCTCTCTGGCGGTGTATGGCCCGAGGAACACGTGCGCTGCGCGCTCCGTGTCCTCCAGGCAAGTTCCTGCGCAAGGAAGACAGCACAGTTACACACGATGCAATACGTACGCGCGGAGGGGAGGGCACGGTCGAGGCTTACGAAGACCAGTCAGCATGGGCAATGAGCAAACGGACGGTTGAACATTGTCGTCTTGACGTTCCCCGGCCGTGAAGCGCCAATCGCGGGCAAGCGGCGTCGCACCGTACATTATGTACTCCTCGGCGATGTCGCGCATATTGAAGCGGGCAGTGACCCCCACAAGTCTTCGCGCCCTTCGCCTATCTTCCTGGTCAAGGGTTAGGCCGGGTGTGGTCTTGAATGCAATAGGCCCACCCGTGCACTCAAGGCCGCTACCACTAGCCACACGGTTATAGAACCACCGTCTCGTCCAGTTGGACTCCCATTTCCCTCATGTCGAGTTCGCGGGGAAGAGCCTTCCGCATGATGCCCGCAGAACGAAGTTGACGCTGTCAAACTTCGACAGCATCCCGTCCTTCCGCTCCTTCGGTGGGCACGGGGCTTCGTGCAAGTATGCGAACAATGAGGCGCTGGGCCAACATGCTTCCGAGCGAAGGGCCCAGCTGTACACGGCATGGCGAGCCACCGCGTTCGGAGTCAGTTGCGACAACTCCAGCTTGAAGGTCCGTAGCACATCCCCGACAATCGCTGCGGACGGTATGCGGAGTCCGGCTTCGAAGTACGCGACAAAGACGATCACCTCCGACTTCTCATGGTGCGGCTCCGTCTCATCATCGGTGGTAGCCGCACCGCTTGGCGGTTTGATAGCCTCCCCTCGCGCAACAGCGACCGGATCATGTCCTCCGTCACGAGCGTGCGTCCCAAGTCGCCGGAGTACGGACCTTCCCTCTTCTTCGCCGCCCACCACTTGTCTACCGCCGTCGGATCACGCTCCTCGAGCGCGTACTTCACCTCAAGCGGCGAGGACCGCTGGCGGATGGCGTAGCCGCCAACCTGAGCACGCTCGTCGCAAGTCGCCATCGGCATCCACGGGGTACTCGACGGCAAAAAGGAGCGCAGGAACAGGACGAGCAAATATAGGAGGCGGCGTGAACAACTAGAAAGCATATTGGGGAGGGGCAGGCACAGCACCACGGGGAATACTTAAATACCCCTCGCCTCCCACCATCGGTAAGCGCAAATGGCGAACGACAACTACTCACCTCCCCACGTGCGAAGCCGAAGTGTCGCAAGAGCACACGTAGCCCACATATGACCGTGGTCGTACAGAGTCCGGTCACCACACGACGCGCCACTAGCGTCCCACCGCGTGTCGGTCAGCGTAGGGAATAAATGCAAGTTGCACGACCCGACATAGCCTTCGGCGCGCGTCGGCGTGGTTCTTCGAACCCTTCACCCGCAATAGTCCAAACGGGGTCTTCACCGCCCCGACTTTGGCCGCACCGGTCCGAAGGGACACCGCTGCGAAGGCGCCGGACTGGACCATCTGAGGCGGAGTTTGGGGTGCGAGGTATCCCCCATTCCGGCTGCGGCTCCAGCTCTGCCTCAGCCACCTCCCCACACCAATTTGGGCTCCGGCCTTGGCGTCGACATCGGCTCCGACCTTACGCCCGGGAAGCAACCTCGCCCCTAATACCGTAGGGCAAGGAGAACTTCGCCATCCTGCACGGGGGGACAACCGCAAACCTGTGTGACAAAGGAAACCGAAGGTTGGCAAAAAGCACAACCGCTAGCGGCCGGGGACGCGCGTTGGAAGGTGGGCAGCCAGCGCGCGGCGCGCCTACAGCACCGCGCCACGTACCCCGCCCCTCTAGGGAAGGGGCTTAACCGCTGACAGCCCGTGACGCGCCAATCTGAAGGACTACGGGTAGGCTACGCTAGCGCAAATTAATAAAAATTATGCCCGTAAACCAAGATCACTGCAGTTATAGATCACGGAATTACCACTAGACGCGCAGGTGCGGAATTGATGCAGCACGTCGGGGCAGAGTAGTCGTACTACGTCGATGCAGCACGTCGGGGCAGAGTAGTCGTACTACTTCCTCGTCCTCGTCGCGGCGTCCAACGTACAACTCCTCTCTTGCGGTTCGTCCAAACGCTACAGATGCAGCGCCGCCAAAAGGTATCCACACGTACGGGAGGAAGCGACGCACGCCGGATTACTAGATCCGAGCGAGCGCCCAGGGCGTGGGAGGGGTGGCGGCCAGGGTTTGAGGAGGTCACGAAAAAATTCCTTCAAACCCTGTGCGCCCTAGCCCTCCTTTTATAGACGTCCTTATAATGGGCTTCAGCGAATGGAGGCCCATTAGGACTCAATACCCAGTCCAACCCGGATCCAATCCGAATTAGGCTTCAGCCCTTAAGTGTGTGACCCTATGGGTTCACGTATGTTTAGACATGACACGAGTTTACCTACTCGGTCAATAGTTGGTAGCGGCCTCTAGCAAGACGTGCCAACTCCTAAACATACATAAAGATCATATCGAACGAACCATCACAACTTTATGTACATGCCAATCCCTTTGCCTCACGATATTTGGTCGAGCTCCAAGCTGACCACTCTTTCTCGATCCTGTGATCCGGAATCCCTTACTAGGTTAACTCTTAACCTTAAGTAGCATGGCCATGCATTTCTGGATCCGATCACTCGAGGGGCCCAGAGATATCTCTCTCAGGTAGAGAGGGGCAAATCCCATCTCGACTGACCATGCCTCGCAGCATGCTTCATGACAAACCCGAAAGCTACCTTTATAACTACCCAGTTACGGAGCAGCGTTTGATAGCCCCTAAGTAGGTCGATTCACATCTCAAGTACATGCGACAATCTCAGGTCTAAGGACAAGGCGTACACATTGTGTAGAGAGAGAACCATAAGTATAATTGTTATGTCTCATGTTGGGTCGGTCCAACCCCATGTTCTAAACATGTGTCCACATTATTGGTTTGACATCTCCATGTCTATGACCTGTGAAACATGGTCATCAACCGATACATGTGCTAATCCATTATTCACGTGTGACCACATATGAACTTCGACTAGGGACAACTTTAGAATAACCATACAAGTAAAGAGTTTCACAAACAAGTCACATACTTGTTAATCAATACAAAGGCAATATTCAAGGAACATTTATTAAATCATGGATACAACGAAATATCATCATCTCTATGATTGCCTCTAGGGCATATTTCCAACAGTCTCCCACTTGCACTAGAGTCAATCTAGAAGATATCTAATACCCATAGCTCTTGTGTGCGCCTCATGCTTAGGCTGTGGGAGAGGCTTCGTCAAAGGATCTGAAATATTCAAATCCGTATGTATTTTGCATATCTTTAAATCTCCTCGATTGAGGATCTCTCGAATGAGATGAAACCGCCGCAGTATGTGTTTGTTCTTTTGGTGATTCCTTGGCTCCTTGGCTTGCGCAATGGCCCCACTGTTATCACAGTAAAGATCCAGAGGACTGCATGCACTAGGAACCACACCTAGTTCAGATATGAACTTCCTTATCCAAACACCTTCCTTTGCTGCTTCAGAAGCTGCAATGTACTCGGCCTCCGTTGTAGAGTCAGCAACAGTCTCCTGCTTGGAACTCTTCCAACTGACCGCACCACCGTTCAAAATGAACACAAAACCCGATTGCGACTTGTAATCGTCTTTGTCGGTTTGGAAGCTTGCATCGGTGTAACCATTTACAACGAGCTCTTCCTCACCTCCGTAGACTAGGAACACATCCTTAGTTCTTCTCAAATACTTGAGGATGTTTTTAACCGCTGTCCAGTGACTCTCACCGGGATCAGCCTGGTATCTGCTCGTAACACTTAGAGCATAGGAAACATCTGGGCGAGTACATATCATAGCATACATGATAGATCCAATGGCCGAAGCATATGGAATCTTACTCATGCGATCTCGCTCATCAGTTGTCGAAGGACACTGAGTCTTGCCAAGATTTATGCCATGAGACATGGGCAAGAACCCTTTCTTTGCCTCCTCCATGTTGAACCGTTTCAACACTTTGTCAATGTAAGTACTCTGGCTTAATCCTATTAGCCTTTTTGATCTATCTCTATAGATCTTAATACCCAAAATATATGCCGCTTCCCCTAAGTCCTTCATTGAAAAACTATTTTTCAGTGAGGTCTTAACGGACTCGAGCATAGGAATATCATTTCCAATCAGTAATATGTCATCTACATATAAGATTAGAAATACGAGCGAGCTCCCACTTGCCTTCTTGTAAACGCAAGATTCTTCTTCGTTTTTGATGAAGCCAAACCCTTTGACCACTTCATCAAAACGAATGTTCCAACTCCGAGATGCTTGCTTCAATCCGTAAATGGATTTTTGAAGTTTGCATACTTTTCTAGCATTGATTGGATCGACAAAACCCTCGGGCTGTATCATATACACGTCCTCGGTTAAATTTCCATTAAGGAAAGCCGTTTTGACATCCATCTGCCATATCTCATAGTCGAAATATGCAGCAATAGCTAGAATGATCCGTATAGATTTAAGCATCGCTACAGGCGAGAAGGTCTCATCGTAGTCAACTCCTTGAACTTGCCGAAAACCTTTTGCGACAAGTCGAGCTTTATGGATATGAACATTTCCATCCATATCAATCTTCTTTTTATAGATCCATTTGCACTCTATGGTTTTAACACCATCAGGCGGGTCAACCAAGTTCCAAACTTGATTGTCTCCCATGGATGCTATCTCGGATCTCATGGCACTTTGCCATTTCTCAGAGTCTGGGTCCATCATTGCTTCCGCATAGGTCGTAGGCTCATCATTGTCTAACAATAACATATCTCGCGCATTGCGGAGCCTTTCCGACCTTCGTGGTGGTGGTGCTTCCTTTGCCATGGGTTCCTCAACTTGTTCTGCCACGTGGGCATCATTCGTCGAGTCTTCCCCGATTGGTTCATCTTGAACCTCTTCAAGTTGCACCGTTCTTCCACTTGTCTCCCTGTTGAGAAACTCTTTCTCTAGGAAAACACCACTTCGAGCGACAAACACTTTGCCCTCTAGTCGGTTGTAGAAGTAATATCCAAAGGTTTCCTTCGGATATCCCACGAAAATGCATTTATCCGACTTGGGTGTGAGCTTGTCCGACTGTAGTCGCTTGACAAACGCCTCACATCCCCAAATCTTTAGAAAAGACAAACTGTGACTCTTCCCAGTCCATATCTCATATGGTGTCTTAACTACGGATTTAGACGGTACCCTATTAAGTGTGAAAGCTGCTGTTTCTAGAGCGTAACCCCAAAATGATAATGGTAGATCTGACTGGCTCATCATCGATCGAACCATGTCCAACAAGGTCCGATTACGCCGCTCGGATACCCCATTTCTTTGAGGCGTTCCGGGCGGTGTTAGCTGTGGAACAATTCCGCAACTCTTCAGATGATTGCTAAATTCATGACTCAAATACTCGCCACCACGATCAGATCGCAGAGCCTTAATTTTCTTGGCACGTTGATTTTCAACCTCATTCTGGAACTCTTTGAACTTTTCAAAAGTTTCAGACTTATGCTTCATTAAGTAGACATAGCCATATCTACTAAAATCATCAGTGAAAGTTATGAAGTAATGAAATCCACCTCTAGCAGTCGTGCTCATTGGTCCACATACATCAGTATGTATGATTTCCAACAAGTCTGAAGCCCTCTCAAAAGAACCTTTGAAAGGTGACTTGGTCATCTTACCAAGCAAACAAGCTTCACATGTCTCGTATGATTCAAAATCAAACGAAGTTAGAAGACCATCATCATGGAGCTTCTTCATGCGCTTTTCACTTATGTGACCCAAACGACAATGCCAAACATAGGTGGGATTCAAATCATTAGGTCGAAGTCTTTTAGCATTTATGTTAAAGATGGGCGCATCATCAAGATTTAAAATAAATAACCCATTCACAATGGGCGCAAAAGCCACAAACATTTCATTTTTAGAGATCAAACAACCATTGTCTTTACTTGCAAATGAATAACCATCTCTCATCAAACATGAGGGAGATAAAATATTTCGACTCATACTAGGAACATAATAACAATTATTCAATTCCATAATAAATCTTGAAGGAAGCTGAAGTTGCATGGTGCCGACGGTCAACGCAGCAACCCTTGCTTTATTTCCGACGCGAAAATCAACTTCACCTCTTGCGACTCCTCTACTTCTTATTAGCCCCTGCATCGAGTTGCAAATGTGAGCAACTGATCCGGTATCAAATACCCAAGAGTTAATAGGAGAATCAGCAAGAAAAATGTCTAAAACATTTATGACAAGTGTACCATGGGTGGAAGTCTTACTTCCAGCATTCTTCTTGCATTCCTCAGAATCCATGTACTTCTTGCAGTTTCTCTTCCAGTGGCCAGTCTCTTTACAATAGTAGCATACTGTCTCAGCTCCAGGTCCAGCTTTAGGCTTAGGCGTTGGCTTTGAGATCATATCTTTAGCCTTGCCCTTATTCTTTGCCCATGGCTTCTTACCCTTTTTCTTGAAGCTAGACTTGTTCTGCACAGCCATCACATGGCTAGGCCCTGCACACTTCTTAATGTCACTCTCTGCTGTTTTGAGCATCCCACAAAGCTCATTAAGGCCCTTTTCCACCCCATGCATATGGTAGTTCGAAATGAAATGTCCATAGCTAGGTGGTAGAGACGCCAAAATGAAATCAGTTGCCAACTCTTGGCTAATTGGAAAACCAAGTTTATCCAAAGTCTGACTGTAACCAACCATTTTGATCACATGTGGGCCTACGGGTGCACCTTCTGTTAACTTGCATTCCAGAAAAGCCTTAGACACATTGAACCTTTCAGTCCTGGCCTGTGTCTGGAACATGTCCTTAAGCGCCATGATCATATCATACGCTTCCTGATCCTCAAACTGCTTTTGAAGGTCAGGTTCCATGCATGCAAGCATAAGACAGCTAATCTCAAGAGAGTCATCACATGCTTTCTTGTAGGCATTTTTAACAGCAGCAGTCGCATTGTCAGCAGGTTCTTCTGGGATTTGGGTGTCTAGAACGTGTTCCTTTTTATCTGCCCTGAGAACAATTCTCAGGTTACGGACCCAGTCCGAATAGTTTGTTCCATTTAATTTTTCTTTCTCAAGAATCGATCGCAAAGCAAAAGGGTGTGCGCGGTTGTTAGATGCCATTGATCTACAACAGAAAATGCAAAATACTAAGACAAATAGAACCATGATAGAGTAAACTGTATTAAACAAATTTAATAGAATGTACTCCCACTAAAATCAATATCCCTCTATTGATTCTTAGCAATTCAAGATCCGCAATTAACTAGTCTACTAGTGAGCTTTTGCATCACCGCTAGGAGACAAGGTAATTCGGTAAGTAACACCTTACTAATCATATCTCTATATGACTCTTGTTGTTGGGTGACATCTCTATGCCTCGGCGCCCAACCTTTATGCCCCAAGGCCCATAACCTTTATGATAACCTTGTTAAGTTCACCAACCCTTATGCATGTATGTATCCGATACAAACCCATCTAGTCAAGGAAAGTCGATGGTGCCCTAATTTTATAGACCCACCATCAATTTACAAGACATGGGATGGTGCAGGGTTTAGTTGGGAGGGCATATGTTTAACTTAACATTTTGTGAGGGATCGTTATACTTCTACCATTCAAACATGCATAGGAGTAAAACAAACAGGAATAACATTCACACAGTTGTGACTCAGTATGGCCCATTTTCTCATGGTGATCTCCATCGCCATAGAATCTGTCCACCATGATGATCTCCATCTCCATGGTTAATGTGTGCCATCCCTCCAAGTGATGTGTCCTCCGAGTACTAATATAAGCTATTACTCATAACAGCTAGTAATCAAATACATGGATACAAGGAATCATCACAAGTCGGCACGCAGGCCGTTAATACAATACTTTGACAACACTATGGCTCCAGCCGTGTTGCCGAACCCACGACACGCAGGTCATGAAAATATTATAAAATGCATCACATACACATTAGGCCATACTGGTCACATACATCCTGCAAAAACAAGTTATGCATAGATTCGCAATCTACCGGATAAGGGGGTCGAGGGGGTTTCCCCCCGCGGGGTTCGAAGGGGCAGCGCCCCTCGCGGTATCATATTTACTTAGGATTTTGATCGGCAAATCATATTTACCCCAAATCGACTATTGTTCCGATTCGACCAATTTGCATTGATCTTCGCGTACCGCAACCGGTTTTACGTGTCACTGTCTACCCCGATGGTGATACCGACCGGTAGGGGTATGTTGTGGCACGACCTTAGCAGCACAATCACGGAATATCGATTATTAATCTAGGTTCCGATTCGACCAATCATATTGATCTTCGCATTCCGCAATCGGTTTTACGTGTCACTGTCTACCCCGATGGTGATACCGACCGGTAGGGGTATGTTGTGGCACGACCTTAGCAGAATGATCACGGAAACCAGATCTATCCATTACCAGAACTATACAATCGATCACATCGATCATAACGACTTACATATCGCCATATGCAAATCACCCGAACCTATAACATGACAGCAATGGCTCTGATACCACTGAAGGACTACGGGTAGGCTACGCTAGCGCAAATTAATAAAAATTATGCCCGTAAACCAAGATCACTGCAGTTATAGATCACGGAATTACCACTAGACGCGCAGGTGCGGAATTGATGCAGCACGTCGGGGCAGAGTAGTCGTACTACGTCGATGCAGCACGTCGGGGCAGAGTAGTCGTACTACTTCCTCGTCCTCGTCGCGGCGTCCAACGTACAACTCCTCTCTTGCGGTTCGTCCAAACGCTACAGATGCAGCGCCGCCAAAAGGTATCCACACGTACGGGAGGAAGCGACGCACGCCGGATTACTAGATCCGAGCGAGCGCCCAGGGCGTGGGAGGGGTGGCGGCCAGGGTTTGAGGAGGTCACGAAAAAATTCCTTCAAACCCTGTGCGCCCTAGCCCTCCTTTTATAGACGTCCTTATAATGGGCTTCAGCGAATGGAGGCCCATTAGGACTCAATACCCAGTCCAACCCGGATCCAATCCGAATTAGGCTTCAGCCCTTAAGTGTGTGACCCTATGGGTTCACGTATGTTTAGACATGACACGAGTTTACCTACTCGGTCAATAGTTGGTAGCGGCCTCTAGCAAGACGTGCCAACTCCTAAACATACATAAAGATCATATCGAACGAACCATCACAACTTTATGTACATGCCAATCCCTTTGCCTCACGATATTTGGTCGAGCTCCAAGCTGACCACTCTTTCTCGATCCTGTGATCCGGAATCCCTTACTAGGTTAACTCTTAACCTTAAGTAGCATGGCCATGCATTTCTGGATCCGATCACTCGAGGGGCCCAGAGATATCTCTCTCAGGTAGAGAGGGGCAAATCCCATCTCGACTGACCATGCCTCGCAGCATGCTTCATGACAAACCCGAAAGCTACCTTTATAACTACCCAGTTACGGAGCAGCGTTTGATAGCCCCTAAGTAGGTCGATTCACATCTCAAGTACATGCGACAATCTCAGGTCTAAGGACAAGGCGTACACATTGTGTAGAGAGAGAACCATAAGTATAATTGTTATGTCTCATGTTGGGTCGGTCCAACCCCATGTTCTAAACATGTGTCCACATTATTGGTTTGACATCTCCATGTCTATGACCTGTGAAACATGGTCATCAACCGATACATGTGCTAATCCATTATTCACGTGTGACCACATATGAACTTCGACTAGGGACAACTTTAGAATAACCATACAAGTAAAGAGTTTCACAAACAAGTCACATACTTGTTAATCAATACAAAGGCAATATTCAAGGAACATTTATTAAATCATGGATACAACGAAATATCATCATCTCTATGATTGCCTCTAGGGCATATTTCCAACACAATCATGGGCCGCCGCGTGTGCACCCCGAGTGGACAAGCACGTATGACCACAGCAGCCTGCTCGTGCCAGCCCAGGGGTCGACGCGATTTTTGGAGCCATTAAGGCGCACTACCGCGGGGTCGCGTTCACCTCAGGGAGTGCCTTGCTTTAAGCAGCGCACCACTTGGATATAGCGCCCTCGCACGCGTGGCACCAGGGAGTGCATCGCCACTGTTTTTGAAGGTAGGGGAACAGCGGCCTCTGAGCACCGCCTCGCCGCCCGCCTCGTAGGCATCGCCTCGGTGGGATGACACGGCTCCGGCGCGGCTTCGGTGCAGGACTGCGCCGTCCGCCTTGTAGGCATCGCCTCGGTGGGACGGCACGTCCTCGGCACTCGACTTCGCCTCGTAGGCATTGCCTCGGCGGGACGGCATGGCTCCGGCGCGCGAATTCACCATCCGCCACCAACGCGGCCACGGTCTTTACCTCGGCTTCGGCGTCGAGGAGCGCACTCGCACGCAGGGACTCGTCTGTCGGCATTCCCCACATATGGTACAGGTAGGGGTTACGTCACGCCAAGTTTTGGCTTGTTCTCATAAACAGGCCACCTTCAGTGCATCAACATTCTTTCAAAGTAATGCGGATGGGCTCGATCAAAGACTCCGACTGAAGGTGGGCCTATCTAGGAGAACAGGGCAAACCTTGCAGTTATATGCAGAGACGCAGCAGGAAGGCAGAAAGTGTGACCAGTTACCGATAACAGACGCTAACCAAGCTCCCAAGAAAAATAGGCCTCCATCAGTGCATCAACATTGTGTTGCCACCAAACATTGTGTTGCAAGAACGAGCCAATATTGCAACGCCATTGCTTCGTGGGAATAGAACTAATTGCTACGGACTATGTTCCATTGCAATAAAATCTTCTGCAACGAAAATCATTTGGTGGTTATATCCGTAATTGCGACGCACAATGTTTCATTGCAATAACTTATGTTGCCACGTAAATTTTTTGGTTGCACGTAAGTGGTATTGCAACGACACATTGGTTGTGGTTACTAAGTCCTATGGCATTGCACAACCTACGTTGCAATATTGTTTATTGCGACAAACAACAATTGATGCATTTCAGTTTATTGCGACGAGGAGATTTTCGTCGTGTACGCCTACGTTCGATATTTGTATATTAATTTATTGTTGCAACATAGATACAATAGAATTAAAGAAAAAATTCAATCATCAACACACATATATGAAATCAATCCTTCAATAACTGGAAAATTATGTTTGAGCCAGAATAACTATGTTTGCAATAACAAAAATATCCTCTCAAACTACAAGTCTTGAACTATGTTTGCAATAAAAAAAGAAATTGTTCTTCATTCACTCGAAGTATTGCTTCACTTATTCATCTCATGATGTTCCATCAGCACATGCTCGCACGCATATTCCATAGTACTTTAATTATTTTGCCTCTCCATGCTTTCCTGCATTTTATAAGCAGGAATATAATTAGTCAATGTACAGTAGGCAATGAAATTCGGCAATGTACAGTAGTCAATGTATAGTAGGCAATGTACAGCAGGAACATAATTCGGCAATGAAATCAAGTCAATAGTAATGCTTACAACATAGCATATATGACTCACCCACCGTTTGCAATGTGCGGCACGTAATTTGATTGAAATGAACAAACAAAATTCACATATAGGCATTCATACCTGTAGCTTTTTCTTTTGATTACGAGTTTTTGCAGCAGGCCTTATCTGTTGCTGCGAAGAATTTGAATCTGCTGGTGGGTCATTGTTGTCTGTTGGGAAAAGATTTCTAGTTACAGTAGAATTAGCTGTAGCCGTGGTGCGAGTAGGTGGATCAACTTCTTTTACTGTGGTCATCACGCTTGCTGGTTAAATCTGCCAACAAACAAAATAACAACACTGTGCATTATACACATGTGTACAAATGCATTTTGTATGTTGACATGCTGCATTTTTATTACCTCTTGTTCTTCATCTTCTATACGTGGTGGTGTGATGTCATTCATGCCCACAGTTACGCTATTTGGAGGCTGTGAACAGGTGGTGTTTCTTGGGTTAGCCTGCACCATATAAAAGGCAAGCAACATTAGGGGAAAAATCGACAAAAGACAAGCATATAATATATTTACTACCTGTAGCAGTGCAACTTGCAAACGAAGCTCTTCTCTAAGTTCCTGCATTTGTCGGATACTTTCTTCATTATCTCTTTCCCTTGCAGCAACTTCATTTGCAAGTTTTTGTTTTAAATCTTCAACCTCCTCTCGGTACTGTAGGGCTGCAGCTGAGCTACGGGCTAAATTCTCTTCTCTCATTCAATAGAGCCGTTCGTGTTGGATATTTCGCCATATATCCATGACCATAACATCTGTACGTTTTGGTTCCTATGGTTTCTTTGTAGTATTTCTGGAAAAGTGCATTTTTTTTCAACCGTAAGACATTGTTTATCTTTCGATAATTCTGCCTCAGCAATTTTGACGAGAGCATTTTCCTAAGCGAAACATAATTAACACATTAGAAGGATTAAAATTAGAAGTGTTCCAAAATTTTATGAAGCATGAACCAATTATAAAGTCAGAACAATATATATATTTAGCACTCACATATACTTCCAGTGTATCTGGGTTTGACCATTGCCCGCCCTTGGTGTGAGTAACCATCCAAAGATCCAAATCAGTAGGCTCCTTACCAGTTGTCGGGTCTCTTTGAGATGGCAACACATGTAGTATGAGGTATTGACTGTTGTAAAAAATAACTAGGTCAGTAAAGCTTGTCATTACCTGATCATAGCTTATTTGGGAAAATGGTTTGGATCCCATGAGATGTTGTGTCTTTTGCTTCTTACGGTTTTCAGTGTTCTTGGTGCTCTTCTTCTGTAAATGGTTTACAAATGATGTGATTAAAACACTGATTTGATCATTTGTAAAAAGAAAAGGATATTTAACCATTTTACAAACCTAGAAGCTCTCACTTCCAAAGTACTGGATCAAGTAGTACCACTCAACATTGTCTAAATCTTCAGGCTTATGTTTCATTCTTTCAGCGTCAGTGCGGTAAGCCCTGTATGTAGCACTAAATGCAGCACGCCATCCTTTTGTACCTCTCCTTGGAAATGGCCCATATCTTTTCTTTAGGTTCTTCAACATTCTGTAAGTCCCAGTTAAGCTGTTCCAATGCAAAGACAAATAGAATACAAAATTTTAGCTAGTGACAACAAGACATATGGACAAAAAAGATAGTGTCATACCAGTATGTCATCTGCTATTGACATTTTGACTTTTGGATGCACACCCTTCCACGTTTTCACTCCTATAACTGGAGCCTTTTTCCTGGTAAACGTTACCACCTCATCCACGAACGACCGACGGTTCTCACCAATGGGGCCACCCAGCCTAGGATTAAATTCAATTTTTAATTTCTGAGTCCGATTCCTAATTCTCTTGTTGGTTACTGTTAGACCTTTGAGACATCCTCTTCCACGTGTTTTGGAATTTTCTCCTATTTGAACATTAAGAAATAATGGAACATCCATGATCAGCAAAAGAGTTTTTAATATAAAATATAAAATGGAAGGAGCAGCACATACCATCTCCTAGATTTTTTTGGTTTCCTAGCATGACTTGGCCTATCATTTTCCTCCCCTTCAGTGATGTCATCATCATTTGTATTTTCTTCCAATAATGATACTACAAAAAGAATGCAACCAACACATGTTAATAATTATTTTATTGTTTGCAGAACAGTAAACATGTTTAAATGAGTAAAGATATTTAATTACGCATGTGTCGACGACGGCCTGTATGCCTTAGCCATTCCTTGTATGTTTCGATTGTTTCATCCCTGAAGGCATCCCTTAAATCTGCGAGTGATGATGATTATACAATACCACTTGTCAGAGCAACACTTTGTTATAACAATTTGCATGAGTGAATCATCGAACAATCTTACCAGTGTCTGGATCCTTGGATTGCTGCTTTGTTAGCCACAACTTGTAGGCATCAATGTCTTCAAGCGTACTTGAGTCATCATTGTTTCCCTTCTCCCTTGGTTGCTTAATCGGTGTTATGGCGACATCTACCTCATGTTCCTGCTCCTTCGATAGTACCAACCTGATTTCCCTCTCAGCCTCATTCATACGTAGCACTGTATCTGCATCTCGTATATAACCCATGGCTTCAAGTTTTGCTACATCCCTGCCACAACGCATCTTGTAGTACATGAAGTCCCTAGGTCCGTACCCAAGCTGTTCTTTAAAAGATGCCAAGTTAAAATATGTGACATCAGCTTTATCTAAATGTACATCGACAAATTCGTTTTCTGGATCCTTCCCCTTGCATTGGAAATATATTGTCCAAACCTCTCCAGTCTTTGGTGCACTGCGTGTATATACATGTAGTTACAAATCAATAAAGCAGATATATCGCAGTAATAAAAAGGTTCATATTTGCCATTATCATTGTCGAAGTCTACAAATGTTGAATATATGAATGAACATGTACCCAATATAAAGTAATTTGCCTTCAAATGTTGAATGTAGCATTTCCTACTCAATTTCATCATGACTGCCGATGTAGTGCATGAGGTTCAGAAATAAGAAGCAAGTAACAAAACCAAAAAAATATCCAAAACAATCCAGCAGCGATACGGACTTCCTTGGTGTGCTGCTGCGTATGAACAACTGTCTGCAAGAGCCATTGCAGGGCATCAGGCTCAGCGGCGCCGAGGAGGAGGCCAAGTACACGGCCATGGATGATGAGAGGCGCAGCCATGCGACCAGGCAAGACGGCTGGTGTGAAGCGCGGCAAGGCAGGAGGACACGGCCGAGGTGAAGTGCGGCAAGGCAGGACACGGCGAGGCATCCCTAGTCATAAACCCTAGCATATATTGCATACTGTAAAAGTACTATAACATTGTCTGCATACCTGCTTTTGCGAAACCTTAGTGACCCGGTGTGTTCGTCTTCATCTTCTTCCTCGACGACGGCTTGAATATGAGGATGACGCCGCCGTTCCATTGATCTGGCGGGCTGTTTCCTGAGTTCTCCGGTGCCATCGTGTTGTGAAGCAGACGATGGCGTCCTCTTGGATGAAGGCGCCGTCACAGCTCTCCTGCTGAGATCTCCAGAGGCGACGTCCATGGAGGGATGCCCCGTCCCGGTGTCCGGCGGTGACGATGCCATCAGACCTGAGATAGGGCAAAAACGAAGGGACCCCTCCTCTCCCCTCACGGTTTTTGGAATAGATCGCAATTATGGGAAACGTAGGACGCGTGCGTGGGGGCGCTGATTAAAGCTATTCTACCGTGTTGGGGCGGGATTTTTTCGCGGCCTTTTTTTAGTTGTAAATTTTTTCCGCGGCCTTTGGTTTTTGTGGGAATCTGTTTGGATATATGGCGAAGAAGAAATATCCTACGGTTGGAACCAAAATGAAATTCACTTCAAAATATTTCAACCGTAGAAAATAGTTTCAAAATATATGGGAAATGTCAGGATTTTACTGAATCAAAAAGTAGTTGGTCCAATCAAAATGAAATTCAGTCAAAAATTTACATAACGAAATTATGATATTAGTTGGTCTCAGGCGGTACATGAAGAACCGACTAATGGGAGATGACGTGGCACTCAGACGGACATGATGACCAACCCAACTACGGACAGAAGACGTGGGTCCTACCTAGCTAGTGCAAGATGTTGGGGCATAAGAAGGTAGGGGGGCATGAAGAGAACCGACAAGTAAGACATGACATGGCAAACAGGCGGAGAAGACGTGGCAACTCAGTAGAGCATGATGACCAACCCAACTACAGGCAAAAGACGTGGGTCCTACCTAGCTAGTGCTAGATGTTGGGGCATAACAATATATATAGTGGGTCATGAAGAAATGATAAGTGGGACATGACATGGCACTCAGGCGGAGATGATGTGGCAACTTAGCAGGACATGATGACCAACCCAACTACAGGCAGAAGATGTGGGTCCTACCTTGCTAGTGCAAGATGTTAGGGCATAACAAGGTAGTGGGTCATGAAGAACCGACAAGTAGGACATGACGTGGCACTCAGGCGGAGATAACGTGGCAACTCAGTAGGAGATGATGAACTAAATTTGATATACATAGGTTGGGCAAATGTTTTTGACATAAATAATTATTTTGCAAAAAAATTACATAAAAAATAATGTTAACTTAAATAATTATTTTGCAAAAAATTACATAAAAACGATTGGGCAAATAATGTTTATAGATTAATAATGAGATTGTAAAAAAAACAATAGTTTGTAAAAAAACAAAGCCTAAAAAGGGCCAACAGCTCAGTCAAGCTTGAGCCAAGTTCGCCCAGTAGCGTGCAGAGTGTTCAAGGTAATGCCAAAATTGTGGAAATTCAATAGCGCAGCAGGGACTCAAATCTTTAAGCTGTGCTAGTCTCGCTTGAGTTAGCGAGGTGGTACTAAATCGTGCACGCATCCGTCAAGAGATTGGAGTAACCAGCAAAAACGGGCCGGCCCATCTTCGCCTCAACAAAACCCCACCAGCGGCCTCCTTCCAGGGGATTCCCCTCACCACGCTCGTGACTTTTGCTAAAAACAAACACACGCTCGTGACTCTCTAGATTCCCCAGAGGCGACGGCGACGGCGTCGAGATGGCAGGCGGCGGGCGCGTCCACAACTCGCACCTTCAGCCGCACATATGCGCGGGGCCAGTTCGCCCCCTCTAGGAAGGTGATGCCAAGCCACCGTCGCGCCTCCGGTTCATCGACGTCTTCGGGGGCTGGCCACTCCGAGGATGACGTGAAGCCGGAGTTCAAGAAGATGCGCCGGAAGCGAGGCAAGGGGCCGGCGTCCACCTCGGCAAAGAAGAAGCCCCCGTAGAAGGCGGCTCCGACTTGCGGCAATCGGGACAAAGGAGCAGCGTCCTGCTCGGCCAAGAAGGAAAGATTAAGTTAGGGTTAGTAATTTGGTAGTGTTACGGTGATTTGAGGTGCTAGATTGGGTTAGTAATTTGGTAGGGTTAGCCTTTCTAATTTGGTTAGATTGATCTGCTAGGTTGGATCAGGTTAATTGACAGCCTGCATGTATGTTTGGTAACAATTGATGCCTGTATGACTAAATCACAGCCTGCTTGTATGCTGAATTGTGTTAATTCTGAATGTTCGAATGATACGATGGATACCCAAAATTCTGTATGACTAATTCTGAATGTACGATGGATACCCAAAATTGTATCATACCTTCTGTTTGAGATGAACAATTTGTTGCACATAAGCTGCTTAATGTTAAGGTAGACATGCTCTATGAAAGCTTTGTGCTGGGGTTGACAGATACAGGAAAATTGTAGGTAAGCTAATCAGTAGCTATTATAAACAGTTAGAACTAATTAGCACATACCACCAGGTTGCATATTAAGCAGCAGTACCAGTACAAGCAGCAGCAGCCAAGAAGCAGAACAAGCAGCAGCATATACACAGCTACCAAGCACAAGGGTGGAAGCCATTTCAATCCAAAATAAAATTTGTTCGGCACACATAGCTATTTGTCCTGCATATAAATTAAAGCCTATTACAAAACAAGGTGGTGCTTCCTAAATTCATATTTATACAAAGAATTCATCATCAAGACTGGTGCCTAAAGAGTTGACAGGTGCTACATGTCCATCATCAACGTAGGTGTCATCAGTATCATCATCTTCATCAACTAAGTCTTCATCACATGGTTCAGGCACTGGTAGCGCATTTTCAATGACGGCTGCATCTCCAGTCACCCCTTCCAGGTCAGTCCTCCTCCAAGCTAACAAATCTTCATTCTGGCTTGAAATATTCACGGCTTCCACTCCCACCTCCAGTGAGTCAATATCAAGTTGTCCCTCATTTTCAGTGTCTAGTGGTTCAGGCATGGAAAAACAAATTTCTAGGCTTCATTCTTACAACAGTGCTCCACTCTGATTTCTTTGCACCTTTCACATAAAAAACCTGCTCAGCTTGAGTCCCCAGGATGTAAGGATCATTTAGATATCGAAAACGAGTTGTATCGACATCTATAATCCCATATTGATCCCTACGGTACCCTCTGCTCTTGTTCTTACTAGGAGCAGGTACGTCGTACCAATCACACTGAAACAGTACGACTTCTTTTTGACCAGGGAAATCAAGTGTTAATATCTTTTTAATGACACCATACCACTCCATACTTGCAGAACTATCAGCACCCTTAACTGCAACCCCTGAATTTTGTGTATTCAAGGCACTCTCTACAGAAAGCCGTTCGAAAAAAGAAACCGTTGATGATGGCCTGTTGAAAACACGAACCCGGTGATCTGGTCCTCGAGAAAGGGCATATAGTGTATCACTAATCCCCCCTTCTGCATAAAGTTCGTTCATCTGCAATCAATTTGAAAACAGCAAAATAAATAAAGACAGTAGCTATTTTCTGTAAGCATGCAATTGACAACGTTACTCACCTTACGTTCAAACCAACCAACAAATTGCTCCCTGTGACGTCTCTCAACGCCGTGTGTAGTAATCTTTTTGAGTTCCTCCTTATGCAAACTACATATGATCAAAACAAAGGTACTCAATTAGAAAAACATTAATCATGAGGAACATTAAACACACACAAGTTGTAATTTCAACTTACTCAATCCATGGAACAGCCTCATCACAGTTTGTTATTATGTAGTGCCGCATCTGCTTCAACTCTAAACTAGGAATAGACTCAACTTTGCAACCTTTCTTACTGTAGTCAATGGTCTGAAATACGCTAAGCCCAGACGGTGGTTCATTCGCTGCACTGCTTTCATGACGCTCTGGGCGGTTCAGCTTCGTATCAATGTCTTCTAGGAACCGAGAACAAAATGTCATGCACTCCTCAGCGATATATCCCTCTGCTATAGAACCTTCAGGTTGTGCTTTGTTCCTCACATATCCTTTCAGCGTACGTAGATACCTCTCGACTGGATACATCCATCTATAACACACAGGTCCTCCAATTCTAGCCTCCTCAGCTAAATGAACTGGCAAATGCATCATAATATCGAAAAATGCTGGTGGGAATAACATCTCTAGCCGACATAAAGTCTCTCCAATCGAAGAGGTCAGTTTTTCAAGGTCACTTTCCACCAGTTCCTTTGAACATAATGAACTGAAAAAATTACTTAGCTGAATCAATGGGATAGCAACATCTTGAGGCAATATGTCGCGTACTACTAGTGGTAATAGTTTCTGTAATATAACATGATAGTCATGAGTCTTCAGTCCAGAAACCTTACATCCCTTGACGTCCACGCATCTCTTTATATTTGCTGCAAAACCATCAGGCATCCTCACTCCTTGTAGGAATTTGCATAACATTTCCTTCTCATCCTTGCCTAAGCTGTACAACGCTGATGGCAAAGTATACTTTCCATTCTCCACCACAGGATGTTGATCCTTCCTAATCCCAAGATTCTGCAAGTCAAGCCGAGCCTTCTCACCATCCTTACATTTACCATCAATGTCCAGCAATGTCCCCAATATGCTCTCACCAATGTTCTTCTCGATGTGCATGACATCCAAATTATGCCTAATAAGCAATTTTTCTCAGTACGGTAGTTGGAAGAATACACTCTTCTTCCTCCAATTGTGCCACCTAGTTTGTTCTTCACGCTGCTTCCTCTTCCTTGTGCCTTGCCCAAATTTTGGTTGCTCAAAACTGTCATACTGCTGCAGAACCTCTTCACCAGTAAGTGGCACCGGAGCCTCACTTGTTTCTACCTTGTTGTTGAAGCTACTTTTTATAGGAGCCCAGATTATACAATCCGGATTCCTCTGTGATTCCACCGCACTATTCCCTGGATCAGTAGATAGTGCTCACAGATTACAGTTCTAAATATCAAAGTACATATCATACGGAAAGCGTAAATATAATAGTATTCTTACTCATGGGCCGATTAGGCCGAAATCAATAAATTGCAGCAGCGGAAGAACGAGCACACAGGTGGGACCTTCAGGACATGCCCACAGGCAGCCAACTGGAGGTTCGCGACCTAGCCCTTGACATCTTCATCTTCTCTGCCAGCTTGTCCAATCTTGTTGCTGAGGCGAGGTGATTTGATTCCTGATTCTGAATTTTGTCGCAAAAGCGAGTGTGAGCACTCCGACCCCGTGCTCCGCGAGCCAATACACAGAATGCAAATAAATAGTATGCATGGCTTATCAAAGGAGAGGCTCGAGTTATTTTATTTGCCATAAAACGCGTTTAGTAGCATTTCTATTATTATATCATATTGTTGTTTTTGTGACCTAAAGACTCCTCACCGCAAATGACATCATTGTCTTAATCTACCAAAGACTCACGCTCTTTATTAACTGCTGTCTAAGACTCCCAACAGCGATTGCCATAATTGACTTAATCCACCGAAATTACACTTTCTTTATTGAGTGCTGTCTAAACTCCAAACAGCATGTGTCATCCTCTATTCAATCCATCAATCATATTCTTTCTGTAATGGTTACTGTCTAAGACTCCAAACAACGAGTGACATCATTTAGATGATCCACCGACTACACACATTTTATATTGATTGCTATCTAAAACTCCAAACAGCGTGTGACATTATTTAGATATTCCACCAAACATACTCTTTCCAAATTGATTGATGTCTAATCTCCAAACAGCGAGTGACATCACCTAATTAATCCACCGAACATTCTCATCAAGATTTTCTAATAATCCAATCCTTTTTATTATTGATTCAAATCCACCAAGAACATCATTGATCAAGCCTACGATTCAATATTATATATCCACCAAGAATATCATTGATCAATTCTACGATTCACCATTATATATCCACCAAGAATATCATTGATTAATTCTACAATCCACTAGTATTCTCCCACCAAGTAAATCACTAATCAGGAACTATAATCCAATACTTGTATTACTCCTCCAAATTCCCGAAAATTCAATTAGATCATCTATTTAGCCTATCTATTCAGCTAGACTCCACCAATTTATTTCTCCTAGAACCCACACTATCATTTCCTATTTATGATCGACATGAATCCACCAATACCTTTATGTGTACACTACAAACATCTATTTCCTTTACTCACGACCCTGCTTATTCTTTCCATATTTTATTTTGTAGGAATAGAAATGCCACTATTTGAAATACAATACATAAAATTTCCTGAGACCTAGCAGCTTTGGAACAAAACATAATGTTCAAGGAATATTAACATGATTTTCCATACATATGGCATCACACCATTTGACATCTTTCAGCATTATAGCCGCTTAACTTACCACTGGGATGACACCCAGGACAACTCAAATCAGGGCTTTCCGCTACCCTCCACTTTTCCATTCCCACCCACAAAGTTTTTTTTTGAAATAGAACTATATCCGGTTAAGTTCCCATGTCCGCCCTTGACCGTGGGCACGGCTATTCGAATAGTTTTGACTCTGCAGAGTTTGTACACTTTCACCACAAGAGACAATCTGCTCGCTGCCCCACATGATTCCTTAGCCACGTGGTTGAGTAGACCATCACAGTGACTTTTCAAAGTATCTAGCCCCTTTTGTCATCTCACCTTATGGGAACCTGCCCACTTGCGGTGGGTCCCATCTATGCACGGGATGTAACCACGTTTACTAGCGAAGACACAGGCTCCACTTCCAGCAACGCTAGTAGGGCTAGTTACTTCACCCTCCAGCTCGGTGTCCCTTTAGGCCTCCCTTTGCCCTTTTGCGTATCCACTTCCATCCACTACCAGTGAGATGAGTCCGGGAGTTTCGATAAATTTACTTAGCCAAGCTATACTTTACAGACTTGTGGTTGTACTGTTTTACACAGGAGGTCATGACAAGATTCAGTCCTTAGTGGTATCTGGGCGGTTCTACCACAAACCACACTCTCGTGCACCCCTGCACCACACCCCCAAACCATTCGCCCAGATAAATAAGCAATTTGAGGTTTTTGGGAGCATAAAATAACCATATCCAACATACACCAGTCATTACCACCATGACTGCCCAACCAATTTTTCTCAGGATTAAAAGTGATGCTTGGGCGCTTTCGCGCCCATGAGTATCTAAACATTACTAAGCATGGCATATAATTACGGACTTATTTTCGAAAGGTTACTATTATAATTTTATTGCTAGGGCGACAAACTTCACATATTCAAATATTCCAAAAGCGGGGTAATATCAGTCAAGTTGAACAATTGGCATATAACTAGGATCTTAAATTAGTCATGCATTTGTATATAAAATAACAGCATGCAATTTGATAATTTAAACCAAAATAATTTGCAGAAAATGTAGGCTCAACATGATCAAAGTATTGACTCGCCTTGCGCGGTTTTTCCGCAGTCGTGAGCTCACTCAAAGCTCTCATTCGTCGATCTTGAGGTTTGGATCTTCATCTTTACTTCGATCTCGGCCTTGCTTGATCCTCGATTCTTCTGGACTCCAATTTCTAATTACGTGCTAAGCAACTGAATTCAAATAACAACAAATAACTCAAAAGTTCCAAATAAACCCAACTGAACTTGATTAATTTTTATTATGATTAAACAGGTGATTTGAGACATGGTTGATCGGACGCGGTATATTGTCAATGTCATAGTGATTGGAGTAGAGTGAGGAATGGCGGGGAAACTTGCCAAAACGGAGGTCAAAGGATAGGTCACGATAGAAGTATATTCATGAGATTATTTTGTTTAGCGCTCGGAGGTAACTAGGTATACCTAATGGCAGAGTACGATGACTCGATCTTTGCATTAATAGTTTCCTTCATTATTTTTGTGTTTATCAAGGAAGTTCTATGAGCCAGGTTAGGCCTATGTGCTGATATATATATTAGCTTGTTATTCTTTGAACGACATGAGCTTGTACACCGCAAGAGTATTAACCCTGACCTAGTGGTTCATATATTGTCTTTAATATATCTTGCACTCAGAGCTGATGGTTAGTCGTACATGTTGACAACTTTTCAGCATTATGTTCCCAATTGTTATTTTTATTACAGTCTTTTATACAAGCCATGTACTTACAGTTTAAATATTAACAGCTTAACACCCCGGTTTATTGAATGGTTGTTTGTGAAAGTATTTTCATGACCTTTTAAAGTTATAGGAAATGACAGTCATACTTGAGATGGTTAACTTTTGTATCACTTAATTATTTAATGCTTTTGTGGTGCAAACAGTTTTTACCATACATACTACAGGCCTATTTCAATATTCATCCATAGTCATTTTATGTGGAATGTTAACTCAAATATCACCTCTTATTTCATTGCCATTATTAACTAAATCTAGCGTTGAGATTTACTTAGCGGTGATTTACTAAGGATGGGGATTATATTATAAATCGGGGCCTTCTATCTTGAATATGTATTTCCTTTTAAATGGTTACGGCATTTCGCTTAATAAATTTTATGAAGCTGCTTAATTTAGCATTTCATTGAATCTACCATTAAGACTTATCTTATGGCTGCTTAATAAATTTTATGAACCTGCTTAATTTAGCATTTCATTGAATCTACCATTAAGACTTATCTTATGGCTGCCTGTCAAATGTTATGGCATATACTTAATTATAAATATGGTAATTTCTTAATTTAAGGTCTCTCTTTGGTAGACAAATATACTATTGCATGCATTGTTTTAATTACAATTTTTGAATGTACTCTTAATGGAGATCTTTATTAAATTTGGTCACTAAACCCAATCATATTTTATTGGTGCTTTTAATTGATAATTAGACCATCTCTAAGTATTCAGCTATAGTAGTTGCTTTCATAACAAATAATCAAATGTTAAATCTTAAGTAACCCTATTTTATACCTTAATTGAATTTATTAGCCTCTCTACACTATTCTCTGACTTTCCAAAATTCTCTTAATTGAAAGGATTAATGAAAACAAAACAAAAAGAAAGAAGGAAAGAATTGCGCCGAGAAGGAATTGAACTCGGGAGCTGGGGGAGGCTGTGTGTCTTAAGTGCACTGGGTAAGCCAATTGGGCCGGCGGCCTTTTACGACTTGATGGGGGATAATTCTTTACAAAAGGCGACTCCAAAACTGAGCTCCTCCATTCAACCGAAGCAGGGGAGGCGGGGCGCACGGAGGGGATGGCGGCGCCTCCGTCAAGCGGGGGCCGGAGAAAGGGTGGTGGCCGGAAAAATGGGCTGCGGAGGGGTGTGTAAACCAAGGGGGGACGGTGGTGCAAGCCGGGGAGAGGCGAGGCGGCTCGGGCGGTGGGGGCTAGGCGGCCGGCAGTGAGGAGAAGCGAGGCGCCGGAGGCCGGGAGGAGAAAGAGGAAAATCGGGGCGCGCGCGAGCACCAGTGGGGCGTGGGAACTCTTACCGTGCGGTGGTCCGGGACAGAGGGGGCGTGAGGCAGGCCGGCGGCATGAGGTGGTGTCGGGTGGCGGTGGCGCACGGCGCCGGCGACGTACAGGCGGGGAAGGCTCTGGCCGACGGTCGGAATGATGTCGCCATACTCCGGTGAAGCTCTGGCCAAAAGGAATTGGCCTGAGATGGGCTTAATCGGCGGGTCATCGTTTTGCCGGAGTTGGGGAAGAAGGGCGCCACCGGCTAGCTACACAGCAAAGAGGTTCAATTCATTGCGGCGTGAGCATCCGGGAGAGGTGGCGAAGGTCTCGGAGGCAGGTTGGGGTTCTTATAGCGCGTGCAGAGGGCTGGCGACGGGGAAGCTCCATACGGTGGCATGGCGACAGGGCCCGGGTGACGGATGCGGTGGCGTGGGCGCGGCCAGCACGGGCGTGCGCATGACGTAACGCTCGGACAGGAGATGATAGTGAGACGACGGGCTTCCGAATGACTCGCGCACAGTGGCGCGGCCTTGTGCGGCGCAGTGGCTGGCGCACGACTTGCGCAGGGCATGGGCGGGGTAGCTCGGCGACTTGCGCGCGCAGGTGGGGATGGGCAGCCGTGGCCAACGCAAGGAAGGACGGAGGAGCGCAGGCGAGGACGGGCATGACGCAGGGCTGATTGCTCGGGAGCCGGCGTGCGGGAACGTGGCTGACGCGAGCGCAGGACTGGGCACAGAGGAGAGAAAGAAAGGGAAGGGAAGAGGGGCCCGGGAAAAAGACCAGTGGCAAAAGGGAGCAGGGAGGGGGCCCGGCCGCAAAGGAGAGAGGAAGGGGAAGAGAAGGAGAAAGAAAAGGATGGCCCCACATGTAATAGAGAGAGGGTAGGGAAAGGGGAGAAAGAAAAGAAATGTTCAAGCCAAATTTTGTAATTTGGATTTTTACTTTACATTTTTATCTTGCCTTAGTACTTATTGATTTTGATTTTTGTACATCGCAAAACTCGAAAAGATTTCAACTAAATAATCAGAAGAAATTTTGAACACCAGTAAAGCACAAGAAATTTTTTTAAAAAAACTTACAGATTTCTGACTATTCAAAATTCAGGATGTTACACTTTTATTCCTACGCCATCTATGGTTCTGTGGCAGAAAGCGACGATGACCCAGGTAGCAATGCTTGCAGCCAAATTTCAACCATAAGTATTCTGTATACTTATGACAGTAAGGACATGCAAACTTGCCTTTAGTACTCCAACCAGACAGCATGGCATATGCAGGGAAATCGTTTATAATCCATAGTAAAACTGCACGTAAGGTAAAATTTTTCCTAACCTTTGCATCCCATGTGAGAACACCCTTTTCCCAAAGATCCTTTAGCTCATCGATCAGTGGCTGCAAATAGACATCGATGTTTATTCCAGGAGATTTGGGCCCTGGTATCAGCATTGACATCATCCAATACAATTGTCTTAAACACAACCAAGGAGGCAAGTTATAAGGGATTATGATGACAGGCCAAGTAGTGTATGCAACATTCAACATTCCAAACGGATTGAAGCCATCAGATGCAAGTCCAAGCCTTACATTGCAAGGGTCAGATGCAAATTCCTCCTCCAGGGCATCCAAATGCTTCCATGCCAACGAGTCCGCAGGGTGACGCATTTTCCCATCACGCACCAGTCCTTCCTTATGCCAACGCATAAGTTTTGATGTCGACTCCCTCATAAACAATCTTTGCAGCCGAGGAGTAAGTGGGAAATACCGCAAGATCTTACGTGGAAAACGCTTTTGTCCGCCACAAGTGCTAGAGGACTCAGCATCTTCAGAAGAGTCGGTCCCTTTCCACCTAGACTGACCACAGGTTGGACATGTATCCAAGTCAGCATAATCCCCACGAAATAACACACAGTCGTTCACACATGCATGAATCTTTTGGTAGTCGAGTCCAAGATCTCGAACAACCTTACGCACTTTATCCAAGGTGTCTGGGATACCACGGTGGAACAATGCGAACAGATCAAGGATCGACTGTATTCCATTGTTACTAAAACCATGCATGCACTTCATCTGAAAGATCCTGATAATGAAAGAAACCTTTGTAACCTCCTTGCAGCCTGGATATAGTTCCTTTTGTGCCTCGGTTAATAACTTAAAGAACATCTTTGCACTCTCATTTGGCTCTTCATCTCCACTTCCTGTGAGTTCGCCATGTATAGCTCCGCGGATTAGTGCAGAAATCAGTTCTTTGCTAGCAGGCGCATCACCTGTTTCGCCATCATCGTATTCTCCTTTAGCAGGGTTATCCTCCTGAGGACATGCAACTAAATCTTGAGCATTACCTTCTCCTTGGATGAAACTTTCATCGAACCCTCTAAGTACCAAATGACTTCGAACATCTTTTTGATTTCTGTAGGACATGCAACGGCAACGAGCACATGGACATGGAGTAGTTTCTTCTTTAGATCTGCCTCCAAAGGTATTCTGAATGAAGTCCTTAAATCCTTTTTGCCATTCAGCAGTATACTTTGCCATGCGCATCCAGCTCCTATCTTCAATCGACATGCTGCTGCCTTGCCTCTTGGAAAACAGCCCACCGACTCTTCACCACGGACCCAACCTTCCCAACAACACCAGCTATATTATCCGATTGCCCTACCTGCTTCCGCTTGACACCTGCATTAAATCGGTACAGTAAGGTTAAAGTTCCAGGTAAAGCAGACATAAAAAATGGTAATAGGATACAAATACAAGCAGCTTGCACAGTCACACTGTCAGGACTATACTAGTAACTCGATAATAGCTCCGAAGCACATGATAATTGTTATCTTTATCGGTGCCAGAAACCTATGGAGGACTAGTAAATCACAACATCATCATGACAAAGCAATTTGACGAAATGATTACATGAAGTAGGAGTTTCAGAGTTTTAGGTACCGCACTTTCAATTCAAGGGAAGTGTGCCCAATTCAGGAGTTCCTATGTGGTGAAGACTGTACAAAGCAACTTGTATGCCTAACTGTAAATATCTCTTAACTTTGATTGTTAACATTCAAGCTTTACTAATCAACAAGTTGAAGCAATACAAATTAATAGTCAATCCATGTATTTCTGGGTGCAGAATGATCTAGCTAATCAAATTATCGAAACTATAATGAAAAGGTCCTAAGTACAGCATCTACGCACCAAAGGAAAAAGAGAAAGAAGAGCAGCACACAACCTGACACAGCGGCGCGGGGTGGGGAGGAGGAGGCGAGCGCGCAGCGGCGAAGGAGGGAGGGTAGGAGGCGAGGGCGGAGCAGCGGAGGAGGGAGGGGAGGAAGCGAGGGTGGCGCGGCGGCGGAGGAGGTGAGGGCGGAGCGGCAGCGGAGGAGCGACGGAGAAATGAGGCGAGGGCGGAGCGGCGGAGGACGAGGCGGAGCGAAGATGCGAGGGTGGAGCGGAGCGGTTTCTGCGGAAGACGCAGCGGGTGGCGGCGGCGGCAGCGCGTGGTGGGGAGGAGGAGGCGTCGGCGGAGCGGAGGAGCGGGAGGCGGCGACGGCAACGCGGGGTGGGGAGGAAGAGGCGTCGGCTGCAGCGCGGGGTGGGGAGGAGGAGGCGTCGGTGTGGAGCGGGAGGCGGCGGCGGCAGCGCGGGGGGGGGGGAGGAGGAGGAGGCGGCGTCGGTGGAGCGGAGGAGCGGGAGGCGGCGGCGGCGGCGCGGGGTGGGGAGGAAGAGGCGTGGGCTGCAGCGGAGGAGCGGGAGGCGGCGGTGGCGGCGGCGGCGGCGCGGGGGGGGGGGTGGAGGCGGCGTCAGAGGCGATGACTCTTTTGTCGGTGAGTCGTGTGGAGACCGGGGGTAATGGGCGACGGTTTCTGCCCAGACTTCTGATGCGCAGATTTTTTTCGGTGGGGTAGGAGTGGAGGAGAACGTGATACGCGGGGAGAAGCAGCCGGCTGATCGGACGGCCGAGACTCAAAGGAGAACGGACGGACTGCCACCAACTCAAATTTTTAAGTAGTAGAGATAACACAACGCAGCTTAATTTGTTGCAATATTTAAATGTAATTGCAACCACATTTTAATCGTGGCCATAACACCTACCTATCGCAACGAAGGTTAGGACTAACACAACCCAATAATTTAGATGCAATAAGTGCCACGTATCACAACCAATTATAGTCCATGTTGCAATAGAGCCTCCTATTGCAACTAAATTTGTGGCGTTGTGAATACAAGTGGTTGGATTAGGGTAAAAACCTTGTGGTGGTGGTATCAGAGCCATCTTGCTTAGTTTGCGATCTGGATCAGCGCATATGTTGATATGCGGTTGTAGTAGATTGGATCTATTACAGTCTAGATCAGTCGGTTTATGTGATGAATCGATGGTAGCACGGGTTGATGAGATCAATCGGTGAATAGGGGTTAGATGAGGCGCAAATTGTATCACTACTAGTGCCCTAGAGATTGTCTCGGATCGGCATAAGGTGGTTATGTCGAATACTAGTAGGATATGAATCTGATAGCCTCGGGCCAGTGAAAAACTAGTGTCCTAGAGATTGTCTCGGATCGGCATAAGGTGGTTATGTCGAATACTAGTAGGTTATGGATCTGATAGCCTCGGCCCAGTGGAAAAACTAGTGTCCTAGAGAATGTCTTGTATCGGCATAAGGTGGTTGTGCCGAATAGTTTTTCCATAGCGATTTCAGAGATTGGGACCGCCGTGCATACCGCCCTTGTATAGCGTCATGGGTTCACATCGTTAGGTAGAATGCGATTCTACGTCTAACTTGTTTTTGCAGGGAATGATGTGAATAGTATGGCCCTATATCTTATTGGAATGTATGAGATGTATGTGATGCATGTAACATTCATTCATGGCTTGCGTGTCATGATTATTTCAGCTATTGTTAGCTGTCTATATTGTATTTAACGACCTGCGTGTTGACCTTAATGCTTGAATCTATCTTTGTAATCTTCAATTTCTAGCTATTATAGGTAGTAGCCTAGTTTTGAGGTTACAAGCTTTCAAGCATGGTGGCCTAAAGGAGTGATGTGGAGGATGGAGATCGTCTACACCTACATGGAGATGGAGATCACCATTTTTCTGGGCCATACTACTTCACAGTTAAATGTGTTTATCTGTGATGTTATCTATCTTATTCTTATGCAATGATATTTGTGATATGTTGCTATGGTAGGATAGAATCCCTCATAAAATTAGGTGTTCATGCCCTTCCATATGTTGCACCAAAAGATAATGATCACCGCATGGTAGGTCTACCAAAGTAGAGTGCCGTCGGTTATCATCATTATTTGGGGTAGATGTCGGACATCTACATGCGGAAGCATTTGGTTTACTTAACAAGGTTATCAAAACAGTTTTGGACCTTGGGGCATAGGTTGGGGCCGGGGCATGCTGATGTCACTCAACAAGCAAGAGTCACATAGGGATGTGATTAGCAAGGTGTTGCTTACCCATGTCACTAGTTTTCTAGCCGTGATGCCAAAGCTCACTAGGAATTAGTGAAATGAGGATCTTGACCCACTATGTAACTTAGAGGGAGTTTTGTTGCAAAACACATAGTGGGAGTCTTTTGTTAAATAGTTTAATAAAAGATGAACATAAACAAAGTGCTAAACTTTGCATATTCTTGTGTTGTAGATCATGTCAACTAGCGCCGCAACCAGTACTTTTAATTTGTGATCTATTCTTGAGAAAGAAAAACTCAATGGAATGAACTTTATGGATTGGTATCGCAACTTGAGAATTGTTCTCAAGCAAGAGCGCAAGGAGTATGTCCTTGAGTCTCCTTATCCTGATGACTTGCCTGATAATGCTACTACGGCTGCACGGAGAGCTTATGAGAAGCAAACGAATGATTGCCTTGATGTGAGCTGTCTCATGCTTGCCACAATGTCCTCTGAGCTTCAGAAGCAATATGAGAACACAGATGCCTACAATATCATTGTGGGGTTGCGTGGTATGTTTGAGAACCAAGCAAGGGCTGAGAGGTTCAACACTTCAAAGTCCTTGTTTGCGTGCAGGCTTGTAGAAGGGAATCCCGTCAGGCCTCATGTAATTAAGATGATTGGCTACATTGAGAGTCTGGAAAAGCTTGGTTTTCCCCCTTAGCCAAGAGTTGGCTACTGATATGATTCTCCAGTCGCTCCCCCCGAGCTTT
The DNA here is from genome assembly GCA_017311315.1 of Dendrocalamus latiflorus. Lineage (NCBI taxonomy): Eukaryota > Viridiplantae > Streptophyta > Magnoliopsida > Poales > Poaceae > Dendrocalamus > Dendrocalamus latiflorus. Next base: position 38,380,417 of record CM029647.1, on the reverse strand, counting down.
GAGCCATTCATACTGAACTATCACATGAACAACATAGACAAGACCTTGGCTGAGTTGCATGGGATGCTAAAAGCTGTCGAGGAAATCATTAAGAAAAGCAGCAATCATGTGATGATGATGCAGAAAGGCAAGGGCAAGCCCAATGTCAAGAAAGGTGCGGTCAAAAGAAAGTTAGCTCCCGATGAGATCGCAAGCAGTTCTAAGGCCAAGCAAGTCAAGAAGGGCGCTGCTCCTAATGCAGATTGTTACTACTGTAAGCAATCAGGTTATTGGAAAAGGAACTGCCCAAAGTACTTGGAGGATCTTGAGAAGAAGAAGGGAAGTACGACTTCCACTCTAGGTATGAATGTTATAGAAATCAATCTTGCTACTTCATCTACTGATTCTTGGGTATTTGATACCGGATCAGTTGCTCACATTTGCAAATCGTTGCAGGGGCTAAGAAGAAGTAGAAGTTTGAGGAGGAGCGAAGTGGATCTTCGCGTTGGCAATGGAGCAAAAGTTGCTGCGGTGGCTGTTGCCACCATGCCATTATCTTTACCTTCAGGATTAGTTTTGGAATTGAATAATTGTTATTGTGTTCCATCTCTTTCGAAGAACATTATTTTTGCTTCATGTTTGCAAGCAGAAGGTTATGACTTTAGATCTGTGAACAATGGTTGTTCTCTTTATTTCAAAGATATGTTCTATTGTCATACTCCATTGGTGAATGGGTTATATGTTCTTACTCTTGAAGAGTCACCGGTCTATAACATTAATGCAAAGAGGAAACGTTCGAATGATTTGAATTCCACGTTTATTTGGCACTGTCGCTTAGGTCACATAAATGAGAAACGCATGGAGAAGCTCCATAGAGATGGTATTCTGCACTCATTTGATTTTGAATCATTTGAGACATGCGAATCTTGTTTACTTGGCAAGATGACAAAGGCACCTTTCACCGGTCAAGGTGAACGGGCAAGTGACTTATTGGCACTCGTACATTCTGATGTATGTGGACCAATGAGCTCAACAGCCAGATGTGGTTTTCAGTACTTCATAACTTTTACTGATGACTTTAGTAGATATGGGTATATCTACCTGATGAAGCATAAGTCTGACCCTTTGAAAAGTTCAAAGAATTCCAAAATGAAGTGCAAAATCATTTAGGCAAGACAATCAAGTTTCTATGATCTGATCGTGGAGGCGAGTATTTGAGCCATGAGTTTGGCAATCATCTGAAGGATTATGGAATTGTTCCACAATTGACTCCGCCAGGAACACCTCAATGGAATGGGGTATCTGAATGGAGAAATCGCACCTTATTAGATATGGTGCGCTCCATGATGAGCCAAAGTGATCTTCCGTTGTCTTTTTGTGGTACGCTCTTGAAACAGCCGCTTTCACACTAAACAGGGTTCCATCAAAATCAGTAGAAAAGACACCATATGAGATGTGGACAGGACAACATCCTAGCTTGTCTTTTCTTAAGATTTGGGGATGTGAGGCTTATGTAAAACGTTTACAATCTGATAAGCTCACTCCTAAATCTGATAAATGCTTCTTTATCGGGTATCCTAAGGAAACAAAAGGATATTACTTCTATAATCAAGAAGAAGGCAAAGTGTTTGTCGCCCGGCATGGTGTTTTCTTAGAGAAAGAGTTTCTCTCAAGAAGGGATAGTAGGAGCACAGTGCAACTTGAAGAAATTCGAGAAACACCTGAAAATGTTTCAGCTCCTACAGAACCAGAACAGGATGAACAAACTGTTGAAGAACCTGTTGTGGATACATCGGCACCACGTAGGTCGAGAGGTCACGTCGTGCACCTGAGAGGTACATGTTCTTGACTACTCAACAACGGGACATATTGTTGTTAGACAACGATGAGCCTAAGACCTATGAAGAAGCGATGGTGGGACCAGACTCTGAGAAATGGCTTGAAGCCATGAGATCCGAAATTGAATCCATGCACAGTAATCAAGTTTGGAACTTGGTTGATCCTCTTGATGGTGTTAAAACCATTGAGTGCAAATGGGTTTTCAAGAAAAAGATGGACATAGATGGAAATGTTCACATCTATAAAGCGCGATTGGTGGCCAAAGGTTTCAAACAAATTCAAGGTGTTGATTATGATGAAATTTTTTCGCCCATCGCAATGCTAAAGTCTATTCAGATCATTCTAGCGATTGATGCTTATTTCAACTATGAAATATGGCAAATGGATGCCAAAACAGCTTTCCTTAATGGAAATCTGAGTGAGGATGTGTACATGACACAACCCACGGGTTTTGTCGATCCGCAATGTGTTGGAAAGATATGCAAGCTGCAAAGATCCATTTATGGATTAAAGCAGGCATCTCGGAGTTGGAACATTCGTTTTGATGAAGTAATCAAAGGGTTTGGCTTCGTCAAGAACGAAGAAGAGCCTTGTGTTTACAAAAAGGCTAGTGGGAGCGCACTCGTGTTTCTGGTCTTATATGTGGATGACATATTACTGATCGGAAATGACATTCCTATGCTCGAATCTGTTAAGTCTTCATTGAAAAATAGTTTCTCTATGAAAGACTTAGGAGAGGCGGCATATATTCTGGGCATCAAGATCTATAGGGATAGATCAAGAAGGCTAATTGGATTAAGCCAAGATACGTACATTGACAAGGTGTTGAAAAGGTTCAACATGCAGGATTCCAAGAAAGGCTTCCTACCTATGTCACATGGTATAAATCTTAGCAAGAGTCAGTATCCTAGTACACCTGATGAGCGGGATAAGATGAATGCAATTCCATATGCTTCGGCTATTGGATCCATTATGTATGCCATGCTTTGTACACGTCCAGATGTCTCGTATGCTTTAAGTGCTACGAGTAGATACCAGTCAGATCCAGGTGAAGGTCACTGGATTGCCGTAAAGAACATCTTGAAGTACTTGAGAAGAACTAAAGATGTGTTCCTCGTCTATGGGGGTGAGGAAGAGCTCATTGTAAATGGTTACACCGATGCTAGCTTCCAAACTGACAAAAATGATTTTAGATCGCAATCTGGACTTGTGTTCTGCCTAAATGGCGGTGCGGTGAGCTGGAAGAGTTCCAAGCAGGAGACGGTTGCTGATTCTACAACAGAAGCCGAGTACATAGCAGCTTCTGAAGCTGCTAAAGAGGCTGTTTGGATCAAGAAATTTGTTTCTGAGCTTGGTGTGGTGGCTAGTGCCTCCAGCCCAATGGACCTCTACTGTGACTGTTGTAGGGGTGGCCCAACCCCCCCGTGACTGGGCCGTGCAACTGGTCCAACATGTAATAGGCCCAATAGTGTAGAGGAATATACCAGTGTAAATATACCAATGTACCCTCCTCCTTTGTAAATACTAAGGGGTAGAATGGGGAAATCCCCATTCTACCCCACTCATATATATAAGCCCCCAGGAGGGGCAGGGGGACGGGTCCTCTGACTCTCACCAACAAAGGCCACAGATCTAGCTCTCCTCTTCCTCTCCTACGGGCCCCTCCTTCTCTGTTTGGCCTGTAGCCACAACAGATGGCACCGTTCGTGGGGACTGAGCGAGAAGCTGCGCAAGGGTGCTAGAGGTGGCTACCACCGAAGGAGCTTCCTAGAGCGAAATGGAGGTACCTCAAGTTATTCGTATCATGAGCATCACAGATAAGCCCAGATCTGGTAGATCTGGTTGGGTAAGTTGTACAGGATTCGTCTATATACCTAGCCATATTTTGCCGATGGTGTGTTGAACAAATCTAGTCCAATCATTCATTCTCTATATGGCTGCTATCCCCAAGTCTCCGTTCTACTTGAGGTGTTCATGTAGGGAAGGGACGTCAGCCCATATGCCTTCAGTCGCTCACGCTGGACTCCGCGTGGAGCGCACCCCGCCAAGCATCCATCCAGGCACAGCCTTCGCGTGTGCAGGCGCGAACTCGCGAAGCAGCGTGCACTACGCGGCTCCGCACGGCTAGTTCCATCTCCGGGCTGGGCGGTCCCCCGGTTTCCTGGTCACGTGGAACTACGTGCCGATGGCCAAAGTTCCTCTGTGCTTTGATTGCTGTACCCTCCCCAGCACATTTCGGGTACATATATAATTGCTTGTCTGACACGTTTCCTGCAGGGACGGCACCTTTAATTATGTTGGGTGATATTTGCTTAAGATAAAAGCTACAAAGGTGTTGTGAGCATGTGATGTTTGCTGGGGTGACTTAACAAACTAGCCTAGCCATCACGCTGCGTCGCTGTCGAAGGGCTACACCTCGTCTGCCGGCCGCAGGGAAAAGCACGCGGGATTTAGTACGCAGTGACACCATGTTCGGCACCAACGGCATCATCTCCGCGCCTTGCGCATTCGCCCGCCTCCGCGTCGCCGAAGGTAGGTCTCCGCACGTCCTCGGCGAGGTCTACCCCGTGCAGTGCCTCCGCGTCTGCACCCGCCTTCGCGTCCACGCCTTTGCATCCACGACGCCTACACGGAGTATCCATCCATTAGTGCATGCATGAAACATCCTTCCACCCTGTTCAGCGACGAGTGCAAATTGCCTGGATATCGAGCTGGCTCGGCTAAGCTCGGCTCGGTCTGGCTCGGTAGGATAATGAGCTGGCTCGTTTGGCTCGTGAGCCAGGGCCAAAAAATGTCTCCATCATATATTCATCCATGGAAGCATGGCTCGTTTGGGTACAATAGAGTACAAATTAACACATGCATGGCTCGTTTGGGTACAATAAAGTACAAATTTACACATTAACACATGCAATAGAGTACAAATTAGGTCCATGGAAGCAGCATATGCATATCTAAATTCCTGGAAGCATGGCTCGTTTGGCTCGTGAGCGGCTCGCGAGCTGGCTCGAGTTGGCTCGTTATAGCTAACGAGTTAAAATCTTGGCTCGGCTCGGCTCGTTATCCTAACGAGTTGAGCCGAGCCGAGCCGAGCCAGCCACAAGCCGAGCGAGCTAACGAGCTTCGAGTTTTTCGTCCAGGCCTAGGCGGCGTCGAGTTCCTCCGGTGCGAGCTGAGTAGCATGGACGACTTGCGACCAAAGCTCGCAGCCATCGAGAAACGTGGGGGGGGGGCCAAGCTACGAGATTCGGCCGGCGACATCGCAGACGGCATCGATTCGCTCCACCAAAGTCCAGACTGTCCGTGTCTACCTCACCACGGCTTCGCGTCCGCGACAGCGCCCCCCGACTTTGACCTTTGCTTCGCCAAGGCGCACAGAAGCTGGCCTCGCATCCCGCACGTGCCCCGTCGGAGTGTTCGAGGAAGCCAAAATCAGGAGCTTGCCGGCCACGGCGGCGCTCCGTATCTTCGGCCACGACGGCGATGGGTCCATCAACGCCGGCGAAATCAGGAGAGCAATCAGCCTGGTGTGACAGGCGTGCTCCCACATTTCTCGGTGGAAGGCCGCCAGGACAGAGGATGACCTTCGCACGGCGACTTCGGTGACCTCCTCTCAGCTCGGAGACGAGCGCATGAGGCCGAGCGTGTCCGCGCCCCGAGGTCTCCGTGCCGGCCTCAACGTCGCGGGCAGGGTCTATGGCAACAGAGGACGTCCATCCATCCATGCACTCGAAGTTTACATCCCTGCAGGCGTGAATCCGGGTGCAAGACGAACGCCCGCCGACTTCGCCTCCGCACGGCGTCCGCGACCTAAGCTCCGACTCCGCTCTCCGGACTCCACAGGAGCAGCGTCGGCCTCTGTACGGAGTCCGCGACCTGAGTTCCGACTCCGCTCTCCGGACTCCGCAGGAGCAGCGTCGGCCTCTGTACGGAGTCCGCGACCTGAGCTCCGACTCCGCTCTCCGGACTCCACAGGAGCAGCGTCGGCCTCCGTACGGAGTCCGCGACCTGAGCTCCGACTCCGCTCTCCGGACTCCGCAAGAGCAGCGTCGGCCTCTGCATGGCGTCCACGACTTGGGCTCCAACTCCACGCGATGGACTTCGCAAAGGCGATGCCCGGTGACGGCACGCGATGACGGACCGAGGCATAAGTCTCCATTCAAACACCCAGGGTGGCTTAGCGATGGCGTCCTCCCGGGCGGTGCTCATCGGTGAGCTTGGCGACGACTACTCCGGGCGGGCGCTCACGGCCATCCTTGACAACAGCGTCGGCCGACGGCGGCGGCGCCGACAGGCGACGGCCCCGATGGCAGCAACTGTTGGCAGGGGTGGCCGACGGCGCACGCAGCCGACCGCTGCTCGTGCATATACGTGCAGACAGATGGTGCGGCGGCCACGTGCGGCGGCGCTCGCACGCATGCATACATGCCTGCGTATGCACGCTGCCATGGCGCGGCAGCGGCGGCGGCCGGTCAGTGTGCTCGCATACGCGGCATCGGGCGCGCCCCGCGCGTGTTGGCTTCGCAACTCCCCGACGACCTTCGTCGACCACGGGTCTCCGCGCGTCGGGCGAAGTCTCGTCTTCGAACTGACGATGCCTCCGCGCGGCCATGATTCCACGCATTCGTCCACAGCATCCATCCAGACATGTCTAAACTGTAGCCTCTAGCCCGGCGACGGCGTATGCTCGGCGTGCATCGCTCGACGAGGCTTCGGGGGCGAGGCGCTCGGCGACACGGAGGGTAGACTCGACGGCGCGGAGGCTCCGGAGGGAACTTCGCACAGGGCGAAGAGGCCCACCCTCATAGCATTCCTGGCGCAGCAAGGCAAGCCATAGAGCAAGTGGCGGAGCTGCGAGGCGGACGAGAAGTGATGCAGGCGGAGCAGTAACCTTCACCACAACCAGCCTCGACCGATCTCGACCTCGCCGCGCCTCCGCGACGAAGCTCTCGGACCTCGTCTATCCGTGTGCGGCTCCGTCCAGGATTTCGTCTGCGCAACGAAGCTTTCGGACCCGTCTACGTGCGTTCGGCTTCGACTAGGGCCTCGCCTCCGAACTCTTCGCGTCGTCGAAGCGCCTCCGAAGCCTCCGCTTTGTCGAGCGCTCGGCCTCCGCGCAATGGTGGCGAAGACCACTTCGGCCGCAGCCCCCCGCCACCGATGGTGGGTTCCAGCCTCGCTTCTCCGTGCCACACTACGCGGTATGCACACACTATAAAAAAAGACGTGACCGTCGAGGCATTCCTCCGCACGCGCGAGTCTCCGGACTATAAAGGAAGTCGTAGCGTCGAGGTCCGCCTCCGCACGCTCCAGTCTACGGACTCTAAAAAAGGCGTGACCGTCGAGGCATTCCTCCGCACGCGCGAGTCTCCGGACTATAAAGAAGACGTTTCTACGGACTCTAAAATAAGACGCCGCGGGGGGACGCCTCCGCGCGCACTCTACGGGGTATAAACAAGACGTGGATGTTGATCCCACGCACTCTATGCAATATAAAAAAAGCTACACGATGGCCGAGACACTAGGGAGTGCCTCGCTTTAAGCGGCACACCACTTGGATATCGCGCCCGCGCGCGCGTTGCACCAGGGAGTGCACCGCCTATTTTTGAAGGTAGGGGAACGGCGGCTCCGCCTCTCTACGTCCGCAAGCGTAGCGTCCTCGGCCTACGCCACAAGCGTCCGCGCTCCCCGGGCACTATTTTTGAAGGTAGGGAACGGCGGCTCCGCCTCTCTACCTCCGCAAGCGTAGCGTCCGCGGCCTACGCCCCAAGCGCCCGCCCTCCGCGGGCACTATTTTTGAAGGTAGGGGAACGGCGGCTCCGCCTCTCTACCTCCACCAGCGTAGCATCCTCGACCTACGCCACAAGTGCCCGCTCTCCGCGGGCACTATTTTTGAAGGTAGGGGAACGGCGGCTCCGCCTCTCTACCTCCGCAAGCGTAGCATCCTCGGCCTACGGCACAAGCGCCCGCTCTCCGCGGGCACTATTTTTGAAGGTAGGGGAACGGCGGCTCCGCCTCCCTGCCCTCGCGCGCGTAGCGCCTTCGGCCTACGCTGCAAGCGCTCGCTCTCCGCGGGCACTCATTTTAAAGGTAGGGGAATGGCGGCTCCGCCTCCCCGCCTCCGCGCGCGTAGCGCCTTCGTCCTACGCTGCAAGCGCCCACTCTCCGCGGGCACTCTTTTTAAAGGTAGGGGAACGGCGGCTCCGCCTCCCTGCCTCCGCGCGCGTAGCGCCTTCGTCCTACGCTGCAAGCGCCCGCTCTCCGCGGGCACTATTTTTGAAGGTAGGGGAACGGCGGCTTCGCCTCCCTGCCTCCGCGCGCGTAGCGCATTCGGCCTACGCTGCAAGCGCCCGTTCTCCGCGGGCACTGTTTTTGAAGGTAGGGGAATGGCGACTTCGCCTCCCTGCCTCCGCGCGCGTAGCGCCTTCGGCCTACGCTGCAAGCGCCCGTTCTCCGCGGGCACTATTTTTGAAGGTAGGGGAATGGCGGCTTCGCCTCCCTGCCTCCGCGCGCGTAGCATCCTCGGCCTACGCTACAAGGGCCCGCTCTCCGCTTGCACTATTTTTGAAGGTAGGGCAACGGCGGCTCCGCCTCCCTGCCTCCGCGCGCGTAGCGCCTTTGGCCTACGCTGCAAACGCCCACTCTCCGCGGGCACTCTTTTTAAAGGTAGGGGAACGGCGGCTCCGCCTCTCTGCCTCCGCGCGCGTAGCGCCTTTGTCCTACGCTGCAAGCGCCCGCTCTCCGCGGGCACTCTTTTTGAAGGTAGGGGAACGGCGGCTACGCCTCTCTACCCCCGCAAGCGTACCGTCTTCGGCCTACGTTGCAAGCTCCCGCTCTCCGCGGGCACGTCTCCGACGCTCGGCTTCGCCGTCCGCCTCGTAGGCATCGCCTCGGCGGGACGGGACATCTTCAGCGCTCGATGACACATCTTCGGCGCTCGACGACGCGTCTTCGACGCTCGGCTTCGCCGTCTGCCTCGTAAGCATCGCCTCGGCGGGACGGGACGTCTTCGACGCTCGGCTTCGCCGTCCGCCTCGTAGGCATCACCTCGGCGGGACGGGACGTCTTCGGCGCTCGACGACACGCCTCCGGCGCTCAGCTTCGCCGTCCGCCTCGTAGGCATCGCCTCGGCGGGACGGGACGTCTTCGGCGCTCGACGACACGTCGCCGACGCTCGGCTTCGCCGTCCGCCTCGTAAGCATCGCCTCGGCTGGACGGGACGTCTTCGACGCTCGGCTTCATCGTCCACCTCGTAGGCATCGCCTCGGCGGGACGGGACGTCTTCGGCGCTCGACGACACATCGCCGACGCTCGGCTTCGCCGTCCGCCTCGTAGGCATCGCCTCGGCGGGACGGGACATCTTCGGTGCTCGACGACACGTCCCCGACGCTCGGCGTCGCCGTCCGCCTCGTAGGCATCGCCTCGGCGGGACGGGACGTCTTCGGCGCTCGATGACACGTCTCCGACGCTCGGCCTCGCCGTCTGCCTCGTAGGCATCGCCTCGGCGGGACGGGACATCTTCGGCGCTCGACGACATGTCTCCGACGCTCGGCTTCGCCGTCCGCCTTGTAGGCATCGCCTCGGCGGGACGGCACGTCTCCGGCGCCCGACGACACGTCTTCGGCGCTCGACTGCGCCGTCCGCCTCGTAGGCATCGCCTCGGCGGGACGGCACGGCTCCGACGCAGCTTCGGCACTCGACTCCACTGTCTGCCTCTGGGGTTCACTGACTTCTTCGTAGGCATTGCCTCCGGGGTCTGCGAGCTACCAGTTGCATCGGCACCCTCGCGCTTGCTGTCGGGGAACGGGGGGCTGGGGTGGTTTAGCACGTCAGCTCGCCCATCGGGACCTCAGCGCTTGCTGTCGAGGGAGTACTGTTGTAGGGGTGGCCCAACCCCCCGTGACTGGGCCGTGCAACTGGTCCAACATGTAATAGGCCCAATAGTGTAGAGGAATATACCAGTGTAAATATACCAATGTACCCTCCTCCTTTGTAAATACTAAGGGGTAGAATGGGGATTTCCCCATTCTACCCCACTCATATATATAAGCCCCCAGGAGGGGCAGGGGGACGGGTCCTCTGACTCTCACCAACAAAGGCCACAGATCTAGCTCTCCTCTTCCTCTCCTACGGGTCCCCTCCTTCTCTGTTTGGCCTGTAGCCACAACAGTGACAATAGTGGGGCCATTGCGCAAGCCAAGGAGCCTAGATCGCTCCAGAAGTCCAAGCACATTTTACGGCGATTTCATCTCATCCGCGAGATAGTGGAGAGAGACGATGTGAAGATATGCAAAGTACAAACGGATTTGAACATTGCAAATCCGTTGACAAAGCTGCTTCCCCAGCCAAAGCATGAGGCTCACACTAGGGCAATGGGTATTAGATACCTACATGGTTGACTCTAGTGCAAGTGGGAGACTGTTAGTGATATGCCCTAGAGGCAACATGGAGATGTTATATATATCACATACTATGTTTATGATGCATTACTTTGTTCCTTGAAATAGACATTATCATTATTGATCAATGAGTATGTGACTTATTCATGAGACTCTTAATGCTAAAATGTTGCTATTTCTAAATGACCCCTGATCATATATCATATGAGGAACAAATATGATTCAAAGATCAGCATATGTATTGATTGATGATCATGTCTCATGGATCATGGTATGGTGATACCAAATCAATAATATGGACATGTGTTAGTGAACATATGTTGGATAGACCCGCCATGAGACACTGCAGAGATTCCATGTGTCATCAGTTGGTCTCAAGTAGTGTTTATGTAGAATCCTTAGACTTGAGATCATCATGGTTCCCAACATGCGTAGTAGCCTATTTTGGGACTACTAAACACTACTCTGTAACTGGGTAGTCATAAAAGTAGTCTTCGGGTTTGCCATGAAACATGTAGTGGGATGTGAATGATCAAGATAGAATTTGCCCCTCCTTATGGGAGAGATATCTCTGGGACCCTCGATGTAATGGATTATGAAAGTGCATGGCCATGCCAAGGTGATTGAGTAGTCAATCACGAGTTTATAATCCATCACGGAATCGAGAGAGTGATTGAGCTATTAAGAGGATGACACAGGTCTCACCTTGAGCTCAATCTATATCGTGAGGCAAAGGGATTCGTACATGAGAACATTACAGGTTCAGCCGATATGATCTTTACGTATACTTTGGGGTTAATATGTCTTACTAGAGGCCGCTATTAACAGGGTGACCGGAAAGGCGTTTCCGGGTCGCGACCAAGTATACGTGAACCTACAGGGTCGCACACTTAACGGGTTGGAACACTAATTCGAATGTGATTCGGATGTGGATAGAGATCCGGATAGACTCTTATTGGGCCTCGGTCCACGAGGCCCAAGTGAGGAGGTCTATATATATGGAGGCGAGGGGCTGAGGGGTGTATGCTTCTGTTAATCCTGAGCCAAACCCTAGCCGCCACCTCCCGAGCCAAACCCTAGCCGCTCGCGAGTGCTGGTACACTCGCAATCGGCGTTCCAGCCCGGACGTGTGGATACCGGTGGAGGCACTGCTCGTTGCGGTGTTGATCGGCATCAACAACCTACAGATTGGATCTGCTCGTGGTGTGCTTGATCGCGTGGAGAAGACGATCTGTTCGGGACGATCGGCTACTTCCACTACTACCTCGATGCGTGTGGTTGGATCGGCTTCTCCAACTCTTCTTCCGCTGCGCTGCGCGTCTAGTGGTAATGATCCATGATCCCTACTTAAGCATGATGTCCTTGTGTGCGCGGTAGAAAAGTTTTGTTTTCTGCTTTTGTAGCCTACGCGCATTCCCTCAGTGATACGAATTAATTCAATGAGCTAAAAGTCATATGCGCCGTCCTTGGAACCCTTACCTTCAAACCATAGATAACAACATTTGACCAATGCGATACCTAATACTCAACCAAATTCATGTACTTGCCCATATATCTATTTTGACTCATGGAACTTCCTTGATAAATATAAAAATAATAAAAATTAATCAAGTTCAATTGGGTTTATTTGGATCTCTTGAGTTATTTGTTTTTTTATATGAATTCAGTCGCTTATCGCATAGTTAGAAAAAGGAATCCTGAAGAATCAAGGGAACAAGCGTGATCGGAGCAAAGTGAAGATAAAGAACCGAAACTCAAGAAAAAGCATTCTGTGAGCTCGAGACTGCGGTAAACCGCGCAAGGCGAGTCAATACTTTGATCATGTTGAGCCTACATTTTCTGCAAATTATTTTGGTTTGAATTATCAAATTGCATGCTGTTATTTTATATACAAATGCATGACTAATTTAAGATTCTAGTTATATGCCCATTGTTCAACTTGATTGATATTACCCCTCCTTTGGAATATTTGAATATGTGAACCTTGTCACCCTAGTAAAGTTATAATGGTAATCTTTCAAAAATAAGTCCGTAATTATATGCCATGCTTAGTACTGCTTAGATACTCAGGGCCATTAAAATGCCCCAAGCATCATTATCATTTTTCAATCATGAGAAACTGGTTTGGGAAGTCATGGTGGAAATTACTGGTATATGTTGGTATGATTATTTTATATTCCCAAAAACCCCAACTTGCTTAAATATCTGGGCGGATGGTTCGAGTGTGTATGTGTATGTGGTGCAGTGGAAGCACAAAGTGGGTAGTGGTAGATCCGCCCAGATACCACTAAGGACTGAATCTTGTCATGACCTCCTGTGTAAAACAAGTACAACCACAAGTCTGTAAAGTACAACTTGGCTTAGTAAATTTACCGGACCCTGAAAGTCATCATCATGGTAGTAGTACAAGGGGCTGTCTAGGTGGCGGACTTGAATGGGACACCCACAAGTGGCATGTCTATGTGGCAGGCTTGAGGGTGAAGTTCTTCTGCGGCGTGCTAGTAGTGTGGGTAGCCAGCTGCTAGGGGCATAGGAGGGGAACATCCCGCACAACCTATGAGACCTGCCGCAAGCGGGACAAGCTCATAGGGGTGAGATGATGGAAGGGGCGAGGTACTTTGAACGGCTACTGTGATGGTTGGCTCAACTGCACGACTAAGGAATCGTGTGGGGCAACGAGTAAACTGTCTCTTGTGGGTAAAGTGTGCCAACTCTGCAGAGTAAAAACTATTCAAATAGCCGTGCCCACGGTCAAGGGCGGACATGGGAACTTAACCAGATATAGTTCTATTTCAAAAACTTTGTGGGTGGGAATGGAAAAAATGGAGGGCAGTGGAAAGCCCTGATTTGAATTGTCCTGGGTGTCGTCCCAGTGGTAAGTTAAGCGGCTATAACGCTGAAAGATGCTATATGGTGCGGATGCCATGTAACAGTGGATGGAATCTTGTAACATCCCAAAATTTGGCTTTCTGGAAAATTTAAATTCAAATTAACTATTTTAAAGTAATTGGATTTTACTTGGCTTTTATTTGATTTTCTGGATTTTATTTCAAAATTTAAAGCAAGAAAATGTATTTTAAATATTTTATTAAAGCCAAAAGGGAAAATTATATTTTTCCTAGCCTCTCCTAAAATTTTAAATATTATTTGAGAATTTTCTGAAATTTAAAATCAATTTTAAAAGTTAAAAAGTATTTTATAAATTATTAAAATGCAAATCTGAAATTAAAAATATTTTTAATAAGTCTAAAATGCTTCCAGGAATATTTTATGATTTTTCCGGAATTTTTAGACATTAAATATTAATTTTCCAAGCTTTTATAAAGTTTCTAGTAATTGCTGAAATTTATTCCGAAAATAAAAATCTAATTAATCCTAGCCCGCCACATGTCGCTCTCAGATTAAATCCACCTCTCTCCACGTTTTAATCCTAGCCATCCACCACAACTTACCCCTTCATAAAATCCAAAGCCTCTCATACACCCACTTGCCACGTGTCACGAATCTAACGGCCCATACCCCTTCACAAACTCACCCTCTCTATGACACATGGGACCCATATGTCATATCCTTCTTCAACCTCACCTTCTTCCTCCTCCCACCCTCTCTCTCCACCTCCATTAACCCGAAAATAAAGCTTTGAATTCGGCCATTATTTTCGCATTAATTCCCAAGTGAAGTATGGTAACGGAAGCCCCATCAATCCCCTCCATTCCTCCGGCCGTTTCCCCTCAATTCAAGCCCTCTAATTGCGGGAGCAATAACTCCGGCGAGCTTCCAAAAAAATGGCCGGCCTCCCCTCCTCCCCTTGCCTATAAATACCGCCTCCCCTCCCCTCCATCACCCGCCTCCCACCGCACTCCTCCTCCTCTTCTCGGCCGCCTCCCGGTGCTCCACCGCCGGCCGCCCACACCTTCGCCGCCGCCGCCATCTTTTGCGCCGCCGCCGCCGGCAGCCCGCCTTCCGTCGCCGCCGCCGGTAAGCCGCCGCCGACCCCCCCTCACCCCGCCGCCGCTCGCCGCCCCCACCTCCGGCCGCCGGCCGCCGGCGAGGCCGCCGGCCGTGCTCCTCCCGGGCCGCCCGTGCGCGCCGCCCTCGTGGCGGGTTGTGCCCGCGTGGAAGGCCACGTGGCCGCCACCTCACGCCCGCATGGCGCCATGCGGCCGGTGCGCCACGTCGGCGAAATTCGTGGTCCGTGGAACCGGTCCACGGTAGACCGGGCCCACCAGTCATTCAAATAACTTTCCCGCTCAGAAAATTCGAAATGTGCTGACGTCATAAGTATTATTTTTCAGTACAAAAATAATTCCCGAAATCGGTTTTTCCTTTTTCCCTCCTATTTAATCTTTCGGAAGCCATAACTTTCTCGTTTTAACTCCGTTTGAGCCCATTCAAATTTCTAAATTCATCAAAAATTCCAAACTATCCATTTATTTCATCCTTTCAAATATTTGAAATTTATTTGATATTTCAAATATTTAAATTTCAAATTCCAATACCTAGTTTAAATTCAAAGCCTCAGTTCCATTCCAAATTCTCTGTGCACTTTCAAAATTCAAATTCAAATCTTACAAACTCTCCATAAAATTCATTCTATTTTCCTTGGTCCCAATATTGTCTTAGTAATTTCTTTTCCCAACCGATCTTGCAGATGTTCGTTCTCCCTCGTGTGAACCCCAAATCCGCTGAATCTTTCTCCTAAATTCGTAAGAAATCATAATCTATGTTGCAGTATATATTTTATATTTTTGTGATTTTATTTTTATTTATTTATTTGTTTGTTTGTTTGTTTTCTTGTCTCGCGCGTAGAAACCGACGTTGCCGAAGTGTTTGTCGAGTCGCAGCAAGAAGAACCAAACCACGCTCAAGAAGGCAAGTCTCCTTTGATCATCTTGAACCTATGATTTTGAAATGTTTTAATTATTTTAAATGTTATGCATTGCTATTTACATAAAATGATAATTCAAATCTTAAGGTAGTAGTTAATCCAACCTTGTTATGCCCTCCATTGGAATTGATTGTCATGTACCCTTGTCACCCTAGAACTTCCTTTGTCTCATTAATGAGATTATTATTTATTCTTTGACAATGATAGTATGGTAGTATAATGCTTAGTCATGCTAAATATATACCCTTGGAACTTTGAAACTGGGAAATTATGATTTACTGTTGAAACCCTTGTGTTTACAAAGTTGTGGTGATTGGAGTTACCACTGTTTCCTTTAAAATAAAATAAAAATGTGAAAGATGGTTTAGATTAGGGTGGATGGTTGGTTTGGCTTGGTGCAGTTAGCACGAGATCTTGTTAAGCGTATGTTCCACCCTAGTCAATTAAGGACCGACGCTTGTGTTTGTCCAGACTGAGCATTAACCGTACAACCACAAGTCTATATGGGTACGACCTAGCTGACTAACTTATGATAGTCTAGTTTAGGTGCCACCAGTGGAAAGTGGGTGCCAGGGATGGACTGGTTATCCACAGTGAGGGACAGGGATTTACTGTACTCATACGGCGCAAGAGGGGGCTTCGGTTCGGGCAGTTAGCCTACCTGCGGTGAAACCTCAGCGGGTGGTATCTAGCTAGATTAGAGTAAGGTAAAGGCTTTGTGATATTTTATCTGGGTCTCATGCCAAAGGAAGCGTGTTGACTTTTAGGATAATTTATCTCTTGTGGGTAAAGTTGTACAACTTCTGCAGAGTGTAAAACTATTCGAATAGCCGTGCCCACGGTCAAGGGCGGGCAAGGAATGCATTCACATGGTAGATTTCTGGTTTTGTTTTAAAATCAAAAGTTTTGTATTCCGAGAGTGGAGGGAACTCTTGGAAGGGAATCCTGGCAGTTGGAGCCAGAGAGGGTGGATTTAACCCGCAGTATTAAACTTGTTCAAGTTGTTGGCTAGTGTTGGTAGATGGAACCTTCACTAGAAAGTTGATGATATTTTCTGCTAAAACATTTACTTTATTAAATGGATGCCTTTGAAAATAATTAGTAGTAATTGAAATTTTAAAATATTGCTTTGTGCAAAAGAACCATATAGCCTTCCTTTGTCAAGCCTTGCATCTATGCATTTTTCCCAAGACTTGCGGAGTACTTTATGTACTCACATGCTACACTCAAAAATAATATTCAGAAGAGTATGAAGCTCAAGAAGGCGACTACGACTTCTTCGCGGGTGGATTCGACGAAAGATTCCAGGAGTTCTAGGTCGCGCTTCCCCAGTCAATTGCCTGTGGCGTATTGATGGGTCTTCACCGAGTTTATCTTTTGGTTCCGCTGTGTTTCATGTGTGCGAGGTCTTGAAACCTCAATTGTAATAATAAGACCTTTCGGTCTGTACTCTTTAATATTGTAATAAAGCGTTGCTAGTTATGTATTCATTTCTGTTTAACTGTGTGCACTAGCTTTGATCTGGGACTAGTGCAGTAATACACAGAGGGTCCGGGTTCGGAAATCCGGGGTCCCGACAGAGGTGGTATCAGAGCCAATTTGACTGTAGGACGTGACCTAGTTAGAATGGTCGTTAAAAGAAGAACTTCAAAATTTTATTTTATAAACTAAAAATTTAATATGTGCTATCCTTATCTTTTCTTGTCTCTCTATCCTTACCTTCGTCATGGCATTCTTCCTTATCTATCTGCTTATTTCCTTTTTGGAATGGTAATTGTACCCCTTCCCTTTGTAATTTCTATAGACGGCTCAGTAAGGTTGCGTCTAAGAAGTATTTGGAGAAGCTCGTCATCATGAAAGAGAAAGGACTAGCTCTTTAGTTGTAGTACCCAAGTAAAGACCTACGATTTTAGAACGCTTATATATTACTTGTTTGTGTGTTAGGTGGACGGTACCAAGTCTTTGTATACTTGTAGTACAGCCATCTTAAAAAAAACTATTTTGATTTCAAGCTAAGCTTCTCCTAGTTGTTCTCTCTTGTGTGTTTGTTTGGGATGTTGTTTAGTTGTTCCCCTGATCTCTTATCTGTGCTACTTCCCTCTTATCTTTTGCTAACCCAAGTTACCGCAATAGTACAAGCTCCAATTCTTTCAGCGCAGTCCAAGTTTGGAGAATTCTTGGAGACCTAGAGTATATGGAAGACAACAAATTTATGGAAAGTACTTTTGTTGGGAAAGCTGTCATAATCAGTGCATGTCAAGTTAGGTAATTTGGAGAATTGTTGCTAGAGTGATATATTTTGGATTTATAATTGACAAGATTGAATAATATTCGAGAGGATTGAGATAAAAGGTATATTTGTGGATACCAATTGATTATAAATAAATCTAAAGAGTGTCATCTTTGTGGGTTGACTAGAGAATAAATACAAAGTTGAATTTGGGAAAGCTAATTAGATCATGGGAAGAGTCTAAACTTTGCCTTGGATTTATTATCTAGGATTTAAAGGAGCAACTGGATGTAAAACAAGATTTTGTTGAAGGGATTATTTGTGATCATTGGAGAATTAATATTAAGAGATTGATCTAGTAAAGGGAGAGATTAAAAGATTAAGAAGTTGAATTATCATAAACAATTCATGATATCAATTTTGGGTGATTTGGTTGAATCATGAAGAGTAGATGAATTTTGTGGTGTTAATTGATTATTAGAGTTTGGTGGACCTATTGATGATAAGTGGATACTAGTGGAATTCTAAAAGATAATACACTTAGATATCTTGGTGGATTAATTTTATCATTGCAAAGTGGACTTTGATATATCCATTTGAATTGGTGGATTTAATAGATCATTGTTAGATAATTGGATTTTAACTAATGGGATTAACTAGATCATTAAGGATGTTCAAATGGATAACCTGGAGGATTTAAATTAATTATGGGAGATAGATGGTCCAATGAGAATTAATTGAGAGATTGTCCGATAAGAATTAATTGAGTTCATTCAAATTTGGTGGAACCAAAATGATGATTATGAAGAGAATGATGTTGGTGGATTAATGAATATTAAATTATGGCTTAGATGATCTTAAAATTGATTAATGATTACTAAAAGGTTGGATTAATTTTATATTATTTGATCAGAGTCATGGATTTGTTGGATTAGATAATGATCATAAAATAATTGGTGGAAATCACAAACTACAATGTTATTGGATTCTTGTTAGAAAAATTCTATGGTTTGACGTCGATTCAAATTAGAGCAGAGAGAGTAAAAGTTAATGAGATTACTTGTCGAAATCAATAAGGTGCATTTATGGTATATGATTTTGGAATCAAGCATTTTTGAAGAGTTGAAATAATTATGTCCTTCTCGGATGAACACTCGTGGAAGTTAAGCCCTTTTGGTGGAATACTGAATTAATCGATATGATAAGGGCAATTGAAGTTAACCCAAAGCTTGCAGGCGACTAAAGATGTACCAATCCGATTTGTTGTTGTCTTCCATATTCCTCAGTTAAAGGAATACCTCAGAGCATCGACCAACAAGATAGAATCATGAAGGAAGCTGAACGCCGCGCAAGAAGCATGACCATAAAGTTCCACAAAGTACAGTAGACCAACCATTCGAAGTCAAGCAACTTGGGAGCGTGAAGAGGACCTAAGAGCCGAGTTTCCCTCTCCTTTCTCTTTCCCAGTCCGTCCGAATCTCGGGGTCGAGATTCTCTCTAAGGGGGTAGGTTTGTAACATCCCAAAATTTGGCTTTCTGGAAAAATTTAAATTCAAATTAACTATTTTAAAGTAATTGGATTTTACTTGGCTTTTATTTGATTTTCTGGATTTTATTTCAAAATTTAAAGCAAGAAAATGTATTTTAAATATTTTATTAAAGCCAAAAGGGAAAATTATATTTTTCCTAGCCTCTCCTAAAATTTTAAATATTATTTGAGAATTTTCTGAAATTTAAAATCAATTTTAAAAGTTAAAAAGTATTTTATAAATTATTAAAATGCAAATCTGAAATTAAAAATATTTTTAATAAGTCTAAAATGCTTCCAGGAATATTTTATGATTTTTCCGGAATTTTTAGACATTAAATATTAATTTTCCAAGCTTTTATAAAGTTTCTAGTAATTGCTGAAATTTATTCCGAAAATAAAAATCTAATTAATCCTAGCCCGCCACATGTCGCTCTCAGATTAAATCCACCTCTCTCCACGTTTTAATCCTAGCCATCCACCACAACTTACCCCTTCATAAAATCCAAAGCCTCTCATACACCCACTTGCCACGTGTCACGAATCTAACGGCCCATACCCCTTCACAAACTCACCCTCTCTATGACACATGGGACCCATATGTCATATCCTTCTTCAACCTCACCTTCTTCCTCCTCCCACCCTCTCTCTCCACCTCCATTAACCCGAAAATAAAGCTTTGAATTCGGCCATTATTTTCGCATTAATTCCCAAGTGAAGTATGGTAACGGAAGCCCCATCAATCCCCTCCATTCCTCCGGCCGTTTCCCCTCAATTCAAGCCCTCTAATTGCGGGAGCAATAACTCCGGCGAGCTTCCAAAAAAATGGCCGGCCTCCCCTCCTCCCCTTGCCTATAAATACCGCCTCCCCTCCCCTCCATCACCCGCCTCCCACCGCACTCCTCCTCCTCTTCTCGGCCGCCTCCCGGTGCTCCACCGCCGGCCGCCCACACCTTCGCCGCCGCCGCCATCTTTTGCGCCGCCGCCGCCGGCAGCCCGCCTTCCGTCGCTGCCGCCGGTAAGCCGCCGCCGACCCCCCCCCTCACCCCGCCGCCGCTCGCCGCCCCCACCTCCGGCCGCCGGCCGCCGGCGTGGCCGCCGGCCGTGCTCCTCCCGGGCCGCCCGTGCGCGCCGCCCTCGTGGCGGGTTGTGCCCGCGTGGAAGGCCACGTGGCCGCCACCTCACGCCCGCATGGCGCCATGCGGCCGGTGCGCCACGTCGGCGAAATTCGTGGTCCGTGGAACCGGTCCACGGTAGACCGGGCCCACCAGTCATTCAAATAACTTTCCCGCTCAGAAAATTCGAAATGTGCTGACGTCATAAGTATTATTTTTCAGTACAAAAATAATTCCCGAAATCGGTTTTTCCTTTTTCCCTCCTATTTAATCTTTCGGAAGCCATAACTTTCTCGTTTTAACTCCGTTTGAGCCCATTCAAATTTCTAAATTCATCAAAAATTCCAAACTATCCATTTATTTCATCCTTTCAAATATTTGAAATTTATTTGATATTTCAAATATTTAAATTTCAAATTCCAATACCTAGTTTAAATTCAAAGCCTCAGTTCCATTCCAAATTCTCTGTGCACTTTCAAAATTCAAATTCAAATCTTACAAACTCTCCATAAAATTCATTCTATTTTCCTTGGTCCCAATATTGTCTTAGTAATTTCTTTTCCCAACCGATCTTGCAGATGTTCGTTCTCCCTCGTGTGAACCCCAAATCCGCTGAATCTTTCTCCTAAATTCGTAAGAAATCATAATCTATGTTGCAGTATATATTTTATATTTTTGTGATTTTATTTTTATTTATTTATTTGTTTGTTTGTTTGTTTTCTTGTCTCGCGCGTAGAAACCGACGTTGCCGAAGTGTTTGTCGAGTCGCAGCAAGAAGAACCAAACCACGCTCAAGAAGGCAAGTCTCCTTTGATCATCTTGAACCTATGATTTTGAAATGTTTTAATTATTTTAAATGTTATGCATTGCTATTTACATAAAATGATAATTCAAATCTTAAGGTAGTAGTTAATCCAACCTTGTTATGCCCTCCATTGGAATTGATTGTCATGTACCCTTGTCACCCTAGAACTTCCTTTGTCTCATTAATGAGATTATTATTTATTCTTTGACAATGATAGTATGGTAGTATAATGCTTAGTCATGCTAAATATATACCCTTGGAACTTTGAAACTGGGAAATTATGATTTACTGTTGAAACCCTTGTGTTTACAAAGTTGTGGTGATTGGAGTTACCACTGTTTCCTTTAAAATAAAATAAAAATGTGAAAGATGGTTTAGATTAGGGTGGATGGTTGGTTTGGCTTGGTGCAGTTAGCACGAGATCTTGTTAAGCGTATGTTCCACCCTAGTCAATTAAGGACCGACGCTTGTGTTTGTCCAGACTGAGCATTAACCGTACAACCACAAGTCTATATGGGTACGACCTAGCTGACTAACTTATGATAGTCTAGTTTAGGTGCCACCAGTGGAAAGTGGGTGCCAGGGATGGACTGGTTATCCACAGTGAGGGACAGGGATTTACTGTACTCATACGGCGCAAGAGGGGGCTTCGGTTCGGGCAGTTAGCCTACCTGCGGTGAAACCTCAGCGGGTGGTATCTAGCTAGATTAGAGTAAGGTAAAGGCTTTGTGATATTTTATCTGGGTCTCATGCCAAAGGAAGCGTGTTGACTTTTAGGATAATTTATCTCTTGTGGGTAAAGTTGTACAACTTCTGCAGAGTGTAAAACTATTCGAATAGCCGTGCCCACGGTCAAGGGCGGGCAAGGAATGCATTCACATGGTAGATTTCTGGTTTTGTTTTAAAATCAAAAGTTTTGTATTCCGAGAGTGGAGGGAACTCTTGGAAGGGAATCCTGGCAGTTGGAGCCAGAGAGGGTGGATTTAACCCGCAGTATTAAACTTGTTCAAGTTGTTGGCTAGTGTTGGTAGATGGAACCTTCACTAGAAAGTTGATGATATTTTCTGCTAAAACATTTACTTTATTAAATGGATGCCTTTGAAAATAATTAGTAGTAATTGAAATTTTAAAATATTGCTTTGTGCAAAAGAACCATATAGCCTTCCTTTGTCAAGCCTTGCATCTATGCATTTTTCCCAAGACTTGCGGAGTACTTTATGTACTCACATGCTACACTCAAAAATAATATTCAGAAGAGTATGAAGCTCAAGAAGGCGACTACGACTTCTTCGCGGGTGGATTCGACGAAAGATTCCAGGAGTTCTAGGTCGCGCTTCCCCAGTCAATTGCCTGTGGCGTATTGATGGGTCTTCACCGAGTTTATCTTTTGGTTCCGCTGTGTTTCATGTGTGCGAGGTCTTGAAACCTCAATTGTAATAATAAGACCTTTCGGTCTGTACTCTTTAATATTGTAATAAAGCGTTGCTAGTTATGTATTCATTTCTGTTTAACTGTGTGCACTAGCTTTGATCTGGGACTAGTGCAGTAATACACAGAGGGTCCGGGTTCGGAAATCCGGGGTCCCGACAGAGGTGGTATCAGAGCCAATTTGACTGTAGGACGTGACCTAGTTAGAATGGTCGTTAAAAGAAGAACTTCAAAATTTTATTTTATAAACTAAAAATTTAATATGTGCTATCCTTATCTTTTCTTGTCTCTCTATCCTTACCTTCGTCATGGCATTCTTCCTTATCTATCTGCTTATTTCCTTTTTGGAATGGTAATTGTACCCCTTCCCTTTGTAATTTCTATAGACGGCTCAGTAAGGTTGCGTCTAAGAAGTATTTGGAGAAGCTCGTCATCATGAAAGAGAAAGGACTAGCTCTTTAGTTGTAGTACCCAAGTAAAGACCTACGATTTTAGAACGCTTATATATTACTTGTTTGTGTGTTAGGTGGACGGTACCAAGTCTTTGTATACTTGTAGTACAGCCATCTTAAAAAAAACTATTTTGATTTCAAGCTAAGCTTCTCCTAGTTGTTCTCTCTTGTGTGTTTGTTTGGGATGTTGTTTAGTTGTTCCCCTGATCTCTTATCTGTGCTACTTCCCTCTTATCTTTTGCTAACCCAAGTTACCGCAATAGTACAAGCTCCAATTCTTTCAGCGCAGTCCAAGTTTGGAGAATTCTTGGAGACCTAGAGTATATGGAAGACAACAAATTTATGGAAAGTACTTTTGTTGGGAAAGCTGTCATAATCAGTGCATGTCAAGTTAGGTAATTTGGAGAATTGTTGCTAGAGTGATATATTTTGGATTTATAATTGACAAGATTGAATAATATTCGAGAGGATTGAGATAAAAGGTATATTTGTGGATACCAATTGATTATAAATAAATCTAAAGAGTGTCATCTTTGTGGGTTGACTAGAGAATAAATACAAAGTTGAATTTGGGAAAGCTAATTAGATCATGGGAAGAGTCTAAACTTTGCCTTGGATTTATTATCTAGGATTTAAAGGAGCAACTGGATGTAAAACAAGATTTTGTTGAAGGGATTATTTGTGATCATTGGAGAATTAATATTAAGAGATTGATCTAGTAAAGGGAGAGATTAAAAGATTAAGAAGTTGAATTATCATAAACAATTCATGATATCAATTTTGGGTGATTTGGTTGAATCATGAAGAGTAGATGAATTTTGTGGTGTTAATTGATTATTAGAGTTTGGTGGACCTATTGATGATAAGTGGATACTAGTGGAATTCTAAAAGATAATACACTTAGATATCTTGGTGGATTAATTTTATCATTGCAAAGTGGACTTTGATATATCCATTTGAATTGGTGGATTTAATAGATCATTGTTAGATAATTGGATTTTAACTAATGGGATTAACTAGATCATTAAGGATGTTCAAATGGATAACCTGGAGGATTTAAATTAATTATGGGAGATAGATGGTCCAATGAGAATTAATTGAGAGATTGTCCGATAAGAATTAATTGAGTTCATTCAAATTTGGTGGAACCAAAATGATGATTATGAAGAGAATGATGTTGGTGGATTAATGAATATTAAATTATGGCTTAGATGATCTTAAAATTGATTAATGATTACTAAAAGGTTGGATTAATTTTATATTATTTGATCAGAGTCATGGATTTGTTGGATTAGATAATGATCATAAAATAATTGGTGGAAATCACAAACTACAATGTTATTGGATTCTTGTTAGAAAAATTCTATGGTTTGACGTCGATTCAAATTAGAGCAGAGAGAGTAAAAGTTAATGAGATTACTTGTCGAAATCAATAAGGTGCATTTATGGTATATGATTTTGGAATCAAGCATTTTTGAAGAGTTGAAATAATTATGTCCTTCTCGGATGAACACTCGTGGAAGTTAAGCCCTTTTGGTGGAATACTGAATTAATCGATATGATAAGGGCAATTGAAGTTAACCCAAAGCTTGCAGGCGACTAAAGATGTACCAATCCGATTTGTTGTTGTCTTCCATATTCCTCAGTTAAAGGAATACCTCAGAGCATCGACCAACAAGATAGAATCATGAAGGAAGCTGAACGCCGCGCAAGAAGCATGACCATAAAGTTCCACAAAGTACAGTAGACCAACCATTCGAAGTCAAGCAACTTGGGAGCGTGAAGAGGACCTAAGAGCCGAGTTTCCCTCTCCTTTCTCTTTCCCAGTCCGTCCGAATCTCGGGGTCGAGATTCTCTCTAAGGGGGTAGGTTTGTAACATCCCAAAATTTGGCTTTCTGGAAAAATTTAAATTCAAATTAACTATTTTAAAGTAATTGGATTTTACTTGGCTTTTATTTGATTTTCTGGATTTTATTTCAAAATTTAAAGCAAGAAAATGTATTTTAAATATTTTATTAAAGCCAAAAGGGAAAATTATATTTTTCCTAGCCTCTCCTAAAATTTTAAATATTATTTGAGAATTTTCTGAAATTTAAAATCAATTTTAAAAGTTAAAAAGTATTTTATAAATTATTAAAATGCAAATCTGAAATTAAAAATATTTTTAATAAGTCTAAAATGCTTCCAGGAATATTTTATGATTTTTCCGGAATTTTTAGACATTAAATATTAATTTTCCAAGCTTTTATAAAGTTTCTAGTAATTGCTGAAATTTATTCCGAAAATAAAAATCTAATTAATCCTAGCCCGCCACATGTCGCTCTCAGATTAAATCCACCTCTCTCCACGTTTTAATCCTAGCCATCCACCACAACTTACCCCTTCATAAAATCCAAAGCCTCTCATACACCCACTTGCCACGTGTCACGAATCTAACGGCCCATACCCCTTCACAAACTCACCCTCTCTATGACACATGGGACCCATATGTCATATCCTTCTTCAACCTCACCTTCTTCCTCCTCCCACCCTCTCTCTCCACCTCCATTAACCCGAAAATAAAGCTTTGAATTCGGCCATTATTTTCGCATTAATTCCCAAGTGAAGTATGGTAACGGAAGCCCCATCAATCCCCTCCATTCCTCCGGCCGTTTCCCCTCAATTCAAGCCCTCTAATTGCGGGAGCAATAACTCCGGCGAGCTTCCAAAAAAATGGCCGGCCTCCCCTCCTCCCCTTGCCTATAAATACCGCCTCCCCTCCCCTCCATCACCCGCCTCCCACCGCACTCCTCCTCCTCTTCTCGGCCGCCTCCCGGTGCTCCACCGCCGGCCGCCCACACCTTCGCCGCCGCCGCCATCTTTTGCGCCGCCGCCGCCGGCTGCCCGCCTTCCGTCGCCGCCGCCGGTAAGCCGCCGCCGACCCCCCCTCACCCCGCCGCCGCTCGCCGCCCCCACCTCCGGCCGCCGGCCGCCGGCGAGGCCGCCGGCCGCCGGCGAGGCCGCCGGCCGTGCTCCTCCCGGGCCGCCCGTGCGCGCCGCCCTCGTGGCGGGTTGTGCCCGCGTGGAAGGCCACGTGGCCGCCACCTCACGCCCGCATGACGCCATGCGGCCGGTGCGCCACGTCGGCGAAATTCGTGGTCCGTGGAACCGGTCCACGGTAGACCGGGCCCACCAGTCATTCAAATAACTTTCCCGCTCAGAAAATTCGAAATGTGCTGACGTCATAAGTATTATTTTTCAGTACAAAAATAATTCCCGAAATCGGTTTTTCCTTTTTCCCTCCTATTTAATCTTTCGGAAGCCATAACTTTCTCGTTTTAACTCCGTTTGAGCCCATTCAAATTTCTAAATTCATCAAAAATTCCAAACTATCCATTTATTTCATCCTTTCAAATATTTGAAATTTATTTGATATTTCAAATATTTAAATTTCAAATTCCAATACCTAGTTTAAATTCAAAGCCTCAGTTCCATTCCAAATTCTCTGTGCACTTTCAAAATTCAAATTCAAATCTTACAAACTCTCCATAAAATTCATTCTATTTTCCTTGGTCCCAATATTGTCTTAGTAATTTCTTTTCCCAACCGATCTTGCAGATGTTCGTTCTCCCTCGTGTGAACCCCAAATCCGCTGAATCTTTCTCCTAAATTCGTAAGAAATCATAATCTATGTTGCAGTATATATTTTATATTTTTGTGATTTTATTTTTATTTATTTATTTGTTTGTTTGTTTGTTTTCTTGTCTCGCGCGTAGAAACCGACGTTGCCGAAGTGTTTGTCGAGTCGCAGCAAGAAGAACCAAACCACGCTCAAGAAGGCAAGTCTCCTTTGATCATCTTGAACCTATGATTTTGAAATGTTTTAATTATTTTAAATGTTATGCATTGCTATTTACATAAAATGATAATTCAAATCTTAAGGTAGTAGTTAATCCAACCTTGTTATGCCCTCCATTGGAATTGATTGTCATGTACCCTTGTCACCCTAGAACTTCCTTTGTCTCATTAATGAGATTATTATTTATTCTTTGACAATGATAGTATGGTAGTATAATGCTTAGTCATGCTAAATATATACCCTTGGAACTTTGAAACTGGGAAATTATGATTTACTGTTGAAACCCTTGTGTTTACAAAGTTGTGGTGATTGGAGTTACCACTGTTTCCTTTAAAATAAAATAAAAATGTGAAAGATGGTTTAGATTAGGGTGGATGGTTGGTTTGGCTTGGTGCAGTTAGCACGAGATCTTGTTAAGCGTATGTTCCACCCTAGTCAATTAAGGACCGACGCTTGTGTTTGTCCAGACTGAGCATTAACCGTACAACCACAAGTCTATATGGGTACGACCTAGCTGACTAACTTATGATAGTCTAGTTTAGGTGCCACCAGTGGAAAGTGGGTGCCAGGGATGGACTGGTTATCCACAGTGAGGGACAGGGATTTACTGTACTCATACGGCGCAAGAGGGGGCTTCGGTTCGGGCAGTTAGCCTACCTGCGGTGAAACCTCAGCGGGTGGTATCTAGCTAGATTAGAGTAAGGTAAAGGCTTTGTGATATTTTATCTGGGTCTCATGCCAAAGGAAGCGTGTTGACTTTTAGGATAATTTATCTCTTGTGGGTAAAGTTGTACAACCTCTGCAGAGTGTAAAACTATTCGAATAGCCGTGCCCACGGTCAAGGGCGGGCAAGGAATGCATTCACATGGTAGATTTCTGGTTTTGTTTTAAAATCAAAAGTTTTGTATTCCGAGAGTGGAGGGAACTCTTGGAAGGGAATCCTGGCAGTTGGAGCCAGAGAGGGTGGATTTAACCCGTAGTATTAAACTTGTTCAAGTTGTTGGCTAGTGTTGGTAGATGGAACCTTCACTAGAAAGTTGATGATATTTTCTGCTAAAACATTTACTTTATTAAATGGATGCCTTTGAAAATAATTAGTAGTAATTGAAATTTTAAAATATTGCTTTGTGCAAAAGAACCATATAGCCTTCCTTTGTCAAGCCTTGCATCTATGCATTTTTCCCAAGACTTGCGGAGTACTTTATGTACTCACATGCTACACTCAAAAATAATATTCAGAAGAGTATGAAGCTCAAGAAGGCGACTACGACTTCTTCGCGGGTGGATTCGACGAAAGATTCCAGGAGTTCTAGGTCGCGCTTCCCCAGTCAATTGCCTGTGGCGTATTGATGGGTCTTCACCGAGTTTATCTTTTGGTTCCGCTGTGTTTCATGTGTGCGAGGTCTTGAAACCTCAATTGTAATAATAAGACCTTTCGGTCTGTACTCTTTAATATTGTAATAAAGCGTTGCTAGTTATGTATTCATTTCTGTTTAACTGTGTGCACTAGCTTTGATCTGGGACTAGTGCAGTAATACACAGAGGGTCCGGGTTCGGAAATCCGGGGTCCCGACAAATCTGGATCGCTATTATTATTGCATTCTCTTACACATTATGTTTTTGATCAAAACTGCTAGGTCTCAGGAAATTTCTACGTATTATATTTTAAAATAATGATAATACCTCTCACAAAATAAAATGTCAGGAAGAATAAATAGAGTCGTAAGAAAAAAAGATGGATGTTTGTGGTAAATACATAAAGTTGTTGGTGGATTCAGGTCGATCATAAAAAGGAAACGATAGTGTGGATTCTGAGAAAAATAAATTGGTGGAGTCTAAATGAATAGATAGGCTAGATAGATGATTTGAATGATTTTTGGAGAATTAAGGAGTGCAAAGGTAATTGCTGGATCAATTTTTGGGAGATATTGGTGATAATGGGATTAATAGGATTTGATCATTACTAGATGAGTCAATTGAATTGTTGGGAGTTTGGAGATATGATAATTGGAGTATAAACTTGATCAATGATATTCTTGGTGAAGGTATACTAGTGGGTTAGTTAGAAATAGATAATGGAAAATAAGGTTGATTATTGTAAGAGCAAATTGTGGTTGTGGATCAATAGCAAAAGGAATGGGTTGATAGGAATTTTGGAATACAAAAGATATTGGTGGATTGTATAATTGATGATATTCTCTGTTTGGAGTTTTAGACAGCACTCAATATAGGAAGTGTGTGTTTGGTGGATTAATCAAATGATATTAGATAGATGATGTCACTAGCTGTTTGGAGTTTTAGGCAACAATTGATCGGTGGATTACATAAATTATGATACTCACTATTTGGGGATTTAGGAAACAATTAATTGGTGGATTGTATAGTTGATGTTATCCGCTGTTCGGAGTTTTAGACAGCAGTCAATAAATAAAGTATATGATCGGTGGATTAATTAAATGATGTCACTCGCTGTTTGGAGTTTTAGACAGCAATCAATATAGAAAGTATATGATCGGTGGATTAATTAAATGATGTCACGTGCTGTTTGGAGTTTTAGACAGCAATCAATAAAGAAAGAGTATATTCGGTGGATTAAGTAAATGATGTCACTCGCTGTTTGGAGTCTTAGACAGCAATCAGTAAGGAAAGTGTGTCTTTGGTGGATTAAGTCAATTATGGCAATCGCCGTGTGGAGTTTAGATAGAATTAATAATACTATGATTTAATAATAATAATGCTACAAAAAGCGATTTTTGGCAAATAAAATAACCCGAGCCTCTCCTTTGATAAGCCATGCATACTATTTAATTGCATCCTGTGTGTTGGCTTGCGAGCATGGTGGTTTGTGCTCATATTTGATTTCCCCACAAATCCAGAATCAGGAATCAAATCACTACGCTTAAGTAATACTTTTGGATCATGATGGCGAAGAAGATGAAGATGTCAAGAACTAGGTCGCGAACCTCCAGTTGGCTGCCTGTGGGCATGTCCTGAAGGTCCCACCTGTGTGCTTCGTTCTTCCGCTGCTGCAATTTAATGATTTCGGCCTAATCGGCCCAGGAGTAAGTCTACTATTATGTTTACGCTTCCACATGATATGTACTTTGATATTCAGAACTGTAAACTGTGAGCACTATCTACTGATCCAGGGACTAGTGCAGTGGAATCACAGAGGATTCCAGATTGTAAAGTCTGGGCTCTGACACTCCAACTGCATTCGGGCGAATTGCCCCAAGCTGGGGAAGGGCAAGAACGACTACAACGGCGTGAGCAAGAACGACTACATCGACAAGAATCGCAACAAGAAGCCCTCAGCTCATGCCCAAGGCAAGAAGAAGTTTCGCGACCTTGGCAAAGCCAAGAAGCTCTTCCACCGCGTCCTCACCGCCTTCGACGATCTCGACCTCAGCGATGTGGAGGGGTGGAGCGACGACGATGGGAAGGACGAGCAAGACCCCAAGGGCGGCGATGACTTCTCCAGCATGTGCTTCATGGCCCTTGAGGGCAAAGTGAGTGACAGCGAGCTCTACTCTGACTCCGATGAGGTATACCCCTCTTACGACCAGCTTAATGATGCATTTCTTAAGCTAGGTAAATTCCATGCTAGATCTAGAGCTAGGTGTAGTGAGTTGGAGAAGGAAGTAGATAGATTGTCACGGGAGCTTACTTCACTTATATCTGCTTCCTCCCATGACGAATGTGATACATGCTCTGCCTTGCTTGATGATATGGAGAAATTAAGGATCTCTCATGATAGTCTATCTTCTGATCTTGACATGCTTAAGGTGGAGAATGTTAGTCTTTTGGCTGAACTAGAGATGAGTAGGATTGTTACTCCTTCATCTACTGTTGTTGAGACTACATCTTGCACCTCATGTGAGGATAAGGACAATGCGTTTAGAGATCTTTATACTATGCTCCTTGATCTGCTAGAATCATGTGAAAATTGCAATAACTTGAAATTGAACCTAAAAAAGGCAGATCATAAAATTGCTGAATTGCATGCTTCCCTATTAGAGCCTATTGTTTCTTGCACCAACTGTCCCAAATTAACTGCTGAACTTGAATCTATCTCAAAACAGTTTCAAGACATGGTTGATCATAACAAGAAAATGGCTCAATATGATTCTAAGGACCCTGTTAGCTCACCATGTAACAATTGTGAAAAACTAAAATCTGAGTTGATTGCATTAGATGACAGATGTGTGAAGCTAACTAAGGACCTTCTAGAGAAGTCGCAATCTGCTTGTAATGTGTGTGTCGATATGGGGGAGAAGCCCAAGGGTAAGGTAGAGATGCTTAGCGACGTGAACCAAATGGCTAGTGGTAGGACTGTCCCTTCTGAGTCGGCTGTGCGTGCACAAGCCATTTGCTCTTCTGCTATTGGCTCTCCTTCTACCCCCTTACCTTCTGCTGTCTCTTCTTCCCCCTGCTCTTCTTGCACCTCTCTCTTTCGGGAGTGTCAGTATCTTATGAATACTCTCGAGAGATTTGTAGGAGGCAAGAAGAAGCTAAATCTTATTCTAGACCAATCTAAGATTTGCAAATTTAATCAAGGTCTAGGATACAATTTTTCTGAGGATATGAGGAAGCATCCACCTGCTGTTCTCAAACCCATAGCAGCAGGTGTGATCAAGGTCAAGCCCAGAACTGAGAAAGTTCATTTCAAGTCAGCGGGCTTTGTCCAAGGGATTTCTGACAACAAGGTGATTTCACCTGTTGCTTCGGCCTCTCAGCAGGTGAAGCCTCATCGTGCTACTTCTACCTTTCCGAAGGTGAAGTATCATTGCACCTTTTGTCAAAAGGATGGACACTTGATCGAGTGATGCTTCAGGTGCGCTAAGATCACGCGTAGAGACCGTGTTGAGGCTCTCAGGTGTATCCAGGGTCAGTCCCAGACCTTGAGTGCACCTAAGACCAACACGAGGTCTAGGTTTGTTTCAGCTGATGGGTTTGGGTAGCATCGAGGACTTGGTTTTTCTGGTTTTACTGATTTTCATCCTCGATATGCCTTTGGTCGTGACTTCCATCGTTCTGAGGGTAGATCTCGTTTCCCCCGTCGAGATGGCTACCCGCGGCGTGATCAGCATGTTGCTGGTGCTCCGACTCGCTCTCCCATAGTAGTCGGACCCAACAACAGCTCCAGGTCTGCTCATGGACCTTCTGCTTCTTTGAGCGACAGAGAGCGTAGGGTAGATAGAGGTCAGTCGTGTGTGACTCAGTATTGGGTGCCAAAATCTATGTTGATTTATCCCAGTACTGAGCCTTTACTCTTTGTTTGACTCAAGTTCGCCGGGCTGGAAGGGAGAGGTTTGGCTTGTAGACTCCGGTTGTTCTCGACATATGACCGGAGACTCCCATTGGTTCTCTTCCCTAGTCCGTGCTCCAAGTGATGAGATGATCACCTTCGGAGACGCTTCGTCTGGGCGCGTCATTGCCAAAGGTGCAGTGCGCGTTAATGAGTCTTTCATTTTAAAAGATGTTGCATTGGTTAGTAAGCTGCAGTATAATTTGCTTTCTGTTTCTCGGCTTACCGATGACGGTTTTGAGGTGAGCTTTAAGAAAAACGCTTGCAAAATTCTTGATTCTTCGGGTAGTCTGGTTTGCAGGATCTCTCGTTATGGGAGGATCTTCGTGCTGTTTTTGCTGACTCTTCTGGTGATCCTCTCAGATGTTTAGTTGCTTCTAAGTCCCGCGGCCTTACCTTCTGCATAGGAGACTTGGTCATATTGGATTTGACCATTTGACCTGAGTTAGCGGTCACGATCTCATTTGTGGTCTGCCGAAACTCAAGATGGTCAAAGATATTGTTTGCGCTCTTTGCCAGCACGGCAAGATGGTTGTCGCTTCTCACCCTCCGGTCACAGTGACTATGATCGATGCACCAGGACAGCTGCTCCATATGGACACAGTTGGACCAGCTCGAGTACAGTCAGCAGGAGGGAAGTGGTATGTTCTTGTCATGGTCGATGACTTCTCAAGGTTCTGTTGGGTGTTTTTCTTAGCCTCAAAGGATGAGACTTTTACACATTTTTGAGGTCTTTTTAGTAGGCTCTCTGTTGAGCTCCCGGGTGCCTTACGAGCGATCCGTAGTGACAATGGCACGAAGTTCAAGAATTCCTACTTTGAGAGGTTTTGCGATGAGGCAGGTGTAGAGCACCAGTTCTCTTCTCCGTACGTCCCACAGCAAAATGGCGTCATAGAAAGGAAGAACCATACCTTGGTCGAGATGGGCAGGACGATGCTTGATAAGTATTCTACACCTAGGAAGTTTTGGGCTGAGGCTATAGCGACCGCGTGACATGTTTCGAACAGAGTTTTTCTTCGGGCACACCTGCATCACACTTCTTATGAGTTGAGATATGGGCGAAAGCCCAGTGTCTCTCATTTTCGTGTGTTTGGTTGCAAGTGTTTCATTTTGAAGTCCGAAAATCAAGATAAGTTCGAGTCACAATCTTGTGATGGTATCTTTCTAGGTTACTCGACTTCTTCGCGGGCGTATAGGGTCTGGAACTGCGAGTCTAGTAAGATGGTAGAGACCTGTGAGGTGACCTTCGACGAAGCCAGTCCGGGGCTTAGGCCCGATATCTCAGGTTCTGTAGAGTAGTCCGAGCCCATCTTTGTGGATGATGAGGAGGATGGAGATGAGGGTTGTCTACCCAATCCAGTTCCTCCTCCCCTTGAGGTGCCTGCTTCTACCACCGCACCTCAAGGAGATCAGCCCATGCCTTCTGCTTCCTCTGGAGCTAGTGGCTCTGCACCTATCTCGTCAGCTCATGAGGTAGAGGTCGCTTCTTCATCTCACTCAGGACCTCCTTGACATATCCAGAAAGACCATCCTTCTGAGCAAATGATTGGAGACCTTTTTGAGCGAGTCACATGCTCCAAGTCAGGCATGTCATATTTCTGTCTCCATTCTGCCTTTGTTGCCTCATTCGAGCCCAAGGATGTTTGTCATGCTCTTTCTGATGAGTCTTGGGTCAATGCTATGCATGAGGAGTCAGAAAATTTCGAGAGAAATAAGGTCTGGTCGCTTGTTGAGTCCCCTCGAGGTCACAATATCATTGGGACTAAGTGGGTGTTCAAAAACAAGCAGAGTGAGGATGGGGTTATCATTCGGAACAAGGCTAGACTGGTAGCTCAGGGCTTCTCTCAGGTTGAGGGTCTAGATTTTGAGGAGACCTTTGCCCCTATAGCTAGACTTGAGGCCATTAGAATCATGCTTGCTTTCGCAGCTTCTAAGGGTTTCAAGCTTTACCAGATGGATGTCAAGAGTGCCTTTCTCAATGGGTTTATTGAGGAAGAGGTCTATGTGAGACAGCCTCCAGGCTTCGAGAACCCCAAATACCCAAACCATGTCTACAAGCTTTCCAAAGCCTTGCATGGACTTAAGCAGGCCCCTAGAGCTTGGTATGAGAGGCTTAAGTCCTATTTATTGAGTCATGGTTTTGAGATGGGAAGGTAGATAAGACCTTGTTTATTCGTAGGCATGGCACTGACCTTCTACTCGTCCAGATTTATGTGGATGACATCATCTTTGGCGGCTCTTCTCATGCTCTTGTTTCACAGTTCTCGGATGTCATGAGCACCGAGTTTGAGATGAGCATGATGGGTGAGTTGACCTTCTTTCTCGGCTTCCAGATCAAGCAGACTCGGGAGGATACCTTCTTGCACCAGGGCAAGTACACTCGAGACCTCCTGAGACGTTTTGACACGAGTGATGGTAAGCCGGTGTCCACTCCTATGGCTTCATCAGCTTCACTCGACCCAGATGAGGACGGCGAGCCAGTTGATCAGAAGGAGTATCGTAGCATAATTGGCTCTTTTCAGGCTTCTCCTCGTGTATCTCACCGCCGGGCGGTGAAGCGCATCCTTCGGTACCTTCGAGCTACCATTGACTATGGTATCAGGTACTCTTCCTCGTCCTGTCTTTCCTTGAGAGCCTACTCGGATGCAGACTTTGCTGGCTGTAGGATAGATAGGAAGAGCACTTCTGGCACCTGCCAATTCATTGGCACTTCTCTCGTTTCTTGGTCTTCTAGGAAGCAGTCCGGTGTTGCACAGTCCACCGCAGAGGCCGAGTACGTTGCTGCCGCCAGTTGTTGCAGCCAGGTACTTTGGATGGTCTCGACCCTGCGGGACTTTGGGTTAGCTATAGATAGTGTTCCACTCTTCTGTGATAACACTTCTGCCATTAACATTGCCAAGAACCCAGTGCAGCAATCTCGGACCAAGCACATTGATATCAGATATCACTTCCTTAGAGACCATGTGGAGAAGGGTGACATAGTGCTCCATTTTGTGGAGAGTGACCACCCGTTGGCTGATATCTTTACCAAGCCTTTGGATAGCTCTAGGTTTTCAGCCTTGCGGGGAGAGTTTGGGGTGGTTTGTCCTTATGGACTGTTGTGAGGGGGAGTTTTGTGCTTCATGTTTTATCAAGTTTATTATGCTCTTACTCCTTTCTGTCGCATTGCATTTGGGTGCATTAGGGATAGTCCTTCTAGCATAGGTTAGAGTGGTTCTCTTGCCGAGTTGCTTAGACTTCTTTCTCTCATCTTGTGATTCTAGGATGTTGCTTATTAGCTATTTCTCTTCTCACTAGGTTGAGCTCACTCACTTCTTATAGGTTCTAGCAAGGGTTGGGCCACCCTTGGGTAGACAGGGTACGTGGTTGCTCCTTAGTAGGTTAGATGATCAGCTGATAGTCCAAGAGTCATATGGGGTAGATGAGAGTCAGTCTGAGCCATAGTATCCTCTATATCTTGTCTGTGCTTTAAGGACTGCCTTTTCTGACTTTCTTGCCAGCTTCTTGTATTTATTGCTTTGGTTCAGGGGAGTTCATTTGGGAGCTTCTATATCCTAATATTGTCATAACTCAACTTGAACTAAAATTGCATCACATGTTGAGGGGGAGTTGGATTTTCTTGCATATCATTTTTCATTGTAATATAACTACATGGAGCCTTGATTATTATCCTATTATGACATGCTTACAAAGCAATACACCTTGCCATGATCTGTGCTTACTTGCTAGATTTATCATGACTTTATATGTGTAGTCTAGTCTTTGCCTTGTTAAGTTGATTAAAATGCTCAACTTGAACTAAATCATGTCATGTTAGCTTTTGAGACTAGTCTGCCTTTAGTTATCCTCTTATGATTCATGCCATGTCAAATAGGCTGAGTTGAGTCTTGAATCTTTGTTGAGCTTTAGATTGAGCTATTCTAGTTCCTTGATGAAGCATGAGTTAGTACACCCGATTATGAAAGCAAAAAGATCTTTTTGTGCGAAAAAACTGATCTCACCAATTCTTTCTCATGAGACTGCTTGCCATTGCACTAGGCATGAACTTAGGGGGAGTTTTGGATGACCAAGATCATCTTCTTAAGCTTATTGCTTGGAGTGGTCGCATAAGGCTTGAGATCTAGCACATGAAAAAAAAATTTGGGTTGGAAACGACCATGAGTTTCAAAAGAAAAATCTTGTCAAATGTGCTCAATTTGCTAAAATTACAAAACTTGTAAGTACTTGAACAAATGTCTCATTCTTGAACTTGTAGCACTCTAAATTGACTCAACACTAGCTTCTTGGTTCCACTTAGATTATTGACATGGCCTGCATCATCTTTGGATGCCTTTAGCTAGACTATAATCATGGTTGACTTGACATGCCAAGAAATTCGACTAATTTTCAGATTGTGACTTATTTGGCTTAGCTTGTTTATACATGTTTTGTCATGATCATGATAG
Source organism: Dendrocalamus latiflorus (assembly GCA_017311315.1). Lineage (NCBI taxonomy): Eukaryota > Viridiplantae > Streptophyta > Magnoliopsida > Poales > Poaceae > Dendrocalamus > Dendrocalamus latiflorus. The sequence continues at coordinate 38,344,162 of CM029647.1, read as the reverse complement.
CATACTTATATGTTATGGCTTGGTGTAATACTCAAATGGTCATCTTGGATAATTTTCATGGTTCTAAATGCTTAAAATAAACAAACTTCAGCCATTTCATCCAACATCATGCCTTATTCTCTCTTTTGCATCCTTGATGATTTTATTGCCAAAAGGGGGAGAATAGTGGAGATAAAGCCATTTTCAATGAAATCTTTGAGCTTTTGAGGAAAACTTGCTCTTTCTGTTTTTGCTCCAGTTGTCGGCGTGGTCATAAGCTTCTTTGTTTCTCTTTAGACCATGTTTGTCTCTTTTTCATTTTCAAACAAACTCAACTTTACGCTTTTTCTGGGTTTGTCAATATACTCATTAAGGGGGAGATTGATAGACCATGTGGATGTGACCCATGTGTGTGATGAGTAATTGACGAGTGTTCTGGAAAGATTGAGTTTGGTTTGTGTTGTTCGTGCCAAGTCGGCATTTGGCGCAGTTGGGTTTGGTTTGACGGACTTGAGGCGTATTCTTCTTCCCGATTGGTCTTTTGGGCAATTTCATGCTTGGGTATGATTCATTGATGCTAATTACGATTACATGTTTCGAGCAGTGCTATGTAATGTATTTCTTGTCTGTGATGGCTGCAGGCCATCGAGGCAGAGTTGTGGCGGACTAGGCGTAGGAGGTGCTGAGTTCGTAGCGGTCGGGATGTGTCAACGATGGCAAGGACTCGAGTTGATTGCAAGGCTTGGACGACAAGAAATGCGGAAGCTTCCCGGAAGGTGCAGGAGGGGCATTTTGGTAAATACACGAAACTGCATAAGGAAGCGGATTTGGTTAGCATTAGCGGGTAAAGGTTAAGGCTTAATTAGCAGTGGAAGGCTATATAAAGGAGGGGTGTCTCCTGCATGTAGTCAAGGTTTTTGAAGTTTGTTTTTGCTTTTGTCTTTCTCTTTTCCTTTCTGGTGGGAAGTTGTTGAGATGAGCAGAGTCTGTTCTGGCTCTCTTCTTTGTCTGTGCGAATGAGCATGGTTACCTGATCTTCTAAAATGCGTATGGGGCTGTAGAGTGGGATGAACAGATTGTAGCAACTCTTGTAATCTTTCACCTCTCTTAATCCAATTGAGAAATTATGCATTTTAGATGTTTTGAGTTGTTCAGTTCATACTTTGTAGCTTTTTCAGTTCTTGTTGATTCCTTGTCTGTCTAGCTACTAAATGTTTATGCTATGGTCTAGGAATTTTCTCGAGTTCTCTTGAGCATTCCATTTTCAAGAAAAGAAGGAAGAATCAAGAAGTTTCCTCTCTTCCCAAATTTGGCGCAGCTTTTCCTCTGTTCTTCAGCTTTCTAGGGTTAGAAGTCAAGGGATACTTGCTTCTATGTTTCTTCAAGTAGAAACTTGAATTTGGAAGTTGGCCCATTCTTCTAGGAGCATCTCTCTGCTAACTCCAAAGTTTCTTAAGTCAAGAATCCAAGAATATTGAGTATTTTGGTTTTTGTCACTTTCTCTGTGTTCTTGGTGACAATTTCAGAATTTTCTGTTTGCAATCAGTTTTGGGTGCATTTCCTTCTTGAGATTAAGGTGGTAATTGAAATGGAGTCCCTGTGCAGAAGGATTGAGGAGGGCAACAAATCCTCATGCATTTCTTTGTTTTTCAGCTTGCTGCAGTAAACTTGGTATTTTCGGCCTGCTCTGCATTTTGTTCCCTTGCAGTTCAGTCTTCAGTTTTACTCTGCCAACAAAATTATGGTGTGTAGTTTTAGTTTCGGATGCCACCTCTAAACCTTTCTTTTGGGGCGTTTTCAGCTTGTAGTTATTTGCCTTTCGGCCAGCACTGTCCTTCTTTATTTTCAGCTACTGCATTCTGAAAATTTCTGCTCCTTGATTTGTCAAAGTACCATCCGAACTTATCAGAATTTCAGTCAAGTCTTTAGGGATGTAATTGTGAGCTTTTAGATCTGAAAGAGGAAGCAATTGCTTGGAAATTTCTCAGCCTTTCGGCTCTGCTGTTTTCTTGGAACCTAGTGTTGACTCCCTGCTATTTAGATTGAAGTATTGACCTATTGGCTTGACAAGAACAGCAACTGCAGTATTTTGTTTGCCCTTTTAAAATCTGCAGCAGTCAATACAGTCCCTATTTTTCGGCCAGCCCTGCTCTCAGCCGAATACTTTCAGTTTCAGTTGAAAATTTCAGCCGAGAGCAGTTATCTCTTTTGCAGATTTTCAGTCTAAGTTGGCTGCATTTTTGGACTGCATTTTGTGTCTCTTTTCACTTCAGATTTCAATCTCTACTTAGTTTGCAGATTGCAGAAAATGTAGCAAAAGCATATTTCAGTTTTTATCTTGTCAAGCTCAGATTTCAGCCTGCAGTTTTCAGCCTAGTGCATTTAAATTACTTGCTGCAGTTTTCAGCCTTTTCAAGTAACCTTTTTATCTTGTCAAATTCAGATTTCAGCATGTAGTTTTCAGCCTAGTGCATTTAAATTATTTGCTGCAGTTTTCAGCCTTTTCATGTAGCCTTTTTATCTTGTCAAGTTCAGATTTCAGCATGCAAATTTCAGCCAAGTGCATTTGAATTTCTTGGTGCAGTTCTTGTTTTTGGGCAGTGCTGGATATGTTCTATTCAAGTTGGCTGTTGGTCAAGTCCTGTGATTCCTTGTTTTCTTTGTTTTGACCATGATCTGCAGTGTCTATTTCTCTCGGCCAGCTAGCTTTTGTGCAGTTCGGTTTTCTCTGTAGTCTTTGCTTTTAGTCCTTGCAGTCAATAGCAAGCAGTGTGGTGTCTTCCCTGTTTTGAGAAAAAGTCCATTTCTCAATTTTCTTCGCTGCCTTGTTTTCTGATCGGTCCTTCGACTTCCAGTGAGTGAATCTTCTTCTTCATAGATGCCATAGCTATCGGAGTTGAGATTTTTGTGAATACTTTGGGGGTCGATTTTGAAAGGCACCATTCATCCCCCCTTGTTGTCCTTTCCAATCCAACATCTTCTAAATTGCCACCCCCTTCCAATCAAAAGCGGGCCGTCGCTCAGTTGGTCAGCCCAGCCATTCGCTAAACAATCGGTCCTAAGTTCGAATCCCATCAGCTGCATGCGAAAATAAATCAAGGAAAATTAGGAAATAATCTAGGGAAGCTAATAAATTTGATTAGGATATAAAATAAGATTATTTAAGATTTAATTTTGGATTAATTTTAATTCTTGCTTTGAATGTCACTATTCCCATGTCCAGCAACGCCGTCGTCGCAGAACCTGATGTCTCTGTCCTCTTCTTCCTTGCCGCCTCTCCACCCGACACCGCCTCTCCTTCCCGGCACTGCCTCTCCTCTTGACGCCGCCTCTCCTCCCAAAGGTATGGTAGTTTGGACATTCTCTTTTAGGAGGAAGAGATGGTATATGGCTGGATGAATTGGATTTAGGTGGAGTGTTTGTAGAGATGTAGTTTGTGTGGGGGCACTCCCATTGCATTTCTATTCATTTCAGTATTGAGTGAGAGGAGCAGATAGCTATGCAAAATGTGCTAATTTAATTCATTGAGTCTTCTCCTTCTCTCTAATCTTATATGTCATAGTTTAATTCTTCAATTTGCCCACCAAATCCAAATGGGTGGTTTTGCATGGTCATCGTCTTAAGATTGCAAATTAGCCTACCTGCTGCTACTACATCAAATGATATGCATTATAATTTTGTTGTGATGCTATATGAATGTACGTGTGTAAATCCACAATTTAAATAGAAAAGCTGGTTATAAGGCCGAGTAACAAGGTGAAGTGACCTAGCTAGCGAGTACCTATTACGAATTTGTGTAGATGAAGACGATGACCAAATTTCAATACCAAAGTGTGGCGCACAATGCTCTCTAGGTACAAAACACTTAGCCCCATAGACTCGGCACCACTGGGTACGCAAGTAAAATTCTGTAGTGGAGGATACAGGATGAGGTTGCAATCCGATCGGATGCATCCCCGCCATTTGCTGGGATCACAAACGAGCGTGCCCGAAACTAGTTAAAAGCGAGGTCATCAAACAGTCTTTGGTTGTCTCCTCTTTCAAAAACCCCACAGACGAGAAAGTGTCCTAACACCTGGTTAGATATGTTAAACTACCTAGTTGTTAGTAGGTCCATAACTTCATGGGGTCTAAAGTAACATGATTGCCTCTTGCAGCAAGCATTGACTACCGAATTTTTCCAAGGCTCCTTTAAAGCAGACAGGGAGAGGGATATACTATCCATGGCCTTGGGAAACAAGGAGTACCTAGGTCGCATACGAGGCCTGGGGGTTTATGTACCTTGGAGGCACGGATTCCCAAACCACTCTAAGGCATATAGGAGTAGGAAGAGATCCAAGGCCCAACATGAGAAACAAATGAAACAAAAGCTTTGTGCATAACTTGAGGAAGAGCTATCTGCCTCACTTCAAGAGAAGATAACCGCCTCACTTCCAGGAGAGATAGATTCATTGAGGGAAGAACTGAGAGAAGTCCGCAACCACTTGCAAGCCACCCCGTTATTGCGGTACCCAGTCCCCCTCAATGTCGGAGTAGCTACGCGTCCACTCCAATTTTTGAACATAGCGATGCCCACTTACCTATCGACAACATCCAAGTAATGTACCTCTCTAGAATGCTACATAGATAGACCTGGTGGACGCTTTAGCTCATCATGTATCATTATGTAGAAGCCCACGCTATGTATCCTCAGAGTCAGGCTTGTTGGCTCCATTCTCGTTGACGCTAGGCAAGAGGATGGCGTATCCAAGTCTGCCAGGGATGCTAGTGCACAGTGCCCAGTTAGGGACCGGTTTCGTGCAGGTCCAGGAGGACATAATTAATGATGTTGAGAGACCATGTGAGGGTCACCTCATGTGTATGATGAGTAATTGACATCGGTTCAGGTTAGTCGAGTTTGATTTGGGTGGTTCGGACCTTGACGTTGCGAGGTGCAACGGGCTCGGTCGGACATGGTCAAACCTAGTCAATGTGTTAGGATGCATATTCTGATGTTTCGACAGGTTTGGACTTCGTCATGGGTAAATATGATGGTTTTATGCTATTTGTGCTTTCATGTGTCGAGCGGTGCTATTTGATGTGTTTCTTGTTTGTGATGGCTGCAGGACGTCGAGACGGAGTCGTGGTGAGACACGAGGTGACCGGACTAGACATAGGCGGTGTCGAGGTCAGAACGGTCGGATGTGTCGAAGACGGCAGAGATTCGATGTGGTTGCGAGTCGTGGACGACAAGGAGCGCGGAAGCTTCTCGGAAGGTGCAGGAGGGGCGAAACGGTGATTTCGCAAGGCTGAACAAGCGGGAGCGGGCTCCGTTGGATTTAGCGGGCGTAACGGGATGGAGACCCGTTAGCCAAGGTCTATACATAGGAGGGAGTGGCTGCATGCCCCCTTATGGATTCTAGGGTTTGAGTGGATTGTTAGGTGGTGCTTTAGTCAAAATGAGCTTGGAGAGTTTGTTTTGGGTTTAGGGCTTTAGTTGTTGAGAGTTGGTAGGAGAGGCAGAGAAGGCTCTGTGCTTGTGTCCTCCTTCGTAGCTTTCTCTGTGTGTTCATCCCCTCCTCCAAGCATGTAGTGTGGGGGTGTTCTTGTGTTTTGGAGAGGATGAGGAGAGGGTTGGAGTAGAGATTCCATGTAATCAACTCTTGTTCTAATGTCCATGCGTATGGGGACGTAGTTCTTTGTATTTCTTGTTTCCAGGAATAAAATCCCAGAAGCTTTCTTCACGAGCTCTTATCTGTTCTTCGTTCTTGCTCATGGGTGATTTTTGAGTTTTTCGATTTCTTGTTGTTTCTTGCTGGGGAGTGCCAAAATGGGTTGCTCTATGTTGGGATGATGCCTCAAGATCACTTGATCGAGTTTCCCAAGAGCAAACTTCGTTTAATTTCAGATTTGAGTTTTTGAGCCTCCCTGTTCTTCATTTCCTCCTTCTAGGGTTTAATGCAAATCTTGATTCCCTTCGCGAGATGGCTTGAAATTTGGCATGGAGAGTCCAGAGGCTATTGAGTAGCTATCCTTGAAGTTTCATAGCCAAAGGATCAAAAATTAGGGAGTAATTTGGTTTTTGGCTCAGCTCTTGCAAGTTTTCAGATTTTTACTATAATCTGAAATTCTTGTTTCTAGGGTTGCTTTGTTTGTTCTCTAGAGCCTCCTTGCTATTGAGTATGTATTGGTGATGTTTTGGGCCAAAAAGAATGGAAGAATTCCATCATTCTCATGGTTTTTCAAAGATCTGAATATTTGCTGTCTGAAAATCCTGTTTGCTGATTTCTTTGTGCGGTACTACCGCTCCTCGAGAGGTACTACCGCTCAAAGGTACTACCGCTCGTCTCAGCGGTACTACCGCTCAGAGGTACTACCACTCGTCTCAGCGGTACTACCACTTGCAGTCAGACCTGCTCTGAAATTATTTTTCGTGACTGCTTCTTTCTGGATCTGGTTTATCCTTGTTGCTGTGACTTCCAGTAAATGCATATCTTCTATCTTCATAGCTTCCATAGCTATTGGAGAAGAAGCATAAGTGTGGATACTTGAGGGGCGGATTTAACTTTCAGAAAGCGACATTCACCCCCCCTCTGTCGCCATTTCGGTCCAACAATTTGTATCAGAGCTGGTTAGCTCTAATTCATAGATCTTAACCAGTCTCTAGAGCCATGGCGACGGACAAGTACTCCACCAAGTCGCCCGTTTTCGATGGCATCGATTACCCCTTCTGGAAGAGCCGAATGGAGACATACATCCAGGCTCAGGGGTACGCCATCTGGCGCAAGGTCAAGATCCGGTTTGTGGTTCCTGCCGGTAAGAACATCAATGCTAGAAATATGCATGATGTTGAGACAAATGCTAAGGCAAGAAACATCATAATCCAGGGCCTGAGTCGTAGCGAGTTTGACCGCATCTCTCGTCCACCTTCGATATTTGGGAGACCCTCGATGCTTACCATGAGGGCACCACCCAAATAAAGACAGTGCGACAGGACCAGTTCAAGCGAGATTACAACAAGTTTGAAATGCTCACTGGCGAGTCCCTTGATGAGTGTTTTACGCGTTTTCACAAGATTCTGAGCAACCTCCGAGCGGTCGGTCTCACATACCCCGACTCGGATAATGCTCGTCAGATGCTCGCGGCTCTTGATTTGCGGGTTTGGGAGATGAAGGTGACTACCATCAAGGACACCACGGACCTCTCGACTTTGACTCTTGATGCGCTGTACTCGCGCCTCAAGACTCACGAGATTGACATTGTCTCTCGCAAGTCGAAGTCACAGTCGATGGCTCTAGTCACCGTTCCCAGTTCGGCTTCAGGCCTTTCTTCTTTCAATTCGCTTTGTGGTTTCTCTCTCGCTGCTCTCTGTAACATAACTGATGATCAGTTAGAGCAGCTTGAGGATGGGCAGATGGCCCTCCTAGCTCAGAAGTTTTCCCATGCTTACAAGAGGAGGAGGGACAGAAAGAGAGGAGGACATGTGATTTGCTTCGAGTGTGGTGGCCCCAACCACATTCGGGCAAATTGCCCCTAGCTGGAGAAGGCAAAGAATGACTACGGCGGTTCGGGAAAGAACGACTACACCGACAAGAACTGCAACAAGAAGCCTCCAGCGCACCCTCAAGGCAAGAAGAAGTTCCGCGACTTTGGGAAGGCCAAGAAGCTCTTCCATCGCGTCCTCACCGCCTTCGACGACCTCGACCTCAGCGAGTTGGAGGGATGGAGTGACAACGACGGGACGGGTGACCAAGAACCCAAGAGCGGCGACGACTTCTCCGGCATGTGCTTCGTGGTCCTTGAGGGCGAATTGAGCGACAGCGAGCTGTACTCCGACTCCGACGAGGTATGTCCCACCTACGATCAACTCAATCATGCTTTTCTTAAGTTAGGTGGATTTCATGCTAGAGCTAGGGCTAGGTGTACCGAGTTAGAGAAGGAAGTAGATAGACTCTCACGGGAGCTTACTTCACTTACATCTGCTCCGTCCCGTGATGATTGTGATACATGCTGTGCTCTGTTGGATGATATGGAGAAACTAAGGACCTTGCATGATAGTGTGTCCTCTGAGCTAGACATGATTAAGGTGGAGAATGTTAGTCTGCTTGCTGAGTTAGAGATGAGTAGGATAGCTGTTTCTTCACCTACTATTGTTGAGACTACTTCTTGCACCTCATGTGAGGATAAGGACAATACTTTTATATGTCTTTATACCATGCTCCTTGATCTGCCCGAGACTTGTGAAAGTTGTAATAATTTGAAGATGAACCTAAAACGGGCAGATCATAAAATTTCTGAGTTGTATGCTTGGTTACTTGAGCCAGCTGCTTCATGCTTGAACTGTCCTAGATTAACTGCTGAACTTGAATCTGTTTCCAAACAGTTTCAAGAAATGATTGACAACAACAAGAAAATGGCTTAGTACGCAACTAAGGATCCTGTTAGCTCACCATGCATTAGTTGTGATAAACTAAAACTTGAACTCGTTGCTTTGAATGAACAATGTGTGAAGCTAACTAAGGATTTACTAGAGAAGCCATCAACTCATTGTGATGTGATTGCTGAGGTGGGGGAGAAGCCCCAGGGTAAGGTGGAGACGCCTAGCGACGTGAACCAACTGGCTAGTAGTAGGTCTGTCCCTTCAGAGTCGGCTGTGTGTGCACAAGCCATTCTTTCCTCTACTGTTGGTTCTTCTTCTGCTCCCTTACCTTCTGTTGTCTCTTCTTCCCCCTGCTCTTCTTGCACCTCTCTCTTTCGGGAGTGTCAGTACCTTATGAACACTCTCAAGAGATTTATAGGCGGCAAGAAGAAGCTCAATCTTATTCTAGACCAATCCAAAATCTGCAGATTTAATCAGGGTCTAGGATACGATTTTTACGAGGACATGAGGAAGCATCCACCTGCCATGCTCAGACCCATAGCACCAGGTGTGATCGAGACTAAGCCCAGGACCGAGAAAGTCCAATTTAAGTCAGCGGGCTTTGTCCAGGGGATTTCTGATAGTAAGGTGATCTCACCTGCTGCTTCGGCCTCTCAGAAGGCAAAGCCTCCCCGTGCTACTTCTACCTCTCAGAAGGTGAAGTACCATTGCACCTTCTGTCCGAAGGATGGACACTCGATCGATCGATGCTTCAGACGCGCCAAGATTGCGCGTAGAGACCTTGCTGAGGCACTTAGGCATATTCAGGGTCAGCCCCAAACCCTGAGTGCATCTAAGACCGGCACGAGGTCTAGGATTGCTTCTGTTGATGGGTTTGGGCAGCATCGAGGACTTGGTTTTTCCGAGTTTTATGGTTTTCGTCCTCATGCTCCCTTTGGTCATGACTTCCGCCGTCCTGAGGGTAGATCTCGTTTCCCCCGTCGAGATAGCTACCCGCAGCGTGATCAGCATGTTGCTGGTGTCTTGACTCGCTCCTCTGTAGCAGTCAAGCCCAACAACAGCTTCGGGTCTGCACACAGACCTTCTGGCTTGTTGAGTGATAGAGAGCATAGGGTAGATAGAGGTCAGTCGAGCTTGACTACTTCATCTGCTCGACGTGTTACTCAGTATTGGGTGCCAAAATCACTTTTGATTTACCCCAGTGTTGAGACTTTACTCTCTGTTTGACTCAGGTTCGCCAGGCAGGGAAGAGAAAGGTTTGGCTTGTAGACTCCGGGTGTTCACGACACATGACCGGAGACTCCCGTTGGTTTTCTTCCCTTGCCCGTGATCCAGGTGATGAGACGATCACCTTCGGAGACGCTTCATTTGGGCGCGTCATCGCCAATGGTATAGTGCGCGTTAATGATTCTTTCATTTTGAAAGATGTTGCTTTGGTTAGTAAGCTGCAGTATAATTTGCTTTCCGTTTCTCAGCTTACCGATGACGGTTTCGAGGTGAGCTTCAAGAAAAATGCTTGCAAAATTCTTGATTCTTGGGGTAGTCTGGTTTGTGGGATTTTCTCGTTTTGGGAGGATCTTTTGTGCTGATTTTTCTGAGTCTTCTGGTGATCTTCTTAGGTGTTTAGTTGCTTCTGAGTCCCGCGATCTTTCTTTCTGGCATAGGAGACTTGGTCATATTGGATTTGACCATTTGACCTGAGTTAGCAGCCACGATCTCATTCGTGGTCTGCCGAAGCTCAAGATGGTCAAAGATCTAGTTTGTGCTCCTTGCCGGCACGGCAAGATGGTCGCCGCTTCCCATCCTCCGGTCATAGTCACTATGACCGATGCACCAGGACAGCTGCTCCATATGGACACAGTCGGACCAGCTCGAGTGTAGTCAGCAGGAGGGAAGTGGTATGTCCTTGTCGTGGTCGATGACTTCTCGAGGTACCCTTGGGTGTTTTTCTTAGCCTCGAAGGATGAGATGTTTACACATTTTTGAGGTCTTTTCAGTAGGCTTTCTGTTGAGCTCCCGGGTGCCTTACGAGCGATCCGCAGTGACAATGGCACGGAGTTCAAGAATTTCTACTTTGAGAGGTTCTCTAATGAGACAGGTGTAGAGCATCAGTTCTCCTCTCCGCACGTCCCACAGCAAAATGGCGTCGTGGAGAGAAAGAACCGTACCTTGGTCGAGATGGCCAGGACGATGCTTGATGAGTACTCTACACCGCGGAAGTTTTGGGCTGAGGCTATAGCCACCGCGTGCCATGTCTCAAATCGAGTTTTTCTTAGGGCACACTTGCACCGCACTTCTTATGAGTTGAGATATGGGCGAAAGCCCAGTGTATCTCATTTTCGTGTGTTTGGTTGCAAGTGTTTTATTCTGAAGTCTAGGAACCTAGACAAGTTCGAGTCACGTTCTTGTGATGGGATCTTTCTAGGTTCTCGACTTCTTCATGGGCTTATCGGGTTTGGAACTGCGAGTCTAGTAAAATGGTAGAGACCTGTGAGGTGACATTTGACGAGGCCAGTCCGGGGACTAGGCCTGATATCTCAGGTTCTTTAGAGCAGTCCGAGCCCATCTTTGTGGATGATGAGGACGATGGAGATGAGGGTTGTCTACCCAATCCAGTCCCTCATCCACCCCTTGAGGTGCCTTCTTCCACTGCACCTCGAGGCGATCAGCCCATGCCTTCTGCTTCTTTTGGAGCTAGTGGCTCTGTTCCTACTTCGTCATCTCACGAGGTAGAGGCCACTTCTTCATCTCATCCTGGACCTCCTAGACACATTTAAAAAGACCATCCTTCTGAGCAGATTATTGGAGACTTGTTTGAGCGAGTCACTCGTTCAAAATCTGGCATGTCTCAATTCTGTCTCCATTCTGCTTTTGTTGCCTCCTTTGAGCCCAAGGACGTTTGTCATGCTCTCTCTAACGAGTCTTGGGTCAATGCCATGCATGAGGAGTTAGAGAACTTCGAGACAAACAAGGTCTGGTCGCTTGTTGAGCCCCCTCGAGGTCACAATGTTATTGGGACCAAGTGGGTGTTCAAGAACAAGCAGAGTGAGGATGGGGTGGTTGTTCGAAACAAGGCTAGACTGGTAGCTCAGGGCTTTTCTCAGTTTGAGGGTCTAGATTTTGAGGAGACCTTTGCCCCTGTAGCTAGACTTGAAGCCATTAGAATCCTGCTTGCCTTTGCAGCTTCTAAGGGTTTCAAGCTTTACCAGATGGACGTCAAGAGTGCCTTCCTTAATGGGTTCATTGAGGAAGAAGTCTATGTGAGACAGCCTTCAGGTTTCGAAAACCCTAAATACCCAAACCATGTCTTCAAGCCTTCCAAAGCTTTGTATGGAAAGCAGGCCCCTAGAGCTTGGTATGAGAGGCTTAAGTCCTACTTGTTGAGTCATGGTTTTGAGATGGGTAAAGTAGACAAGACCTTGTTCATCCGCCGGTATGGCACTGATCTTCTGCTCGTCCAGATCTATGTGGATGACATCATCTTTGGCGGCACTTCACATGCTCTTGTTTCCCAGTTCTCGGATGTCATGAGCACCGAGTTTGAGATGAGCATGATGTGTGAGTTTACCTTCTTCCTTGGCTTCCAGATCAAGCAGACTCGGGAGGGTACTTTCTTGCATCAGGGCAAGTACACTCGCAACCTCCTGAGACGCTTTGATATGAGTGATGGTAAGCCTGTGTCAATGCCCATGACATCTTCCGCCACTCTTGACCCAGATGAGGACGGCGAGCCAGTTGATCAGAAGGAGTATCGTAGCATGATAGGCTCTCTCTTGTACCTCACCGCCTCGAGACCGGACATACACTTTGTTGTGTGTCTTTGTGCTTGGTTTCAGGCTTCTCCTCACGTATCTCACCGCCAGGCAGTGAAGTGCATCCTTCGGTACCTTCGAGCTACCATTGACTATGGTATCTGGTACTCTTCCTCGTCCTGTATGTCCTTGAGAGCCTATTCGGATGCAGACTTTGCTGGCTGTAGGATAGATAGAAAGAGCACTTCGGGAACCTACCAGTTCATTGGCACTTCTCTCATTTCCTGGTCTTCAAGGAAGCAGTCCAGTGTTGCACAGTTCACCGCAGAGGCCGAATACGTTGTTGCAGCCAGTTGCTGTAGCCAGGTGCTCTGGATGGTCTCGACCCTGCGGGACTTTGGGTTAGTTATCGACAGTGTTCCACTCTTTTGTGATAACACTTCTGCGATTAACATTGCTAAGAACCCAGTGCAGCACTCTCGGACCAAGCATATTGATATTCGCTATCATTTCCTTAGAGACCATGTATAGATGGGTGACATCGTGCTCCAGTTTGTGGAGAGTGACCACCAGTTGGCTGATATCTTTACCAAACTGTTGGATAGCTCTAGGTTTTCAGCTCTGCGGGGAGAGCTTGGGGTGGTTTGTCCCTATGGACTGTTGTGAGGGGGAGCTTTGTGCTTTACTGTTTTATCTTATTAATTATGCTCTTACTCCTTTCTGTTGCATTGCATTCGGGGTGCATTGGGGTTAGTCCTTCTAACATAGGTTAGAGTAGTTCTCTTGCCTAACTGTTTAGACTTCTTGCTCTTATCTTGTGATTCTAGGATGCTGTTTATTAGCTGTTTCTCTTCTCACTAGGTTGAGCTCACTCACTGCTTATAGGTTCTAGCGAGGGTCGGGCCACTCTCGGGTAGACAGGGTACGTGTTTGCTCTCTAGTGTGTTAGGTGGTCAGCTGATAGTCCTGGAGTCATATGGGGTGGATGAGAGTCAGTCTGAGCCATAGTATCCTCTACATCTTGTCTATGCTTTAAGGACTACCCTTTCGGATTTTCTTTGCCAGCTTCTCGTATTTATTGCTTTGGTTCAGGGGAGTTCATTTGGGAGCTTCTGAAGCTTAATATTGACATAACTCAACTTGAACTAAAAGTTGCATCACATGTTGAGGGGGAGCTGGATTTTCTTGCATTTTCATCATTCTGCATTGTAATATAACTACATTGAGCCTTGATTATTATCCTGTTATGAAATGTTTACAGTGCTTTACACCTTGCCATGACTTGTGCTTATTTGCTAGATCTATTATGACTTCATATGTGTAAGACTAGCTTTTGCCATGATAAGTTCATTAAAACTGCTCAACTTGAATTAAAACTTGTCATGCTAGCTCTCAAGATTAGTCTTTCTCTAGCTATCCACTTATGATTCATGCCATGTCAAATAGGCTGAGTTGAGTCTTGAATCTTTGTTGAACGTTAGATTGAGCTATGCTAGTTTCTTGATGTAGCATGAGTTAGTTCAATCATTTAAGAAAGCAAAAAGATCTCTTTTGTGCGAAAAACTGATCTCACCAATTCTTTCTCATGAGACGGCTTGCCATTGAACTAGGCATGAACTCAGAGGGAGTTTTGGATGACCTAGACCATCTTCTTAAGCTTCTTGCTTGGAGTGGTCGCATAAGGCTTGAGATCTAGCACTTGACAAAACCAAAATCTGGTTGGCAACAATCATGAGATTTCTAAAGAAAAACATGTCAAATGTGCTCAATTTGCTAAAATTTCAAAGGTTACAAGTACTTGAACAAATGTCTTATTCCAGAACTTGTAGCACTCTATATTGACTCAACACACTGGCTTCTTGGTTCCGCTTAGCTTATTGACATGGTTTGCATCATCCTTGGATACCTCTAGCTAGACTTTGATCATGAATAACTTGACATGCTCACAAATTGCACTAAATTTCAGAATGTCATCTATTTGGTTTAGCTGGCTTATATATATTTTGTCATGATCTAGATAGCATTCTATTGTGTTGTAGCTTGATGTAATTCTCATATGGTCATTTTGGATAATCTTCATGGCTCTAAATGCTTAAAATAATCAAACTTCAACCATTTCATCCATTCTTGTGATCTTATTCTCTCTTTTGCATCCTTGATGTGTTTATTGCCAAAAGGGGGAGAATAGTGGTAGAAAAAACCATTTGGGAAGCTTTCTAGAGCTTTGGAGAAAAATTTGCTCTTTCTTGTGTAGCTTTAGTGCTCCTTTGTCAACATGGTCATGAGGCTCTTTTGCTTCTTCCTTTGGACCACGTTTGACTTCTTTCTCAAACTCAACTTCACGTTTTTTCTGGGTTTGTCAATATACTCATCAAGGGGGAGATTGACAGACCATGTGGAGGTCATCCCATATGTGTGATGAGTAATTGACATCGGTTTAGGGAAGGCGAGTTTGTTTTGGTTGGTTCGGACCTTGACGTTGCGTGGTGGAATCGGGCTCGGTCGGACTTGGTCAAACCTGGTCAAAGGGCTTAGGATGCATATTCTGATGATTCGACAGGTTTGGACTCTATTATGCGTAAGTATGACTTACTGATGCTATTTATGCTTTCATGTATCGAGCGGTGCTATTTGATGTGTTTCTTGTCTGTGATGGCTTTAGGACGTCGAGGCGGAGTCGTTGCGAGACACGAGGGGACCGGACTAGACACGGGCGGTGTAGAGGTCAGAACGGTCAAGATGTGTCGAAGACGGCGGAGACTCGAGGTGGTTGCGAGGCTTGGACGACAAGGAACAAGGAAGCTTCCCAGAAGGTGCACGAGGGGCGTTTCGGTAAAAACACTAGGCTGCACAGGCGGGAGCGGGAGTGGGTTCCGTTGGATCTGGCGGGCATAGCGGGTTGGAGACCCGTTAGCCAAGGGCTATATAAAGAAGGGAGTGGCTGCATTCCCCCTCATGGTTTTGGGAGAGAGTTAGGGTTTCCTTTAGTCGAAATGGGCTTTAGGGGTTTGGTTTGGCTTTAGGCTTTAGTTGGTAGGGAGTTGTTGAGAGCAGGAGATGAGGTTGGTTTTGTCTCCTACGATGCTTCTCTGAGTGTGTCTCTCTGGTTGTCTCCTCCCTGAGTGTGCTTCATGTGTTCTTGAGATGGAGAGGGAGAGTTGATCCTTCATGTAATCATCTTTGTTCTAATGTCCATGCGTATGGGGACTCCTCTGTAATCCTTGGTTTCTTGGAATGAAGAATCTGAAGTTTATTTCTCGTGCTTGCTTCTCTGTTCTTCGTTCTCCTCTTTATATGATTTCTTGACTTTGTGAGTTTTGAGTTGTTTCTTGGTGGAAAGGCCCAAAATGGGTTGCTATGACATGGGAGATGCCCAAAAGCCATTTGGCTAGTTGATCCTAGAGCAAACTTTGTTTAATTTCAGATTTTGTCTTTTGGGCTCCCCTGTTCATCTCTTTTCTATTCTAGGGTTTTGATGTTTTTCTTGTTTCCCTTCACGAGATGGCCTGATTCTTGACATGTGAAGTCCAGAGGTTATTGAATACCTATCTGCAAAGTTTCATGGCCAGAGGATCAAAGATTGAAAGGGAATTTTGATTTTGATGCTGCCTTTGTAGGTTTTCAGTTTTTAGGGCTTTTGTCAATTTCTTGCTCCAGAGGTGAAGTTTCTTGATTTCCCAGCCTCTCTTGTCTATTTTGGTCTTCTCCTTGATCTTTAGGCCCCTGGGGAATAGCTGAGAAGATTCAATTTCTCTGCTTTTCAAAGTCCCAGGTTTTCAGCCTTTTTGTCAGCAGTTCGGCCTCTGCATCTGCTGAAATTCGTGGCCCGATCAGACTGAGGAGGGCCAGCGGTCAGACCGGCAAGCACAAGGCGGTCAGACTAGCCATAACCTACCGGTCAGACCGGCCTTGCACATGCGGTCTGACCGGCTTGCTTTTAGCGGTCTGACCGGCCCCTCTTTTGTTGGCCATGCTGAGTTTGTTTTCCCTGTTCTTTTCAGTTGTTTCTTTCCCAAGCATTCCTCTCTGTTAGTGTAGGGTTTCAGAGGACAAATGAACTCAGTTTCCCAACCATTGAGTCGAAATCGTGCTGTGATCTAGCTTGCAATGATATGTGAGAACCCATCCAAGGTCATCTAGTTTATCTAAGACTTACGAGCAAGAGCAGTTGGAGATTTCCCTCTTTTACCCAGTTTAGTACAAACTTCCTTGAAATATAAAAGAGTCACAACTTTGGCAATGATTCTCTCGATCGTTGATTGAAATAGGTTTGTGACATCTTAGAGAAAGTGCATGCTAAGTATCAAGTTATTTGGATTAACAAATCAAAAGTTACTGGATTCTTATATTTGAAACCATGTTGATTTTATTGTTTATCACCTAGAGGTCTGATCGCTTGCTCAGACCGGTGGGACTTTGAATTTTTAGAATTTTGCTTCTTTTGGCTCGAGGCTTTGTTGTGCTTAAGTGTTTATGTTTTCGCTGTGTGTTATTGTTGATATTTAAGAGAAGATTTAAAAAAAGCCATTTACGGCCTGACTCGGTATACTCGATCTTATAGAATATATGGAATAGATGGACCAGCTCTTTGTACCATTGAGAACCAGCTAGGAATGCAATTCTAGGCCCTCCGTACGTAACCACTTAATTGATGGTGTATATGTATGCCGATCGGCTTGTGCGTGGTTGCTCGCCACCGGTACTTTACCTAATACCCAAGCTACGTAAACTACAAAATATCTGTCAGGCTGGCGCATTTTATCGCGTCGCTTTGGTCTTTCCAGCTCTCAGCATCTGGTTCTTGTCTGTTACTGCTGCTGACACCCAGTGCGGACGCCGTGTATAAAAAGGGCATGCAGACGTAGTTGCTCACACACATTTATTGAGCATACGATACAGCCACCACCTCCTCCAAGGCAGTCGTCGATCCACGCGCAAAAACCCTCGAGCCGCGTGGGAAGAGGTCGATCAGAAACATGGCCGAGCGGAAAGTTGTAACACTACCGCCGGCAGCGTCACCCGATACCGAGGTTCCTGTTCATAAGGGTGATTCCGTGAAGAAGGTGTTGTTCGACAAGTCGATGGCGACGACAGCCAACCTGGCGAAGCTCCTGCCCAGCGGCACCACGCTGGCCTTCGAGACGCTGGCGCCGTCCTTCACCAACCACGGCAAGTGCTTCGGCGTCAACCGCGTCTTCTCCTGGGGGCTCATCGGCTTCCTCGGCTCGGTCTGCGCGTTGCTCTGCTTCACTGACAGCATCACCGACGCCGATGGCAACATCTACTACGGGCTGGCCCTGCCCACCGGCTTCCACGTGTTCAACCATGACTACGACGAGCAAGACAAGGCCTTCAACGACGAGTGCGAGAAGCGGAGGGTGAAGCCGCGGGACTTCTTGCACGCCTTCTTCAGCGCCCTCGTGTTCCTGTCCCTCGCGTTCGACGACTACGAAATACAGATCTGCCTGCTCCAAAGCAGACTGACGGAGCCGTGGAAGGAGTTCCTCGTGAACATGCCGCTGGCGACGGGGTTCCTCGCCAGCTTCGTCTTCATGATCTTCCCCTCCAACAGGAAGGGCATCGGCTACGACGCGGCCGCCGCAGCCATCACCGCCGCTGATCCACCGTCTACAAGTAAGCCGAACAACACTGACAATTCTGGCCACAAAAAGCTCACCAAGAGCTCTCTCGAGATCACGGACGTCGCCCGGGTTGCTCAACCAGCCAGCCATTATGAACTCGATTCAGTCGCCTGACTCGATCCGGGCTCCGCGCGTGTGCATGCATGGTGAGTGCCCACGTGTTTGTTTGTCGTCTTTGAATAAAGCCGCCGGAACCAAAGGGTGCGCATATGTGTACTTTTGTTTTGTGTTGTCCCCTGAAAGCACGTATGTAGACGTACCGTGTCTGCTTCATTTATGCTGCTGATCACTGCCACATGATCAGTGGGGTCTGTACTTTTGTCAATCTTCTATTTGGTTGTACTGTGTGATGTTCAGAGCGTGGAATAAAATTGTACTCATATTAATTAAGATCTAGTGTCCGGTAATAAAATTGCGCACGTGCATGGTGCGAGCTGTTTATCTACACTACTGCATGTACAATAGAAGTGTTCGTGCATGTGCTAATGTGGATCCATGCATGCACAATAGGTTTATGTGGATCCGGTGCGCAGCCAGCATCTGTTAAGTCAAAATTATTCAAGTCCTCCCATATATAAAATATGCATCCACCTGATAGCTATGCTCTGATCGATGTGACATCCACATACTCAATGCGCAATTAAAACACAATATATATTGAATTATTTTTAATTTTTAAGCGAGGATAAACATAATTAAAACCAAATTTCTTCATGAAATGAGTAATCCATTCATGGAAAAATATGGGATGTGATCATGCATCAATATTTTCATCGCTATGTGTTGCATATAGACATCAAGTTCAATCATAGCAAAAACAAAAACAATAATATTTGTTTTAAATGACTATTATATCCCTGCATGGATATCTGTCCCATGCATTAGATCGATGTTTTGTACGTTAATTCCCCGTTCCTCAATCAACAACTGGTACGCGTGCATCTTCAGTACTACGATCTATATATATACCATTCTCTTGGGCTGTATTGGACGACATGTATTGTGGTTTCGGTCCGATACTAGTATTGCTTGTGGTGGGGAAGATCATGAGCACCATGCATGCATGCATGCTGGAGAAGTGGAGAAGATGAACCCGCCTCGGGAATAGGCAGCTGACGTCAGGTGTCGTCGAAGGAAAGACGATATATATACAGCAGAAAAAAAAAGAATGTCCTGGAAGGCAAAAGGAAAAACGTCAAAAGCAGCTCCCAGCGGATTCTAATCCGAATTTGTGCTATCATGTGGGCCTTTAAAATGGGCTAGTTCACCTTTTGTTGACTAGTAGTGTGCCCGTGCTAACGCTACGGTAAAATACAAAACAAGATAAAATTTGTAAAAAATAAAACGAACAATCAGATTCATTAAGATTCACGTCTCATATATTGTATAACCAAATATTTTTGTCACATAATGAATGTCACATAACGACTGATCCTTTGAGGAGACGACAACATCATTAGACAACATCATTAAGAATTAATCACTACATTAATTGGCAGGGAAATAACAGCACAAGGGGAATCAAGCTATTATATCTAAAGAAAACATAAAAAGTCACAATGGAACTGGGCCAAAAAATTCTTTGGTTGCCTTTCAGCTACTTCATGAACATCAGCATAAGTTAACAAAAGCTTATATTCTCAGGCATTTGGAAATGTTAACCAAAATGCGAACAGATTATTATCAGAGTGCAATAGCTTCAGGTTTTCCTCTTTTTTCAAAATACTTGACTAAAGACCTATCTGAGGCAACATAGTATACACAAAATTTGGTGTGTTTTCTGTGCACTTGAAGAATAAAACTTCATAGCAACAAGGCCTCCTAAATCTCTCTATTCATCTGTGACTACCTTTGAATTATAAGCAATGAAAAATTAAATAATGATATTGATACATTCAGATATCTTGTGTATTAATTAAGCAAACAATAATGCAATTAAGCAATTAGTTCCATTGTTCGTTTTATGAAGGAAATGTGGAGACAGCTTATAGACTTGAGCTGTGAAGCCAGTTCCGGCATCCATAATGATTGCCCAAAGATCAACACATGATGATATTGAACTTATCAGCCGACCATCCTCATTTCCTTTCTCCACATGTTGTGCTAACCTTGTGTTGGCCACATTATAGTGCTAACCTTGATGTTTAATCTAGGAGTTATGAACAATCAGCAAGACCAGCATGTCAGTATGTAGAGTTACATAAGGAATCAATAAAAATTACAAACCACATAGTCAAAATGGAAAAGAGAAACATGTCAAAGATGAGAGCACTGCCGTTACAGCTTACAGCCAGCATAGCTCTAGGATCTAAACACAATCCACCCAAACAAGTATATGGGATGAGTTCCATGATTCCAACTAAAATAAGATTATGGGATGGGATTGGATTGCAGTTATTGGGTTAAATTTCCGATAGGATCAGATCAAATCTACTCAATACAAAGAAGCCCTGAAAGTTAACTTTTTTCTAAAGCTGAACTTAAACCAATAGATATAAATGTCCAAATAATCCTAAGATGATTCTTTGGGTTCCATTAAAACAAAGTACCAAACACATTTGTGCGCACTATGCAATAAAAAGCATAGAATACCATGAGTTTTTAACTTAGTTTCTTTCACTTAATCAGTTGTTTTAATTTTTTCAATAATCCAACCCAGTTCTTAAAATAAAATTTCTTTTTAATAAAATGATTCAGGACAGTACAAAATGACCTTTTTAAGTGGAGGCCTTCCTTCTTGGGGTTGGAAATGACCCAAGAACCTAAAGTGGAAGGCAAACATCAACAATTTCCCGTTGTTTTTGTCATTCCAAGAGAAGATATTTAACAGATATAACAAAATGGCACTTACACATTCAGAGCATTCTGCTTTTCACTGTCCATATAGGCATTGCTCACAAAGCGTTGGATATTCCGAAAAAGCTCAAGGCAATGGGATATTGCGTTCCATTGGCCTCTTTGCTTCCAAAACACCTATGGCATAATCAAGAAACATGAGGCACTTGGGTTACTTGGAGTAGCAGTTTGGAAGAAAATGTGTGCACTATTATTGTCCTACCAGTTACATCATTCAGAACAGCAATTTGCAACAACACAAGTTCAGGGTTACTAATTTACTATTTCAGCCGGACCCACAAACGAAAATGCACTTATGGAACTGCCAAATGAGCACTTTACATATGATTCAGAACAACATGAGATTTATTATGCCTAAATTATTGCTGCAAGATGTACCTGATGAGAAAGAGCATAAGCAATTGCACTTTCTCTCTTGATTGCACCCTCATGCCTCATGTGTATCTTTGATCTTACGTCATCCACAGTGCCTTGACTATCACACCATCCTGCCTGCAATGTGAACAATGCCATCCAAACATGCAGACATATCATCATCATATAATATCTTCTTGTTTGCAGCACCACACAATCAGCTAAAGAACTGTGCAGGACTGCAGGGCAATGGTCCAACTACTCAACACAGTGACAAAATAAAAATGGACGAATGACAAATTTGACTTGGCAAGAACAAGTTGCAAAGAGCCAAAGATGTATTATTCGTAGCATCACCCTAGGCAGGCATACCTAACAATGCCACTGCCATGTTTCATCCATACATACACGGTCAATAGCTAATACAATCTGAAATCCTTACTAAAAATAAAGGGAGCTAAATGTCCGTACCAATCCTTCATCATGATGGGAGTAATTCTACTGTTGCAAGTCTCTAACAAGTAAAAGTAACTAATTACATCAACTGGGTAAGCGATATACCTAATTTTACTGCTGCAAGTCTCCATCAAGTGCATTCAAATATGGTACTTTATTTGCACAAGTATATAATGCATAATACACGCTGTAGGACAATTGAGGTTCACTTTAGCCAAACTAAGCGTATCCTCTTGTGTCCAAGCTCATTAACAGGCAAGCTCTGATTGAAATTAATAGGGCAGTCCTTAAAAGTGAGCCAGGGTACAAGGTATGCGTAAAGTTCTACTTGGTTGGGTAAGAAGAGCTGCAGTAATGCTGAACTTTTATGATATTCCTTTTCCTAAGAATCAGAATCATGAGTTGAGACAAATCAGTGCAACAAAGTTGCTAACGACTCGGCCATCATCTAAACACATACGAGGGCCATATGTGTTGAATATGCGTGCAATTCTCACCTGAGTAAAACAGTTCCATAGTTAAGTTCGCTCTTCAAGAAATGGAATACAGTAACATGGCAAAAATATTACTCAGAAGCAGCATATAAACAAAGAGTGTATGTATACAGGACTACAGGAAAGATTGCCTAAATCTTGCCAAAACAAAAACCAGCCGCCCTATCACATGTTGTTGTTCCAAATTACCAAGTTCCGTCTGTTTCTCTATAAAAGGAGTGTAACACACTCTCCCTCCCTGAATCCCTCCTTCTACCGAAAATGTGTAAACATACTTTGAATATCGAGTCTAGACAAACTTAGGAGCGGATCTCTTTCTCAAATTCAACAGCAGGCCAATTTTTAGACGAACGTTGTTGTTAGTTCTTACTTAAAATCAACATAAATAAGCTTAATTCCATGTATCATAAAGATAATTTTTAAGACATATTCATGGTCTAGTCTAATTGATCATGATTACCCAAAATAAAGTATAGAGAAAATTCCATGCAATCAGGCACAACATTTGACTTTTGGAGCCTTCTTAGGTTCACTAACTCAAGATGAAAGTACCAAAAATTTCACCTATAAATACCACCGAAAATTCATAATGATTTTTTGTGTCGTTCACCTGCAGACTTTACCAAATTATAACAATAGTTTTGAACCCTACACAATTAATGTTGAAGGAACTGCAAAATTAATTTAGGCAAGGTATTCTGTCCCATTGGTCATTGCCAAGAAGACAGTCTGTACTTAGACCCCTGTTTTGAAATTGAAGCTTTACCTCAACACCAGCACCACGATGGTAATCCATGGTCAGAGTTTCTGCCGTTCTCTTTCCCTCATCGTAACAACTCCTAACACCTGCACATTATCACCTAATGAAACCGTATACCATAATGCAGTGGAGTGGACAGACTTAAATGGGCCAGACTCCTAAGCTATTTCTTGCATATGACAAATGTTTGCTCCTAGAGACAAAATTAGCACACCTATGGGATTGACATGACCCCAGTAGCTCTCCTTCTGCGGATGCTCAAGAGGATCACCATACACCTCGCTGGTACTGGTCATCAAGAACCAGGCCCCGACCCTCTTTGCCAGTCCTAGCATATTCAAGGTCCCCATCACATTTGTCTTGTACACCATCAGTTAAGGAACCCATTCGAAAACAAAATAGAATCGAAATGAACAACTGCAAAATTCAGGTTCTTCCGGGCAATGCAGGCACAAAATTCCAAATTTTCCAGAACCTTGTTGACCTAGTATCCGCAGTTAAGTAAAGACAAGCAAAAAGAAGTTATTATTTTTTTTACGAAATGTGGAAATGAAAAATGAAAAAGGATATGATGGTCTTGATGGGGTTGAATTTGTAGTGGACGGGGGAGGCGGGGCAGGCGAGGTGGTAGATCTGGTCGACCTCGAGGAGGATGGGCTCGACGACGTCGTGGCGGATGAGCTCGAAGCGCGGGTTGGTGAGGTGGTGCGCGACGTTGTCCTTGCGGCCCGTGAAGAAGTTGTCGACGACGATGACGCTGGCCCCGCGGGCGAGGAGCTTGTCGACGAGGTGGCTTCCGACGACGACATGCAGGGACGTCTTCCGGATGCCTACGGGGAGGCGGCGCGCGCTGGCGGTGGTGGTGGAGACGGTGGAGGCGCCGCGGTGGGTTTTGGTGGTGGCCGTATCGGCGGCGCGCGTGGCGATGGCGCGGGCGGAGGAGGAGAGAAGGTTGGGGTGCGGGGTGAAGGAGGAGGCGCCGGGGTGAAGGAGAAGGTTGGCGTACGGCCGCGGAGGCGGATGCGGTGGGGGAGCCGGCCATGGCGGGTGGCTAGGGTTTTAGAGGCGATTTGGGGATTTGGTCTTGGGAGTAGGAGCGGCGAGGGGAGGAGGTGAGGGCAGAGCGGCGGATGAGGGAGGGGAGGAGGCGAGGGCGGAGGATGGAGGGGAGGAGGCGGAGGGGATAGGGATCTGCGCTGCCGCCCTGGATACACCATCGCCATCCCCTTGGACCGCGGCGATGGCGAAGAGGACGAGGCCAACGGGGGTCGGCGGTGGAGCGGAGGGGTGGGGGGGAGGAGGAGGCGGCGGCGGAGCGGAGGGGTGGGGGAGGAGGAGGCGGCGGCGGAACGGAGGAGCGGGGGAGGAGGAGGCGGCGGAGCGAAGAAGTGGGGGGAGGAGGAGGCGGCGGCGGTGGCGGCGCAGGGTGGGGAGGATAGGCGAGGGCAGAGCGGCGGATGAGGGAGGGGAGGAGGCGAGGGCGGAGGATGGAGGGGAGGAGGCGGCGCGGAGAAGGGCAGACGCGGAGGGGGAGACGGGGGAGAACGGGAGAGAATGTGGGGAGGCGCTGGATTCGCGCGGGGGGGGGGGGGGGGGGGGGGTGGGCAGTGTACGGTTCAATGATGTGCATGATCCGAATGATTTTGGCCTTAGGATCTTCAATGAGTAAGAGAAGAAGGCTTGAGGAGAGATCCAGGCCATTCATTTGTGTGAAGTTGGAACTCTTTGGTACACAAATCTGGGTGGACTTAGATTAGGCATGACTGTGGGGGTGGTTGAGGGGGTGGATTTAGTAAAGAAAATTTTGGTGAATTATAGAGTAGGGTAGATGGGTTTTGTTAAACGTCATCCGAATGTTTTCTTCCTAACTATCATTCAGATTTAGAACCATTGGATTAGAGATCTAATGGCCATGAATTCTCTCCCCTCCTCTTGAATTCTACCCATTCCTCCTTGAAAAAAATCTGTTGATTGTGGTGTGCATGGTTTCATGTAGTGCTCCAAACAGCTGTAGGCTTCTGGCTTTTTGGTTTTTTTCACTGTAGCTGAAAATGTAGTGTAGCGGTTTTTAGCTTTTCTGAGAAATTAAATTTAAAAAAAGTTATATGACACATAGTGCAAAGGAATAAAGGAAAAAAGAAAAGGCAAAAAAAGCCTAAAAAGCTAAAAAAAAGAAAAAAAGATGAAATTAAAAAATCGATTCATTACAACGAAGAAGCAGAAATTGTTTGGAGCCCGACTGGTTGACATGTGAGCAGCTCGTCGACACAAAAATATACCATAACGCACTAGTGGTAACTGATGAGGAGACGTACCAAACATTTTGCGGGCCTGTGCAAAAAACTGGAAAAGTTTTGTTGGATTGACTGCAAATGTGTTCCTAAGGCAAAAGTAATTAAGTTTAGTTTTTTACCTTAAAATTAGCTTAAAATCATAATTGATGCACACCAACAGCTGCAATCGCTTTGAAGATTGAAACAATTTGGCACAAAAAAAGGTCTCACAATTCGACCAAAAAAAGAAACTTATGAATGAGAGATGTATACACAAGTTTTGATAAAATTGAGTCAAATCGTTGTATGCATTGAGATGGCGAAACTACGACACAAAGAACCGAGAGACTAAGAAAGAATAATTATTTTGCAACACGTGAATTTTTCCTAATTTACGTAGGAAATGAAGGTGGTGATCGGTTCGGCTGAAAAGCTCATGGCTTATGGCTGAAAACACTGTAGCTGGCTGAAAAAGCACTGTAGCTGACAGAGGCTTATTTAGCATAATTAAATTTAAAAAAATTTAAAAATATAAAAAATATGTTAGCCCATTACGTATAATACAAACAAATACGGGAAAAAAGAATCGGCAAAAAAGCTCAACAAAAAGTCAAAAGTTCAGAAAAAGACGAAACTTATGAATAGTGAAAAATAAGCCAGAAGCCGAGTTGATCACGGCCGAAGTAGGGATTGCTACAGTGCGGACGTTCGGGAAAAAAAAGTAGTCGGACGCCTCACACAATAAAACCCACGGCCACCCCCTCTCTCCTTCATTGTTCCCCCTCCAGGCCTTCCGCCAGATCCTCCCCCCACTCCCCCTCTTCTTCCACCTCCTGCATCCCACCTCCTCCCCCCACGACCATGCGCCCCCAATCAGTCCACCATGCAGATCCGCAAGTGTTCCTCTCAACTCCTCAACTCCGCCTACTCCTCCGCGTCGCCCTCGCCAACGCCCCGATAGATCCATGCTACACAAGCTTTACCGCCTTCTCCTTCTGGCACCAGATTCACGCCACGCACACCACTTTCCCACCGCCCACCGCACCCAAGGCCTCGCCGCCGCCTTCCCCGGCACTGGAGGTTGGTCTTTGTTTGTTGCAATATTTTGATTTCATGTGTGCAACAATCAGCAACAAACAATGCAACATCGAGATTTTAATTAAATAATTTTGTTGCCTACATGGCCGAGAAATATTGTACATATAGTTGAGAAATGTTGTGACCCACCATACGGCTCTAGTGTTCGGATCGGACATTTCGGCGTTAGCAAATCCAATGAAGTTTTACATGAGATTTTTTTGCAGAATTCATGGGAAATTGTACTACATTAATTCCAAATATACACTAAGAAGCAACTTATTTTGTTGTACTATCCCTTTTTCTTCACCCCTTGGATTCCAAACGTGTGCGTGCATGTGTGTGTGTGTGTATATATATATAACCTAGGTGTTTGGTCACCCAAATCAATACCTGTTGATATGTTTTAAGATTTGCGACGTTTGACATGGGTATCTTCACATACCCATAAAAAGTG
Source organism: Dendrocalamus latiflorus (assembly GCA_017311315.1). Classification (NCBI taxonomy): domain Eukaryota; kingdom Viridiplantae; phylum Streptophyta; class Magnoliopsida; order Poales; family Poaceae; genus Dendrocalamus; species Dendrocalamus latiflorus. The sequence goes on along the minus strand of CM029647.1, from coordinate 38,317,703 downwards.
TATTCGAGATATCAAATTCCAAAAAAAATTCAATTCATCTTCAGTGTAAATAGTTTAAGCTAGTCTCATGGTATAATAACTTTAGTAGCATTGAATTCAAAAATAGTTCAAAACTCATATACCATAAATATATCTAAGGGTATAAAATATTTCAAACCCAAACTCTGAAATTTGCATCAATCATACACGTGTATTGGACGGTTCTTATGTTTGGTGCCTTATGTAATTTTCCTATATATATATATATATATATATATATAGACACACACACACACGCACATATATATGAAAATTGTTCCATACTACTAGCTACTAGGACTACATACTTTCACTTCCCATATACAAATTAAATGATATTGTTATTCATCTTTATCTTTTCTGAGCACATTGTAATAATCATTGTAAGATATTCCAAAGTTAGTTTGATGAAAAATTTTATCAAAATCCACTTTTTATAGTACAATTTGTGTATATTGTAAGAGTTTTCCATACTCCCGGGAGTATTATACCACTTAAATGAACATGTTATACATCTTTATCACTTTCAGTATATATAAGTACTAATTCTAAGATACTCCATTGCGACAGTTGAAAAAATTTCATCAGAGCCCTTTATTTTCCACATATAATATAGTACATACATAAATTATGCTATAAAATGTAGATTTCATGACATTTTCATGGAAGTCATTTTGGAGTATGTTATAATCATTATCAGAGTATGCTTAGAAGGATAAATAGGTATAACAATAGTACGTACTCCTCGGAGTATAGAACCATTTACACACACAGTGGTGTTTGTAACATCCTAAATTTCAAGTGTTCAAAAATATGGAATTTTTAAAAACTTTTCTTGCAATTTGCTGGCATTAAAATTTCTTCTGAATATTTATTTGAAATCTTTTGAGTTTTGTGGCATGCAAATTAATAATCAAGAATAATCCCAAGTGCAAGTAATGATCATGTAAATAATAAATATGGAAATTGACATTGTAGATCACGAATTCAAAATACCAAAATCTTGAATTCGAATTCAAGTCAATAAAATGAAACCAAAAGAATGTTAGAATATATCTCTAAATGATTAAACCAAGAATCCCTTCTCTTAATTTAATTAGCATACAAAACCAAGGTTGAATATCCAAAAATTTATAACAAAATAATATTGAAATCAAAATCCGAGGGCAAACTAAATAAAATCGAATATAGAGGAATATTAGAGTTTGCATCTAGATATTTGAACCAAGATTTGAATTGAAAATCATGCAAAACTCAAAAAATCAGTATATCCTAATGCAAATTAAAGTTTAAATTAAAAATCCAAACTTCCAAATTAATGCTTGAGCCTTTACCCTTTTTCTTTCCCTTTCCCTTTTTCCCTCTCTCTTACATGTGGGCCCTCCCTCCTTTTTCTTTTTCTTCTCTCCCTTCCTCCCTCTCTCTCTTCCTTCACTGGCAGTCAGGCCCAGCACCCCCTCCTTTTCTCTTTCTTCTTCTCCTCCCCCCGTTCTTTCTCTCGCAAGAGATAATGCACCCATGTCGTCTTCTTCCTCCGTGCGTCTGCCCACCTAGTCCTGCTACTCTTGTTCATTCGTCACTGTTCCTGCGCCAACATGTCGCCCGTCGCCTCCATTGCGTCACACTCCGGTCCTCCCGCACTGGACCCCACTCTTCTCCCTGTTCCGGCGTCAGCCGACCTGCTCGCTGTCACGCCCATGTCACGTTGCGCATCGCCCAGCCATGCTTTTCCCTGTGCTTCGGTTGACTCCAATAGCACCAGCATAGTGCCTCTCCTTCGGCTATGAAGAGACCCAGGCTCCACCCATTGCTCCCTGCGTGTCGAAGCCCAAAGCAACAACTCCTGGATCCTCTGTGTAAATCGCACTAGTTCAGGATTAGCTAGTGCACACAGTAGACAACAAAGATAAATAGCAACCATAATGACATTTATTAACTAAATATGGGCATGATTGCCAAAGTCTTCACCGTAGTCGAAGTCGTCTTTCTCTGCGTGGAGATAGTAAGATGAGTACAAACTTGTACTCCGCAAGTCACATAGAGAAATGCATCATAATGACAAAGGCAACAAAGGAAGGCATATAGGGTTATTTGTGCACAAAATAGCATTTAAAGAAATACAGTAAATAGATTAAAATTGATGAATTTAATACAATAAGTAAAAACAGTAGCTATAAATGAAATTAGTACCGTTAGTGCAGGCTCCGACCAAACACTAACCTAACTACAGGCATCCCACCCGGACCATCTTTTCCAAAAGATCTCGTATGGATTCCATCCATCCACACGCTTCCAATCACTCATGGATTCCATCCATTCACAAGCTTTCAATCTATCATGGATTCGATCCATCCATAAGGATTTCATAAACCATTTTGAAAAACAAAGTCTAATCCATGAAAAACTTTTACTCAGCTTGCCCATAACTATGGACATGGCTATCTAGGATAGATTATAGATTCTACAGAGATTGTACAGCTTTACCCACAAGACATGATCATCCCATATTGCCACCGGATTAACACATTGCCTTAGTTATACAGTGAGGAGATTTTCATAAGTCTTTTACAATGCAAAGCCTGAAACCTGACCAAGCCAACACTAAGGTTTCACCCTAGTAAGGAATCCACCAGACCTGGACCCCCTTTTGAGTCGAGTGAGACTTCTCATGGCTTACGTCATGCTCACTTTCAACCTATGACATGACTCAGGTTGTGACCCACAAATTAATCAACTAGGATTGTCCCATACCAGCCTTGTGGTAGTACGATATGGCCTCACAACAATAGCTCACAGACCAGTTCTTAATTGACTTAGGCTCAACCATATACCCTCTGTGCCTGACAATCAACACTGTGTCTCTGAACAAAAGTGCATGCTTCCACCCACCACCTAACCATTAGCCTAAGTCTAAACCAGATTTTATATTTTATTTTCAAAATATTTCATAATCCTTCTTGTCACACCGAAGTCAAGAATACATTTGAAAACCTTATCATTTTATGTGAAAAGGTATCCCAAAATAAATATTATGTCTAAGCGGGTCTAAGCATTTGATATAGAACTCTCTAGCCAATACTAGTGGACTAACTAGAGTTTTATTCTAGTGTGACAAGGTGTTGAGGAATTCAATATCAATGGAGGAATTAACAAGTAGGCAATAATTAAATTTAAAACTAAATTGAAATACATTGAATAAAAATATGCATGCAGAATATTTTAAAACAACATAGTTTTATTTCACAATCTGGGATCAACATGATCAAGGTGTGTGACTTGCCTTGCTCTGTAGTCTGGTGTGAATTCTCGTCGAATTCTTCCGAATCGTCGTAGTCTACTCGCGAAGAACCAAAGCAAATAAATTCTAATAAAATCCAAATAAAATCAAAAATTATAAAATATATATTGAGGGATAGATTATGTTTCTAGATGAATTTAGGAGAAAGAATCAATGGATTCATAGTTCATATGTGGGAGAACGAATATCTGGAAGTTTGGATATCACATGAAATGATGAAAAATCCAAGAAGCAAGGTTGGAATTTGCATGTGATGAGCAGGGCAGCGAAGTGGCCAGCAAATGGGCAAAAAGGAACCCCGGCGATGAGGCGAAGGAGGTGACGTGGGTATGGCGGCAATCACCAGTGGTGAGAGAAAAATGGTAGTGATTCCGTGGTAGTGGCACCGACAGGCTGGAGAGAGATAGTACTCAGGTATGGAATGTAGAGATGTAGGATAAGCTGAAAATTTATCGGAGATGATATGATCAATGTTGAATAACGACGGTAAAGAAAAAGGAAAAACTTGATATCTTGGTTCTTGGTGAAGCGAATCTAAAACCACTTGGAAGGTAGCTACCTAGGATGGTTTGGCACATTTTGACATGAAAGAATTAAAGAAAGCATCACTAGATAGATGGGAACGCGAGATGCCCTAGGCGGCTATGGCTAGGTGTCAGAGGCAAAAATTTGTGGATGGTTTTTGGAGGAAAGGAGGGAAGCACAACATAGAACATGATGAGACAATTCTGACAGAAGTGATGGCATATGATAAAACTCACCGGAGGTGACAAATTGACGTTGGGAAGTCAAAAATGGCTATTTTTGCGGAAAGCTCAATTTCTAACAATTGGCTCCACGAAAAATTAAGTAAAAATAGTAGATCAATTTCCTGGAGGCTAGGAAACGATATGACATGGACAAAAATCAAATGATGTGCTGAAAAAGTGGTGTATGCAAAGACACGGTTTTAGTGTCGGGGCTTGACAAGGCCGACGAGGACTCAGGGATCTTGAGGTGATGGCGATGGAAGCACGACATAGAATGCATAGGCAAACTTAATGGTGTAAATGGCTCGGCCAAAGGACATTGGATGGTGACGGAACACGGTGGAGAATACCTTTGGTGACCGGTGGGTTGACGTCGGCATTCTAGGCAAACGGAGAGGAGATAGTGGATGAGGTTTGCGGCGAAACGAAGAGGAGAACATGGGGAACACAATGCTCAACTCGGTTGTGGAGGAACATGCACGGTCGACCGTTGGTGACGAGAGATGCGACGACGCGGTTTGGCCCACGGTGGCGTCGATGATCCGACGAAGGCGAGGGAAGCACCATTAGAACACGTGAATGCGAAGCCGATGATGTGGTCCATGGTGGTGGAACTCTACAGTAGGTGGCGCAAACGGCCAAGGAACAGCATTCGAATGGTGGAACTCTACTGTAGGTCCATGGAGGGAGGATTTGAGATTTTTGGGGGTGGATGAGGATGAGGAGGGGTTCCCAGAGCTCTCTTTTATAGGGGTGGAGGTTGGCCGGATGAGGAGATTTGCGCGGCGTGTCTTTCAGCGGCATGGCATGTTCCGATGAAACGGGCGCATGAAATTGAGGGCTAAGGTGACATGCGTCATTTTTGCATATATTTAGCTGCCATTTTACCCTCATATTTTTCATATTTTGGGACTATTTATCATCATTTACACGCTTTTCTATATTTAATTGCTCAAATTGGACCATTTTACATTTTTTGTGCTTTTTCCGCAGGCCGGCGCGATCGAGGCGCATAAACGACAATTTTGGACTTTCGGGACTGCTCCGTACAGATGTACGTGTCGTCACGGATGCGTAGGATCAAACCGCGATAAAATCGGAGTTTCCAAGGGCCAGAACAGAAGAAATCAAATGAGGGAAGGACTTCATTGTAAATTTCAGCAATTGGGAGGACCAAACCGCAAAAATGCTGAAATCCCCAATCCACTAAAAACCCTAGCCGCCGCCCAGATTTGGCTTGAGCCCGGTCTTCTCTTTCTTCATCCCCTGGCTTCTTCTCCCCTTCCCCTTTCTCCACCGTCGGCGCCGGCGAGGGCCGGGCCTTACCTCGCCGGCCGCCTCCACGCCACCAGCTCCCCCCCGTGCCTCCTCTCGCTGCTTATCTCCCCCGCGCCTCCACACCTCTCCACCGCGCCGCCCCTCTGATCTCCCTCCGCCTAGCCTCTCCTCTCCATCCACACCCACTCCTCCGTGCCTCTCTTCTCCACATCTCCCCGCCCTGCTGCCTCTCCTCCCCTCCCTCCTCCACATCCGGCCGCCTGTCTCCACCACTCGCCACCGCCGTCCCTCTTCTCCGGCCGCCGCATAATCCTCCCCTACACCCGCACTTCTCACTCCCTCCTCTGCTGCTCCACTCCACCACAGAGCACAGCCGTCCCCTTTGCTCTCCCTCCATCGCGCCTCCCTTCTCCGGTCGCCATCACAGTTCCCCTCTGTGCGCCTCCCTTCTCCGGCCGCCATCACAACTCCCCTCTGTGCGCCTCCTCCCGTCACCAGATCCGGGCTGCAGCTCCTCCGCGCCTCCTCTTGCCCCACCTCGGCGTCGCCGCTCTTCGGCTACTACCGGCGAGCGTCGCCTCTCCTCTCGGCTCTTCGTCATCTTCACTGCCGGCGTCTCACCGACCTCGACGGCGACGACTTCTTCTGCCTCAACTCACCTCGGCCACCACCTGCTACCTCTTCTTCCTCGGTTTGCTCCTCATTTCTCTTATTTTTTTTCTCTGACTCTAAATGTTGTAATTGAATGGCATTGGATGGTTAATTGTGGATGCTAAATTGCTATATGCAGTCTGTTGATCTGCGATGATTAGATTTAGTACTATCTGTGATCTGTTGATTTGCGATGTTTAGGTTGAGTAGTATCTGTGATCTGTTCTTGGTGTGATAATCTGCTATCTCATTATTTTGTTAGTTGTCCATCTAAAAGTCTTTTAGCAGTAGCCTCTGTTAGCATTGCTAATTAGGATTAGGTGTTAATTTGTTAATTGTTCTGGTGCGAGTGGTTAGTGTTCGTGTCCTGTGCTTGTGTGGGTGTTAGTTTCTGTGATGTTTGTGCGCGTGGATTAGCTAGCCGGCGACCATTTCCCTTCCCCTTGCTGTCTCAACCCACCTAGTACTTCTAGATCCTCTCTTGTGCTTCTCGACCTCTCTCTTTTCTTTCTCGTGGTCTGTCGGTCGTTAAGTCGTGCGAGCGTTCTAGTTCTGTGTTTTGTCCTGCCGTCGTAGTCTAGTTACCCGTCGACCGTCTTCCCCTTCTTTCTCTCTCGACTCCCTCCTTGCTTCTAGACTCCCCCAGTGCTTCTCGACTTTCTCCTGCTGTCTCGCGGTCGGTAGTTAGTTAGATCGTCGGTCGGTAGTCATGTTCGTTTGTGTAGTCGTTAGTGTCGTTCGTGCGTCGTACGTTTAGTCTCTCGTTGTGTTGTTCGTTCGATCGTACGATGTTCATTCGTACGGTCGTTCGTCCCGTCGTCTTTCGATTGTTTAGTTCGTTCGTCGTTTTGTCCATACGAATTAGAGTTCGTTCGGTCGGCTAGTTTGGTAGTCGTTTTAGGTTTAGTTTCCTCCCCCGTTTCGATTGACCTAGCTTTAGCTGAGCACCAGTAGCCTCAGTCTAGTCCCTGTGGAGAACACGACACTCGCCGCTATTTCAGTGGCAACCCGTGCACTTGCGGGTGTGCAATTTTTGCACGATCAAGTATTTTGGCGCCGTTGCCGGGGATTAGCTTAGAGCGACAGTGTTAGGCTATAGACTAGATCGTTTGTTTTCTTTTGCTTGTTTTGTGTTCGTGCTGACCTGTCTTTTATTTCGTCATTGTTCATATTTGTGATATATTGCTAATCCCTAACCCTTTCCCTAGTTACTTCTCTCTTTCGCGATTTTCGTATCCATTCTCGCAGGTTGATCGATATAGGCACTTATTGAGGCTATGGCTTACTATTCTAATTCTTGTGGTTTTATGAGCACCCCTTCTTATGATACTCTTCAAGAACAGGTAAATCTATTGTCTCGTCAGTTAGAACGCTATGCTTTAGAGCGAGGAGTTGTGTTAGAGAGCGGGCACGATCAGTACAGTTCTTTATCTGGCGCCTGCTCTCTAGTTGTTCCTATATGCCAGACTTGTGGTTTTCAGGGCCATTCACCCGCTGAGTGCCAGCGTGGTTATTTGTCCACTCTAGAGTGTTACGGGATGAGCTTTGCTCAGCCAAGTGGGTCATACCCTGACACTTATCACCCTGGATGGCCTGAGCACTCGAGTCTGTCATATGGAAACAACAACCCTGATATTTCATCATTTTCTTCTAGTACACCATCACAGGGTTTGAGGTATGGTGATCAGGATACTTCTCATTGGTCACACCAACACTATCCTGTACCTCAGCATCAGACTCCTACTCCTGAGCTCGATCAGTTGTCTAGATTTGACGAGAGGATTTCTAGGATTATAGGAGATCATGAGAGTAGAATGAGTAGTTGCTTCGCATTGGATCCGACACATCCTGCCTGTAGTTTACCTATACCTTCACTGAGCCAGTTTACAGTTCCTATGCTTGAGTTCTCAGAGCAGTCTCATGAGCCATCTCCTTCACATGAAGATCAGGCTGCCAGACTTGATGCATTATGCAAGGAACTGATGACTGTGCCTCCTGGTGGTGATCGTGCGATGGCGATTCAGGACGAGATTGAGGCGATTATGAGCACCAGGTCTACTTGTGTGGATAGTTTTACCGTTTCACAGCCTTCCATTAGCACCACAGAGATAGTTCTGGATAGAGATGAGTGTCAGCCTACTAGTCTTACACCTGATCTTGCTAGCGAGGGCCTGTTGTTGGAGACACTACAGACACACTTAGAGGCACCTCATTCGGATCCTTCGCCTATTGACTCTAGGAGAGAGATCACTGAGCTAGATGATGACGAGTTCATTATGGATATGCCTTTGAGTTCTGAGGATCCACATCTTGATGAGGGGGCTGCTTCCGATGTCGAGGAGGAGCACATTTCTATTGATCCACCACCAGCTACTTCCTTCATCGACATCGCCCCTCGGGAGGTTTCTACTACTGTACATTCTACTTCACCTACACTTCAAGTAGTTTGGAAACTCTTCCCCGACCACCTCAGGTTTGATTTCCTTGGCCCTGACGAGACATATTCTATTACTGATTGTGCTTATCTCACTTATAGTCCTCGTGATGTACTTTATCGATATACCTACATGATTGGATATTCTATTGATGACTTAGAGGGTGTCAACCCTATCACACATACTTGCCATATCTTTGAGGTTGTTTGTAGGGTTTCACTTGTGTACCATCGACTGCGAGTGGACTTGACTCGAGTCGACATCCCTTGGGATCCAGGTGGATTTCGAGGCATGCTGCTTCATGAGGAGGGCGGACATGTGCTTTTTCCATGTCCCGTCCTTGGCCCTCCTCCCGCTACACCCAAATGAGCAAATGAGCATCTCTTTATATTTTTATTTCCATTCCTTTTGTTAGTTTTTGTTGGTTTCTCCTCTTTTCTTTCTTTTTTATTTCAGGTCCCGTGCTAGATCTTCATTCTTATATATGCGAGAAGCCACGGGATGATTTGTTTACTTCCACTGCATCTTATATGCCCGGTGAGCTGTTTCTTACCCCTTTAAGCACATTCTTGATTCATTGCTCAATTTAAGCTTGGGGGAGGACTTGGATGTGTATGGATGATGTTCTAGCATGTTTGTATTATATTTGTGAGCATTTGAGCTTATTGTTGTGTAGTTGATGATATTTGGTCATTCTTGTGCTTCATATTATGCTTATGTTGATGATATATGACCTTTACTATTGCTCTCATGTTATGCTTGATTGTATATCTTGGTCATGTGAGCTCATGCTTTGATTAATTTAGAAAGGTCATGCCGAAATTTTCTTAATTGAGCTATTTTGTCACTAGTTCCTTGTATGTCTTAAGTCACTTGGCTTCATATAGAGCTTGAGTTTTGTTTATTATCCTTGATGTGCTTAGAAACCTTGTGATCCTATAGCATTTGATTCATTGCGAGTTACACATGTGTTTTAACCATTTGCGAATTGAATTGGTTCTAGTCATAGCCTCTTGAATGATCATATCTTAGTTTCATGCTTTGGCATATGTTATTTTAGATTTTGATACTTTGCTTGAATGAAAAATTTGTGAAAGGGGTAGTCCTATCTTGAGCCAATAACTTGGTTGATTTATCTAGGTATCCATGTCTCAGGACACGCGTTACTTAGCATTAATGAAAACCGGTTAAAGATGCTTAATCAAAACTAAAAAAAATGTGATGCAATGTGTGAGTGTGAAATAAGTGACTATGTCACATTGGTTCGGAAATGTGTTGAATAAGTGGCAAAGTTTGCCCAAGGGTGTGAATAAGTGGCACAAGTGCCCATTGTGTTTTAAATTTGCTAAAAATCAACAAAAATTAGGTATCATGGCTCAAGTGTGGGCTTTTTCATAAATATCATGCAAGTATTAGTCTCTTTGTCTCAAATAGAAAATGCCTTAGCATGACTCTTTGCTATGTTCATTCTTGATGTTATACCTAGTTCCGATGCCTTACAATTTTGGTTGGATTCATGTGATCACTTAGTGCATTTCGACACTTGAGTGTGTAACTTGATTTGGTCAAATGTTGTAGTTATCACATGAGATCTTTGCTTGATTCATTCTCATCTTGGATGGTCCTCAAAACTCGAGTTAGATAATCATGTTTTACATTGTTGTATGCTTCTTGACTTAGTACATGCATTTGCTAGTCTTTTACCATAATTACTTGTTGTCCAGGTTCGATAATATCATGACATTTACTTGAGGACAAGTAAACGATTAAATCTTGGGGGTATGACATGCGTCATTTTTGCATATATTTAGCTGCCATTTTACCCTCATTTTTTTCATATTTTGGGACTATTTATCATCATTTACACGCTTTTCTATATTTACTTGCTCAAATTGGACCATTTTACATTTTTTGAGCTTTTTCCACAGGCCGGCGCGATCGAGGTGCATAAACGACAATTTTGGACTTTCGGGACTGCTCCGTACAGATGTACGTGTCGTCACGGATGCGTAGGATCAAACCGCGATAAAATCGGAGTTTCCAAGGGCCAGAACAGAAGAAATCAAATGAGGGAAGGACTTTCGGGAAATCAAATGAGCTTATCTCCCCCGCGCCTCCACACCTCTCGACCGCGCCGCCCCTCTGATCTCCCTCCGCCTAGCCTCTCCTCTCCATCCACACCCACTCCTCTGTGCCTCTCTTCTCCACATCTCCCCGCCCTGCTGCCTCTCCTCCCCTCCCTCCTCCACATCCGGCCGCCTGTCTCCACCACTCGCCACCGCCGTCCCTCTTCTCCGGCCGCCGCATAATCCTCCCCTACACCCGCACTTCTCACTCCCTCCTCTGCTGCTCCACTCCACCACAGAGCGCAGTCGTCCCCTTTGCTCTCCCTCCATCGCGCCTCCCTTCTCCGGCCGCCATCACAGCTCCCCTCTGTGCACCTCCCTTCTCCGGCCGCCATCACAACTCCCCTCTGTTCGCCTCCTCCCGTCACCAGATCCGGGCTGCAGCTCCTTCGCGCCTCCTCTTGCCGCACCTCGGCGCCACCGCTCTTCGGCTACTACCGGCGAGCGTCGCCTCTCCTCTCGGCTCTTCGTCATCTTCACTGCCGGCGTCTCACCGACCTCGACGGCGACGACTTCTTCTGCCTCAACTCACCTCGGCCACCACCTGCTGCCTCTTCTTCCTCGGTTTACTCCTCATTTCTCTTATTTTTTTCTCTGACTCTAAATGTTGTAATTGAATGGCATTGGATGGTTAATTGTGGATGCTAACTTGCTATATGCAGTCTGTTGATCTGCGATGTTTAGATTTAGTGCTATGTGATCTGTTGATTTGTGATGTTTAGGTTGAGTAGTATCTGTGATCTGTTCTTGGTGTGATAATCTGCTGTCTCATTATTTTGTTAGTTGTCCATCTGAAAGTCTTTTAGCAGTAGCCTCTGTTAGCATTGCTAATTAGGATTAGGTGTTAATTTGTTAATTGTTCTGGTGCGAGTGGTTAGTGTTCGTGTCCTGTGCTTGTGTGGGTGTTAGATTTTGTGATGTTTGTGCGCGTGGATTAGCTAGCCGGCGACCATTTCCCTTCCCCTTGCTGTCTCAACTCACCTAGTACTTCTAGATCCTCTCTTGTGCTTCTCGACCTCTCTCTTTTCTTTCTCGTGGTCTGTCGGTCGTTAAGTCGTGCGAGCGTTCTAGTTCTGTGTTTTGTCCTGCCGTCGTAGTCTAGTTAGCCGTCGACCGTCTTCCCCTTCTTTCTCTCTCGACTCCATCCTTGCTTCTAGACTCCCCCAGTGCTTCTCGACTTTCTCCTGCTGTCTCGCGGTCGGTAGTTAGTTAGATCGTCAGTCGGTAGTCGTGTTCGTTTGTGTAGTCGTTAGTGTCGTTCGTGCGTCATACGTTTAGTCTCTCGTTGTGTTGTTCGTTCGATCGTACGACGTTCATTCGTACGGTCGTTCGTCCCGTCGTCTTTCGATTGTTTAGTTCGTTCGTCGTTTTGTCCATACGAATTAGAGTTCGTTCGGTCGGCTAGTTTGGTAGTCGTTTTAGGTTTAGTTTCCTCCCCCGTTTCGATTGACCTAGCTTTAGCTGAGCACCGGTAGCCTCAGTCTAGTCCCTGTGGAGAAAACGACACTCGCCGCTATTTCAGTGGCAACCTGTGCACTTGCGGGTGTGCTATTTTTGCACGATCATAAGGCCAAGAATGGAGGAGTCTTGATGAGAGGGATTGAATGCTCTTGATTGCGCAAAAAATCACGGAGGAAATCATGGGTTTTGAAAAGCTTCGAAGCTTGCTCATGGTAGATGCATTTCCGGAACAAACTATTCGAAAAAGAAAAAGGAAGAGAGAGAAAATAGAAGGGGAAAAAAGAGAAAAAATCTAGAAAAATTCCAAAACTAAAATAAATTCAAAAATTCAAGAACATTCGACAAAAATCATTGGAATCTAAAAAGATGAAATAAAATAATTTCATATTTAATTGAAGTTTATTTTAACCATTTAAAATATTTTTATTTTCTAAGCTTTAATTAAATCCAAATAATTTTAAAAGAGGATAGAAATGTATAGATTATAATTTTTGAATAATTTACAAATTTGAATGGGTCCAATCGGAGCTAGGATGAAGGAGAACGGGCTTTTGGAAATTGAAAATGAAGAAAAAGGAAAATAGAGATTTTCTAAATTATTTTTGTACTGAAAAAGGATGATTATGACGTCAACAGAGGAAATGATTTTCGTTGGAATTATTTTTCTACGAAAATGAGATTTTTTGACGTCAGGGTGATGTAAGTAGGAGAAATGATTTTTCTACCAATTTATTTTTCAAAACGAAAAGAATTATATTTGGCTAAGAGGTGGGCCTGGATCTATGGTGAACTGTGTCCATGCATTGGCTTGGTTCACCGTGGACTCAGTCCACTGCTGATGTGGTGGGGGGTTTTGGCTGACTGGATAACTAGAGCCAACGTGATCACCACTGGGCTGCCACATGGCTGCTACGCGGGCTCGGGAGCTGACATGGCTACGCCGGTCAGAGGTGGCGCTCGAGACCGAATGGTCACTGGTGGTCGGCAAGGGGTGGAAGGGAGAGAGGAGATGACGGGGAACTCAGCGCACCTTGGCGCGAAGCTCAGGAATGCTCAGTGACGGCCGACGATGAGGGAGGAGCGACGGCGCATGGCGTCGGTGGCTAGGGCTCTCTGGCGTCGACTTCGCTCAGCGGAGGGGCAGAAGACATGCGCACAACGACGAGGAAGGCGTAGGTGACGACTGCGAGAAGAAGAAGATTGATGCATTGAAGAGCTCGACTGCGCGGCAATGGCGGCGGTGCGAGGTTGAAGAAAGGGAGAGGAAGAGGGATCTGACAGGTCGGGCCCTCATGTCAGTGAGAGAGAAGAGAGGAGGAGTGAGGCAGTGATCAGGCGTTGTCGGATGAGCGACGCGTGGCCAAGTAATAGATCTCAAACGTCAGATGAAAGAGAAGGGGAATAAGTGAAGATGGAGGGCTGAGATTAAATCTAGCATCGGTGGATTTAATCCAGACCGTCGGCTAAGAAACGAAGGGGTAAGTGGATGAGAGTGGCTGAGATTAGATGGGGAGGGGTGGATTGAATCAGAGCTTAACACGTGTCAGCCCCAAGGAGTGTTTAGGTTTTAAAATAGATTTAGATTTTCAGGAACTTTCAAAAACACTTAGAAAATAGTAAATAAAATCTAAAACTTCTAGAAAAATTTACAGAAATTTCTGGAGATGTTTTGGACTTAGGAAAAATATTTCAAACTTAAAGTTGGTCTTTTAATTTTACAAAAATTGAGAGACCATGTGGAGTTGACCACATGTGTGTGATGAGTAATTGACATCGGTTTTAGAAAAGTTGAGTTTGGTTTCTGAGGTTCGTGCCTTTTCATTGCGTGGTGCAATCGGTTCGGTCGGACTTGGTCAAACTTGGTCGTATGGGCTTAGGATGCTTAGTCTTTTGATTCGACGGGTTTGGACTTTTACTTGCTTAAGATTACTCTTAATGCTTCTGTTGATTACATGTTATCGAGCGGTGCTATGTGATGTGCTTCTTGTCTGTGATGGCTGCAGGACATCGAGGCGGAGTTGTGGCGAGGCACGGTGGACTGGACTAGGCGCAGGCGGTGCCGAGGTCAGAACGGCCGAGGTGTGCCGAAGACGGCGAGGACTCGAGGTGGTTGCGATGCTTGGACGGCAAGACACGAGGAAGCTTCCTGGAAGGTGCAGGAGGGGCGTTTCGGTAAAAATGCAAAGCTGCACTAAAGGAAGCGGATTACGGATAAAGCACTAGAGTTGTTGAGGCTTAGCGGGTAAAGAGAGAGGCAAATCCATTAGTGGGAGGCTATAAAAGGAGGGTGTCTCCTGCATGGTCTTCATGGCTTTAGGGGTTTGTTTTTGCTTTGCTTCTTTAGTGCTTTAGTTGGTGAGAGCTGTTGGAGAGAGCAGAGCTTCGTTGGTTTCTTGGTTCTCTGTATGTGTTCTTGAGGGAGGCAAGTAGTGAGTTCTTGATCCTTCAATCATGTATGGGATTGTAGGGATGATATGAGTTGATACTCAATGTAATCATTCATCTCTCTTCATCAAGATCAATTTGAGATGGCTTTATTTGAGTTTGATTGAGTCCATGAGCTCTCTTCGTTGGTTTTGTTCTTCGTTCTCCTCTCTGCTTGATTTCTCAGATTTGTGTTCTTGAGTTCTTTCTTGCTGAGGAGTAGCAAAATGGGTTGATGTGATCTAGGAGATGCTCCAAAGCCATTTGGCTAGTCAATCCTAAGAGTAAACCACGTTTAATTTCAGTTTTTACTTCTTGGCCTCCTCTGTTCTTCTTTTTCATTTCTAGGGTTTCTTGGTCCCTTTTTATTCCTTTCATGAGATGGCATGAAACTTGGTATCTTGAGTCCTGAGGTTATTAATTAGCTATTCTCAAAGTTTCATGGGCAAAGGTTCAAGGTTTGGAGAGAACTTGGATTTTGGGGCTGCCTCTGTTGGTTTTCAAGTTTTTATCCCAAATCTTGATTTCTTGCTTTTTAGTTGAAATTTCTTGGTTCCCAAGGCCCCTCTGGTTATTTAGGTTATAATCCTTTCATTCTGGGCAGAGAAATCCAAAAGGAAGCCTCAAATTTCTTTTCAGTTTGAAGTTCTCAGTTTTCCTGAAACTTTCAGCCTATTGTCTCCTCTGGAATTCGATGGGTGGTCTGACCGGAGTTCATCGGGCGGTCAGACCGGCCACTCAAGGGTGGTCAGACCAGCGGCCAGGGTGCGGTCTGACCGGCCCATAAGTGGCGGTCTGACCGGCCTCCCCCTGACAGCGTGTGTTGTCTGCTGTTTTGTTAGGTTTTGATTTCCTTGTTTGCTGTGTCTTTTCCTTTGGGTGCTCAAAGTTCCAGAGAAGTTGTTTTAACTCCTTCATAGCTATTGGTGAGGAGTTTCGTTAAGTGGAAACTTTAGGGAGCATTTTTAAAGTCGACATTCACCCCACCTCTATCGCCGATTTCGGTCCAACAAAAATACTTTTTAGCTTTGAAATTGATTTTTATATCCAGAAAAGCACAGAAAAACCATATAAAGGCCAAATGCTTTTTTTAAATAATAATTTTTATAAAAATTCAAAATACTCTTTACTTAATAATATTTTTATGTTTTTAGTTAAATTACTTTTAAGAATAGCCTTTTTAAAAGCTAGAAACAGGCAAAATGAAATCTCCAAAATTGAAGCGACCAAATAACACTTGATTTTATTTTAAATTAAATTAATTTTAAAATTTGTTATTGAAAATTTTGAAATAAACAGCTGGGCTATTACACCGCGCCACTCCCTTACCTCCTTCCTCTTTCGCCCGAGTACCGGCCGCCACCGCTTCACGTCGCCCCGGTCGCTCCGGCGATGGCATCGCAAATGTGATCATGTCACGTCGTGTCTCCACCTCCCATCTGATCTCCGAGTTAATTGAAATTTTGTTCACCAGAGATCGCGCGCCAACCATCTTCCCTATCACGGCTGGCCGTCGCAACCACTGCTACCAAGGAGCTCGTGGATGACATCGGCCTGATTCCTCCGTGGGAGAGCACCTCCAAGCCCGCCTGTAGCCAACCACGGTGCCACCTTTGGATTTTCATCCCCTTGACGAGTCACCCATGGTGACCCCCCTCTACGTCGCCGCCCATGCACAATGTCGGCCCACCTCGGCACCCCTCCGGTTCGGCCAACTGCACGGTGAGGTTTCTAGCCCCTTCCTCCAGCCCATGCTACCCATACTTTCCTTTATCTTCCACCACAGCGCCGTCGCCATGTGCCTACCACACCGCTGACTGCTTCGGGCTGCCACCCGCCCACCTCGTCGTTGCTCTAGCCAACGCGCCGCCACCCTTAGCTTCCCCATCCTCTGAGCAACTTATTTTGCCGCCCATTGCCGCCTCCCCAGCCGCCTGCGAGCCTGGCACCGAGCGCCGGCCGCTTCCTATGTTTTGCCCTAGCTCATGCATCACCTCTTCTAAATTGCCACCCCCTGCCAATCACAAGCGGGCCGTGGCTCAGTTGGTCAGCCCAGCCATTCGCTAAACAATCGGTCCTAAGTTAGAATCCCGTCGGCTGCATGTGGAAATAAATAAAGGAAAATTAGGAAATAATCTAGGGAAGCTAATAAATTTGATTAGGATATAAAATAAGATTATTTAAGATTTAATTTTTGATTAATTATCATATATAAGTAATTATTGTGGCTTGAATATTTAATTAAAGTCTAACTATTAATTAAAGGCATAGTGAGAAACTGAGTAAAAATCTTGTGTAGGTCCATGCTCTCATGAAATGATGATTTAATAAATAAAGATTGCTAAAGAATAAATCATAAGTCCTTGCATATCAGTAAAGATCATAGAATTGACCACTAAATGGATTAAACCATAACTATTATTTTCATGTCTTAGAAATTACGAGAATCCTTTTCCGAATATTGATTAAATGACTCGATTATTAAGCCACTAACATTTAGACTGTAATACACAAATTAAATTAGAGGTTGTATTGCATATAATTGACTAAAACATTAAATATAAATAGTAGGCTATTAAAAAGGTATTTTAAACTCCAGTACTAACAGAAGACACCGTTGACATATAGAATGGTGTGAATATCTAATTATCCTAAGAGTCTTGCTAACGTACACATTAATGAACAAACTAATACTAAGATAAATTTATTAGGTCATAGTGAAGATAATCCACTAACGCACCAATAGATAGTAATTTAAAGAATAGTAACGCATAGACATAACAAAGAATTACATTTTTCCAAGATACGTTTAAACCCTAGAAAGGATCAGGAGTCGCGGATCAGTGATAAATAATAAATAAAGCTAACTAATAAAAGTGATAATTGGATAAATAATCCCATGCTTAAATAAAATATGGGGCCAAACATTCAAACTAATAAATTCAACTCACATTACCCACAAGAGATAATCACTCATAGCACCCACATGATTCCTTGGTCATGCAGAACGAGAGATCATCACGAAGCCTTTACAGTACCACGCCCTGTCACCATCTCGACCTATGGGTTTATGCCATAGTTGTAAGGGAAGTTCCCCGACAGTGCAGGGGGAACCACACCTTATTTTAAGGTATCCCTACCTGCTAGCTCACATAGACCCTAGCCGCACTAGTCGTGGAGTTGTGAGGGATGTTTCCCCAGCAGCGCAGGGGAAACTACACCTCGTAATAGGTGTCCCGTTCAAGCTGTCCACACAGATCCCAGCTCGCACTAGTCCATCCACTATTCGAGATGACTCAAGGGTCCAGTAAATTATTCAGCCTAGTCTACATTTTACAGACTTGTGGTTGTACTATTTTACACAGGAGGTCATGACAAGATTCAGTCCTTAGGGTTATCTGGGTAGGTCTACCACAATCCACACTCTCGTGCATCTACTGCACCAGCCCCTCTTACCATCTACCCAAATATTTAAGCAAGTTGAGGTTTTCGAGAGCATAAAATAACCACGTCAAAATATACCAAGTCGCTAATGACTATGCCTAATCGAACTACGACTGCTACAGTGACTTTACAACTACCAAGTCATTTATGACTATGCCTAGTCGAATGACGACTGCTATAGTGACTTTACGACTACCAAGTTGTTTACGACTATGACTAGTTGAATGACAACTGCTGCAACGACTTTATGACTACGCCTACTACAGTGACTTCATGACTACCAAATCATTTACGACTACGCCAACTCAAACTATGACTGCTACAGTGGCTAACACGCCCGCCCTCCCTTTGCCAGCAATAGAAAGGTTCACCGCCATTGGTAGAGGCGGTGGCTAGAGGTAAGCATCCACAAAATGGATTGCGCATGCCTGCGCCCACCCTTAGATGAAAACTTGTCGACCAATTTGGCCAGGGCGACGGTGGAACAGGGGAGGGGTGGCTGTAGCGACAGACACCACTAGAGTTCAATTAAACGATAAGGGAGTATCTAGGTGTGGACACCACCGGACTAGGGTTGGCGCAGCTTGGGAGTGGCTGTTGCGGTTCGGCGGCATGAGATAGCGTCGGGCGGAGGTGGTGCACAGTGTTGGCTCAGCTCAGGCGGCGAGAAGATCGGCCAAGTGATGGGATGGCAACGTGGTGCTATGAGGAAGCTCTGTTAGGGTGGAATTGGCTTGGCGCAGCTCCAACCGACAGTTTTTCCATCAACCGGCGCTGGAGAAGGTGCCGTCGGGGCTCCTGTGGGCTATTTCAGGGCAATTCTTCGCAGTGGGAGGGGGAGTGGGGTGGTGTGGTGCTACCAGGGGTACAAGTGGGGCATTATAGCTAACGAAAAGGGCTGAGGATGTGGGGGTGGTTGGCTCATTGTGGAGGCATGGCGCCGGTGCAGCTACAGGGCCGGGCACAGCCATCGGGGAGGAGGAGTGATGGAGGGGATGTGCGACAAGTCAGAGGGGATCCCAGCTCCATGAAGGAGGAATGGCGTGTGCTTGGGCGTATGACACGGCGACGCGACGGGGCAGGGACCAAGTGGGTCTATGGCTGACAGGAGTGGCATGGCGTCGGGTCAAGTCAGCGGGGTCTCACACTATGGCTGACTCGAGCAGCATGGCACGATGGTCCAAGTGTTGGGTTGAAGAGGGGACGATCGGAAGCGACTACGCTCCTGTGGTGATGTGAGCGCCAGGAGGACAAAGGGGCAGGAGGGCCCAGCTACAGGGAGACGGGAAAAGAGAGAATGAGAGGGTGCGGCCCCCACGGAGGAAGGAGAAAGGAAAAGAAGAAAGAATTAGCTAGCAAAATTGGAAATTTTAATTCTTGCTTTGAATGTCACTATCCCCATCTCCAGCAATGCCGTCGTCGCAGAACCCGATGTCTCTGTCCTCTTCTTCCTTGCCGCCTCTCCACCCGACACCACCTCTCCTTCCCGACACTGCCTCTCCTCTTGACGCTGCCTCTCCTCCTGAAGGTACGGCAGTTTGGACATTCTCTTTTAGGAGGAAGAGATGGTATATGGCTGAATGAATTGGATTTAGGTGGAGTGTTTGCAGAGATGTAGTTTGTGTGGGGGCACTCCCATTGCATTTCTATTCATTTCAGTATTGAGTGAGAGGAGCAGATAGCTGTGCAAAATGTGCTAATTTAATTCATTGAGTCTTCTCCTTCTCTCTAATCTTATATGCCGTAGTTTAATTCTTCAATTTGCCCACCAAATCCAAATGGGTGGTTTTTCATGGTCATCATCTTAAGATTACATCAAATGCTATGCATTAGAATTTTGTTGTGATGATATATGAATGTACGTGTGTAAATTCACAATTTAAATAGAAAAGTTGGTTATAAGGCCGAGTACAAGGTCAATTACCGTCTACTCACTACAAGGTGAAGTGACCTAGCTAGTGAGTACCTATTACCGAATTTGTGTAGATGAAGACGATGACTAAATTTCAATAGCAAAGTGTGGCGGACAATGCTCTCTAGGTATAAAACACTTAGCCTCATAGACTCGGCACCACTGGGTACGCAGGTAAAATTATGTAATGGAGGATACAGGATGAGGTTGCAATCCGATCGGATGCCTCCCCGCCATTTGCTGGGATCACAAACGAGTGCGCCTGAAACTAGTTAAGAGCGAGGTCATCAACCAGTCTTTGGTTGTCTCCTCTTTCAAAAACCCCACAGACGAGAAAGTGTCCTAACACTTGGTTAGATATGTTAAACTACCTAGTTGTTAGTAGGTCCATAACTTCATGGGGTCTAAAGTAACATGATTGCCTCTTGCAGCAAGCATTGACTACCGAATCTTTCCAAGGCTCCTTTAAAGCAGACAGGGATAGGGATATACTATCCATGGCTTTGGGAAACAAGGAGTACCCAGGTCGCATACGAGGCCTGGGGGTTTATGTACCTTGGAGGCACGGATTCCCAAACCACTCTAAGGCATATAGGAGTAGGAAGAGATCCAAGGCCCAGCACGAGAAACAAATGAAACAAAGAGCTTCGTGCATAACTTGAGGAAGAGCTATCTGCCTCACATCGAGAGAAGATAACTGCCTCACTTCGAGAGAAGATAACTGCCTCACTTCCAGGAGAGACAGATTCATTGAGGGAAGAAATGATAGAAGTCCGCAACCACTTGCAACCACCCCATTATTGCGGTACCCAGTCCCACTCAATGTCGTAGTAGCTGCGCGTCCACTCCAATTTTTTAACATAGCGATGCCCACTTACCTATCGACAACATCCAGGTAATGTACCTCTCTAGAACGCTACATAGATAGACCTAGCGGATGCTTTAGCTCATCGTGTATCATTATGTAGAAGCCTACGCTATGTATCCTCAGAGTCAGGCTTATGAATTAATTTGAAAACAAAATATAAAAATTGGTTTAGACTTAGGCAATTGGTTAGATTGGTGGGTGCAAGCATGCCCTGTTGGTCGGAGCCACAGGGTTGACTGTCGTGCACAGGGGTATGTGGTTGGGCCTAAGTCAATTAAGGACCGGTCTGCGAGCTACTGTTGCAAAGCCCTATCGTACTATCACATGGCTGGTATGGGACAGCCCTAGCTAAATAATTTGTGAAGTCCCAACCTAAGTCAAGTCGTAGGTTGAAAGTGAGCGTGGTTGGTGCTATGAGAAGTCTCACTTGGGCGAGCGTGGTTAAGCCATGTGAAGTCTCGCTCAGGCTCAAGAGGGGGTCCCGGTCTGGTGGATTCCTTACTGGGGTGAAACCTTACAGTTGGCTTGGCCAGGTTGAAGGCTTTGCATTGTAAAGGCCTTGTCATGACTCCCCACCGCACACCTAAGGAAGTGTGTAATCTAGTGGTAAAAAGGGATGATCGTGTCTTGTGGGTAAAGCCGTACAACCTCTGTAGAGTGTACATCCCCAGCAGGCCTGTTAGGAGATTATAAGGCCCAAAATGGGACGCATGTAATGACGAAAGTGCCCCCAAAGGGGATGTACAGATGTAAGGGCATTACTGTAAAAACACTCCCCATGTGGATATATATATATACGGTATAGACCACAGGGAAAACCCTAGGCCATTGCTCACCTAACTCTCCACTACTATACTCTCTCTCTGTTTGGTCTGTAACCACAACAGTTGGCGCCGTCCGTGGGGAGGACAAGAGCAAGCCTCCAGATCCGAAGAAGGATGGCACCAAGGAAAGCTTCATCATCGGCGGCGAAGAAGAAGGTGGGAGCGGCGGAATCTCGTGTGAATACCAGAGCTTCAGCGTTGGCAGCCGCAGGCATGGGTGGCGACGCGGATGTGGCAGTCGCGAACACCGGTGTTCTCGACACAACGCCCGACCCCGCCACCACCGCCACGACGCTCAACCCCGCAACCACCGCCGCGACGTTCGATACCACCACCACCGCCGCGACGCTCAACCCCACCGCCGCCGCTGCGACGTTCGATCCCACCGCCACCGTCGCGATGCTCGACCCCACTATCACCGTCGCGACGCGCAATCCCACCACCGCCGCTACGCCAGTTGAAACCACCCCGCACATGGTAAGTAACCCCACTGCAGGTTTTGTGACAATTGCCGGCGGCGTTGCTCGGGTGGTCAGAGGCAGCGACGCCGGTGCCCACGCAGGCACGACATCTGCTCCCCCACCCGGCGGAGGAACGGTGAGTGGTTCCGGCGGCAGCGCGGGCCTCATCGCTGACCCCAGAGTTCTTCACGCCAGCACAGCGGGCAGTCCGGGAGCGCAGGCCGTGGTTGCCGCCGCTCCGGTCGTGCCGCCAGGCGCGCCGACGGCCCCAACCACGTCCGCGGTGGAGAACACCCTGCTGGCGGCCCTCAGCGCGTTTCAGCGGGAGCTAACGGATCTCCGCAGGGCCGTGCGAGACATGAAAGAAGCTCGGAGCCAACAAGCCCCACCGGTGGTCGCGTCGGAGCCCACTCCGAAGAGGGCAGATAGCCGCGACGCCCTCACGTCCAGCCGCGTCCCACTACGACGCGTGGACCCGGAGTCCCCACTCTCCGCGGGTCTGCAGCAGGTGGTATGGCCTGAGGACTTCACGTTCCCGAGTGTCATCGAGGCGTACAAAGGTCACACGGACCCGTGAGAATTCGTGCGCGTGTACGAGACCGCCATCGAAGCCGCTGGCGGAGACGGCACCACGAAGGCAAAGGGACTCCCCCTCGCATTGCAGGGGGTGGCGCTCTCTTGGTTCTTCACCATCGAGCCGCATTCCATCTACGCATGGGAGCAAATCCGCGATCGACTCTACAACAATTTCCAGGGAAACTACGTCGAGCGTGTCGATGCGGACCAGCTCTTCGCAGTCAAGCAAAAACCTTCGGAGAGGCTCCGGAATTACTTCAAGCGTTTCGCAAAGGTACGCTGCCAGGTCAAGGACGTCAATGAAACAACCGTCATCAATGCAGCGATACAAGGCCTCCGCCCGGGACCGATGGCCGAAAACAACGCGCGGAAACCAATCAAGACGGTGGCGAAGCTCTTCGACAAGATGGAAGAGTACGCCAGAGCGGAAGAGGATGCGCGGCGGCGACTCCGACACCAACCAGGCGGAGGGCTCGGCAAAAAACGATGGCTCACCGAAGGAGGGCTCCTCGAAAGGCAAGTGCAAGCAGGAACAATCGAAGAATGCCACCGAGCGCAAGGATACCCAGCACAAAGATTCGCCGGGCGACAAGCCCAAGCACGACCAACACAAATCTCGGAAACCCTGCTACGTCTTTGACATCGAGGGTGGCTCCGAGGATAACGCCCCTGCTGGTCGCGGTGGCAGAGGGCGCCGTGGCCAGGGACGGGGGCGCGGGCGAGGTCGCGACGATAGAGCCCCCGAAGAGTACAACGACCAGCACCATGGGCAGTGGTGCGAGGTCCACGGTCGGGGCAGCCACGACACGCGTACGTGCGCCACCATCGCAGCACTCCGGCAGAGCGTCGCTAGAGACAGAAACCCCGAGGCGCGTCTGCCCATTGTGGCTCACGTCCAACACCCCCAGGACCAAGGAATGCAACCCCAGGAAGGCCCCCTGCGGATTCAGGCCCACGTACAGCAACCTCGGGAGGGCCTCCTGCAACTCCAAGCCCCGGAGGGAGCCCAGCGCAGGGTCATAAACGTCATCTCTGAGGGCTCCTCGTTGGAGTTCGCCTCGGCGCGGCAGCGAAAAGCCTATGCGAGGAGGTTGCATCATGTCGCGGCGTACCCAGCGCAGGCACCGCCGGAGTGGGTGCAGTACGAAATCACTTTCACGCCCGCTGACGCCAACGGCGTGGAATTCCCCCACCAAGATCCCCTGGTCGTCCAGGTCATCATCGCAGGATGCGACGTTAGGCGCGCCCTGGTCGATGGAGGAAGCGGCCTTCGATCAGATGGGGATCCCCCAAAGTCGGTTGGGCCCTTCGGGGATCCCATTGAAGGGCTTCGGAGGTCAGCCTCTACAGGCATTGGGCCAAATATGCCTCCAAGTCTCCTTTGGCTAGGACGATAATTTGAGGAGTGAGGATGCTACCTTCGACGTCGTCGACATCTTGTACCCCTACAACGCCATATTGGGGAGGCCAATCTTGAACTCTCTCGGGGCAGTCCCACACCATGGTTTCCTGTGCATGAAGCTCCCTAGATCGCGGGTCGTCATCACCGTCCACGGCGACCAGGATATGGCTCAGCGCATAGAGCTCGGCACTAGAGGCCCGCACCGCGAGGCTCAACGAAACACCTAGGCCGGGTGTGCAAGTGCGAAGATCGTCGGCAGCTCCCGAAAGTACCTCGCCGAGCCCCCCGCGCGGGTTGCCCCAGCAGCAGAGGCTCCCACCGCACCCCGCCTCGTCATGGGGCAACGGCAGCCGCGGCCGTTTTCGTCTTCAAACGGTCAGTGGTCAATATCCCACCTTTTGTAATAGCTCACCCGCACAAACGGGAATTTAATAAAGTTCACCGTTTACAAAAATTGTCTTGTTTCTCGCAAAAAGCGCGCAAAGGATTACCTTCGCGCACACTCTTCATGAGTATAAACAAAGACACGCGTTCGCACACGCACTCTCCGTGAGAAACACGGGCATGAGTATAAACAAAGACACGCGTTCACGCGTGAGAAACACGGGCGTGAGTATAAACAAAGACACGCGTTTGCGCGCGCACTCTCCGTGAGAAACACTGGCATGAGTATAAACAAAGACACGCGTTCGCGTGCGCACTCTTCGTGAGAAACACGGGCATGAGTATAAACAAAGACACGCGTTCCCGCGCTCACTCTCCGTGAGAAACACAGGCATGAGTATAAACAAAGACACGCGTTCGCGCGCGCACTCTTTGTGAGAAACATGGGCATGAGTATAAACAAAGACACGTGTTCGCGCACGCACTTTCCGTGAGAAACACGGGCATGAGTATAAACAAAGACACGTGTTCGCGCGCGCACTCTCTGTGAAAAACACGGGCGTGAGTATAAATAAAGACACGCGTTCGCGCGCGCACTCTCTGTGAGAAACTCTGGCGTGAGTATAAACAAAGACACGCGTTCGCGCGCGCACTCTCTGTGAGAAACACTGGCCTGAGTATAAACAAAGACACGCGTTCGCGCGTGCACTCTCCGTGAGAAACACGGGCATGAGTAGAAACAAAGACACGCGTTCACGCGTGCACTCTCCGTGAGAAACACGGGCATGAGTATAAACAAAGACGCGTGGGGGACGCCTCCTCGCGCACTCCACGGAGTATAAATAAGATGTAGCGTTGAGATCCACCTCCGCACGCAACTTCACCGCCTGCAACGCGCGGAGGCGAGACTACGGACTCTAAATAAGATGTAGCTTGAGGTCCACCTCCGCACGCACTCCACGGAGTATAAATAAGACGTAGCGTTGAGGTCCGCCTCCGCACGCAACTTCACCGCTCGCAACGCATGGAGGCTCGCCTCCGCGCACAGTCTACGGACTCTAAATAAGACGTAGCATTGAGGTCCACCTCGCACGCACTCCACGGAGTATAAATAAGACGTAGCGTTGAGGTCTGCCTCCGCACGCAACTTCACCGCCCGCAACGTGCGGAAGCTCGTCTCCGCGCGCAGTCTACGGACTCTAAATAAGACGTAGCGCCGAGGTACGCCTCCGCACGCACTCTACCGAGTATAAACAAAATGCGAACGCTCCCGCGCACGCATAGGCATCATTCCTACGCGTACTCTCCGGAGTATAAATAAGTCGTAGTTGATAGTCCCACGCACTCTACGGAGTATAAATATGACGCGGACGCTCACACGCTCGCATGGGCATTATCCCTATGCGTACTCCACGGAGTATAACACAACGCGTGGTTGATGCTTCCACGCACGTCTTGGTAAGACGCACTAGAGGCTGGCCTCCGCATGCACCTCGCAGCGATCGCGCAAGAGGCAGCAGAGGCTCGCCTCTGCATGCACTCTGCAGTGTTCGCGTGAGACGCAGTCAAGACTCGCCTCCGCATGCGTCTTGTAAAGCCGGCATGAGGCGCAACGGCAGCTCATACTCGCGAGCATCACGCGGAGCATCGACAAGCCTTAACAGGGGCCAACCGCGGCGCGCGTCCCGCGGACGGCAAGCAAACTAAGTAAACTAAGGCGCCAGCTCCGCTGCCACCACCTCGAAGGGTACGGGACGGAGCGCTCGCGCGTCTACCTCGACTAAGGCGCCAGCTCCGCTGCCACCACCTCGAAGGGTAGGGGACGGAGCGCTCGCGCGTCTACCTCGGCTAAGGCGCCAGCTCCGCTGCCACCACCTCGAAGGGTAGGGGACGGAGCGCCCACGCATCTACCTTGACTAAGGCACCAGCTCCGCTGTCACCACCTCGAAGGATAGGGGACGGATCGCTCGCGCGTCTACCTTGACTTCGGCTAGACCCAGATTGCTGCGTATCAACGAGCGCGGTGCAGTTCCCTGAATCTAGCACGGGGCTGCGTGATCGTAAATAAGGATGGAGACACGGGTGATATTTTTCAGCTAAAAACCCTTTACTCCTGTTTATATTCATCGGAAGATGCTTATAAAGCCATGCAATAGAAATGTACAAACAGCCTTGGGTGCTCAAAGCCGCTACTCGGCCGGCTCCTCCTTAATGCGCGTTCGCACCAAGGCTTCGCTCGAGGAAGCCCGGCTTGCCTAGAAGTCCAACGACTCCTCGGCCCTCCGCCACCGCCGAAGACGTCGTCGGGTCACAAGGTCAGAGACTAGCAGCCGGCCCTGGTCGGGTAGCAGAGGTGCAATAGGAAGCCAAACCGGCAAAGTGGATTCATTGTGAGATACACGGAGGTGCATTTCCTCCATGACTTGTGCTATTACACTGTGATCTTTGAAGACATATTCTTACTATTCAACCTCAACGAACTTGATGTCTCACTTTTACAATATTGAACACTGTAAGTGTACTGTACGATCAAGTTCTACACTCATGTAATACTGATAAATGTCATAACTCATGCTTATGTATAGATTCATGATCCAACAAGTTCGGTGATGACGACAACCGGTGGGTTTCCTCGACCCACACTTGTTCTCTGAGCAATGCATCAAGGACAATACATCCTTCATAGAAGATTACATAACAAAGGGATTGCTTGATCTAAGTGATAAGGATTACATCATCGTACCCTTCAACTAAGGGTCAGTGCTTCACTAGTTGCCATACAAGTTTCATTTGTACTTTGTACGCAACATGAACTTATGATTAATCACTATGATGACATACATGACTAGGTCTCACTAGATTTTGATTGTGATTGTAACAAAGTGGTGCAAGATAATATATCTTGATTCCCTACTTAGGAGTAACCATGACTTCACCCTAGTGCAACAAACAATTGACAGGTAAACTTATTTCCTCAATATATAGCTCTATTGTAGCATTTCCTTCATTTGCAATGGCCGAGGCTAACTTTTTGAAATCACGTAAGTCGTTCAGCACTTACATTACCTAGGGAGGTAGATACAAGAAATCCAACACCACACTATGACATAGGATGCAATTTTCAGTGCACGCTACAACACATCAATCCTATATCACACTTCGTAATAATGTCTCTAGAACTGACAATACCTATATATGTAATGTTATTTTTGTAATGCTACCAGTAACTACAGGGCAACATATGTAAATTCTATGTTTGTATACATATGTAGAAAATCATGGGCACTAAGACAAAAGATCCAGAGGTTTATCAACTTGCCAATATTTATTTCATGATTATCAATTTCTATATATGTATAAAAGAGTCACAACTTTGGCAATGATTCTCTCGATCATTGATTGAAATAGGTTTGTGACATCTTAGAGAAAGCGCATGCTAAGTATCAAGTTATTTGGATCAACAAATCAAAAGTTACATGGATTCTTAGATTTGAAATCATGTCGATTTTACTGTTTATCACCTAGAGGTCTGATCGCTAGCTCAGACCGGTGGGACTTTAAATTTTTAGAATTTTGCTTCCTTTGGCTCGAGGCTTTGGTGTGCTTAAATGTTTATGTTTTCGCTGCGTGTTATTGTTGATATTTAAGAGAAGATTTTAAAAGAACCATTTATGTCCTCTGACTCGGTGTACTAGATCTTATAGAATATATGGAATATATGGATCAGCTCTTTGTACCATTGAGAACCAGCCAGGAATGCAATTCTAGGCCCTACGTACGTAACCACTTAATTGATGGTGTATATGTATGCCGATCGGCTTGTGCGTGGTGGCTCGCCACCGGTACTTTACCTAATACCCAAGCTACGTAAACTATAAAATATCTCAGGCTGGCGTATTTTATCGCGTCGCTTTGGTCTTTCCAGCTCTTAGCATCTGGTTCTTGTCTGTTACTGCTGCTGACACCCAGGGCGGACGCCGTGTATAAAAAGGGCATGCAGACGTAGTTGCTCACACACATTTATTGAGCATACGATACAGCCACCACTTCGTCCAAGGCAGTCATCGATCCACGCGCAAAAACCCTCGAGCCGCGCGCGAAGAGGTCGATCAGAAACATGGCCGAGTCGAATATTGTACCAGTACCGGCTAACCCAACGCCGGCAGCGCCACGCGATACCGGGGCTCCTGTTCATAAGGGTGATTCCGTGAAGAAGGTGTTGTTCGACAAGTCGATGGCGACGACAGCCAACCTGGCGAAGCTCCTGCCCAGCGGCACCACGCTGGCCTTCCAGACGCTGTCGCCGTCCTTCACCAACCACGGCAAATGCTTCGCCGTCAACCGCGTCTTCTCCTGGGGGCTCATCGGCTTCCTCGGCTCGGTCTGCGCGCTGCTCTGCTTCACCGACAGCATCACCGACGCTGATGGCAGCGTCTACTACGGGCTGGCCCTGCTAACCGAAAAGGGCTTCCACGCGTTCAACTACGACTACGAAGGGCAAGACAACAACAAGAAGCAGGCCTTCAGCGACGAGTGCAAGAAGCTGAGGGTGAAGCCGCGGGACTTCCTGCACTCTTTCTTCAGTGCCCTCGTGTTCCTGTCCCTCGCGTTCGACGACGCCGAAATACAGATCTGCCTGCTCCAAAGCAGGCTGACAGAGCCGTGGAAGGAGTTTCTCGTGAACCTGCCGCTGGCGACGGGGTTCCTCGCCAGTTTCGTCTTCATGATCTTCCCCTCCACCAGGAAGGGCATCGGCTACGACGCGGCCGCCGCCGCTGATTCACCGTCTACGAGTCAGCTGGACAAGAACAAGCTGGACCAGGATGCCGCCGCTCATGTACCGTCTGCGGTTCAGCCATACGAACTGGCAATCCTGGCCCCAAGAAGTCTCGAGATCACGGACGTCGCCCGGGTTGCTCCATCAGCCAGCCATTATGAACGCGATTCAGTCGTCTGACTCAATCCGGGCTCCGCGCGTCGTCACCTCGATCGGCAGCTAGTACGTACGGTCAGTGTGTGCATGCATGGTGAGTGCCCGCGTGCTTGTTTGTCTTCTTTGAATAAAGCCTGCCGGAACCAAGGGTGCGCATATGTGTACTTTTGTTTTGTGTTGTCCCCTGAAAGCACGTATGTAGACGTACCGTGTCTGCTTCATTTATGCTGCTGATCACTGCCACGTGATCAGTGGGGTCTGTACTTTTGCCCAATCTTCTATTTGGTTGTACTGTGTGATGTTCAGAGCGTGGAATAAAGTTGTACTCATATTAATTAAGATCTAGTGTCCGGAAATAAAATTGCGCACGTGCATGGTGCGAGCTGTTTATCTACACTACTGCATGTACAATAGAAGTGTTCGTGCATGTGCTAATGTGGATCCATGCATGCACAATAGGTTTATGTGGATCCGGTGCGCAGCCAGCATCTGTTAATTCAAAATTAGTCAAGTCTTCCCATATATAAATTAGTGTATGTCTATACAATATTCGACTGTTTTTGAGGATAAAAACAGTCAGATTGATCTGAGGTGTTAGATCTCCATCCAACGGATCCACCCATACAAGCCCCCCTCCAAAAAAATGATCTAGGGCGTTGGATCTCTATCTAACGGCTCAAAATCTGACTATTTTTGTCCTTAAAAATAGTCGAATGTTGTATAGACAATCCCTATAAAATATTCGTCCACCAGATAACTATGCTCTTATCGGATAACTATGCTCTGATCGATGTGACATGCACATACTCAATGCACAGTTAAAACACGATATATATTGAATTATTTTTAATTTTTAAGTGAGGATAAACATAATTAAAACCAAATTTATTCATGAAATGGGTAATCCATTCATGGAAAAATATTGGATGCGATCATGCACCAATATTTTCACCGCTATGTGCTGCATATACACATCAAGTTCAATCATAGCAACAACAAAAACAATAATATTTTTTCAAGTTACTATTGTATCCCGGCATGGATATCTGTCCCATGCTTTAGATCGATGTTTTGTACATTACTTCCTCGTTCCTCAAGCAACAACTGGTACGCGTACATCTTCAGTACTACGATATATATACCATTCTCTTGGGCTGTATTGGACGACATGTATTCGGTCCGATACTAGTATTGCTTATGGTGGGGAAGATCATGAGCACCATGCATGCATGCATGCTGGAGAAGTGGAGAAGATGGCCCCGCGTCGGGAATAGGCAGCTGCCATCAGGTTTCGTTGAAGGAAAGACGATATACAGCAGAAAAAATAATGTCCTGGAAGGCAAAAGGAAAAACAAAAGCAGTTCCAGCGGATTCTAATCCGAATTTATGCTATCATGTGGGCCTTTAAAATGGGCTAGCTCACCTTTTGTTGATTGTGGTGTGAATGGTTTTAGGTAGTGCTCTAAACAACTATAGGTCTTTGGCTTTTTTTGTTTTTTATACTGTAACTAAAATTGTACTATAGCAGCTTTTAGTTTTTTCTAAGTGATTAAATTTAAAACAATAAAAAAGTTATCACAAAAAATACAAAGCAATAAAAGGAAAAATAAAAAACAAAAATGACCAAAAAGCTAAAAGGATAAAAAAGATGAAATCAAGAAATCAATGCATTCCAAGCAAAAAGCAGAAGTTGTTTAGAGCTGGACTAGTTGTTGAGATGTGAGCAGCTCGTCGACAAAAATATGTACCATAAAGCACTAGTAATAGCTGACGAAGAGACGTACCAAACATTTTGGGGCCTGTGCAAAAACTGGAAGAGTTTTGTTGGATTGACTGTAAATGTGTCTTCCTAAGGCAAAAGTAATTAAGTTTAGCTTTTGTACCTTAAAATTAGCTTGAAATCATAATTGATGCACACCAAGAACTGCAATCGTTTGAAGATTTAAGCAATTTGACACAAAAAAAAGTTTCTCACAATTTGACCAAAAAAAGAAACTTACGAATGAGAGATGTATACACAAATTTAGATAAAATTGAGTCAAATCGTTGTATGCATTGAAATGGCGAAAATACATTTAAAAATGTGGGCAATATTTTAATTCCATATTTTACTAAGAGACAAATACAATAAACTAGTGATGCAAAACTTGCGACTAATAGCAGGCTACTCATCATATTTCAGAATATACACAAAGAAAGTATAGTCGAACGAACGCGCGAACGACTGACAATTGAGCTTGATAAAGAATAGGATGCAACGCAGACTTGATGCAGTGCAGAACGAAGATGACGCAGTGAAAGAGCGGTCGCGCAAATGCGCTGTCCAGAAACCTTATTGCCGCCCCGTGCAGGTACTCTCTGCTGCAATGGTTCAGAGATAGCCGCTCTCCCTCCTTAGGTGCACGCTGGGAAGAAAGGTTGGCGAAGTTCAGATCGCACAGTACAAAAGCACAAGATCGCAAAGAAGAAAGAAATAGAGGCAGTGAGATTCTCAGTTATACACTTTGGATATCTCCATGTATATATATATATATATATATATATATATATATATATATATATATATATATATATATAGATAGACTGTGAACTAACAAATTTAAACAAGTATTTACCCACTGGTAACTAACACATTTAATCAGCTATTTATCCACTAGTAACTGCCTGTCATCAAAACCCCAATAAAGCCTCAAATTCAAACGTTTGAATCTCATTCAAACAAAGAGAGAGTGGTGCAGGGTTTAGCAAAAATATAGATGGACTTGGTCTACCAAGTGGCGTACCACATCACGGCACAGTCGCGCGTCGCAAGTAACAAGTCACACGATTTTCACACGAAAATATGCGAATACACACCCGTGTGAGTAGCCAAAGCCCTCCTCATGCCATCTCTATCTATATCCAAGGAATGGTAAAGACTCTATCTTATAAATTGGTCTTCCCCACTTTGCCTTAGCAATATAGTACTAAATCATGCATACTTTCAAATTAAGGAAATAGACCTTCTCAAATGGGCTAATTTCTAACAACTACCACACAAAGAACCGAGAGACTAAGAAAGAATAATTAATTTGCAACACGTGAATTTTTTCTAATTCACGTACGGCAAAAAAAATTGAACGCCTCGCACACTAAAACTTACGGCCATCCCTCTCTCCTTCATTCTTCCAGCCCCCTCCTGGCCTCCCACCATTTCCTCCCCAGCCTCCTCCTCTTCCACCTAATGCATCCCACCTCCAGGCCCGGCTCTGGGGGTAGGCCGGGGGGGCGCCGGCCTAGGGCCCCGGGCCAGGGAGGGCCTACCCCCCCCCCCCCCTGAGCGCAAGCCGCAACGGCCCAACGCCTCACGCCAGAAGGCAGAAAGCGCGTCGCTTCGACTACTATCGGCCGAACGTGAACTCCGTCCGCGGCACGGCTTCGACGTGAATACGTGATCGACCGACGACCGCATCAAGGGTCTCTTATTCAACTCAAAAAATCTAAAGTCTCTGGATGATAATGATCTACGGAGGGTTGCACTACTTTTGTACAAGCTTTTTCTCATGATGGGTCATCTGACGTTGAGTTCAATGATTTTTTTTCTCTGAATTAAAAGTGCTGCAAGTCACCTTGCCAAATGATAAGATGTCGGCATCTGAGATTCTTCAATTCGTTACAGCTGCAGATTGCTACCCAAATGTCTCTGTTGCATATCGAATTCTTCTAACTGTACCTGTGACTATAGCCTCAGCTGAAAGGAGTTTCTCAAAATTGAAATTGCTAAAAAACTATTTGCGGTCTACTATGTCACAAGAAAGATTGAATGGCTTGGCTATGTGCTACATTGAGAAAAATATCTTGAACGACATTGATCTCGATGTTATTATTAATGATTTTGCATCAAGAAGTGCTAGAAGAAGTTCCTTTTTATGAAAGACATTGGATATTTGTCGCTCCTATTTGAGGTAAATTAACTCTTACTAGTTACATTTGGTTTATAAACTAGTTAGTACCTAATTAGTTTATCATATTAGAACTATTGATTTGTGTCACTTTAGACAATAAAAGTTTAAACTGCATATTTTATAAATAGGAAAAAAAATTATAGTAAAGGGCCCATAGAGCCGAATTCGCCCTAGGGCCCTTGAAAACGTTGAGCCGGCCCTGCCCACCTCCTCCTCACCCTGTGCCCGTGCGCACCCAAATCGGTCTGCCATGGAGATCCATAAGTGTGCCTCCTACCTCCTCAGCTCTGCCTACTCCTTCGTGCTGCCAGCCCCGATGCCCCGATTTGAGCTCTCGCTCCCACCCAAGCTGCCGGCCCCAAATCCCGTGCGAGGGGTCCCGGCTTCACGGGCGCGACTGCCACCTAGGATCCATGCTACGCAAGCTCCGCTATCTTCTCCTCCCAATGCTAGATCCATGCTTCGCACACCACCTTCCTACTGCTCACTGCACCCAAGGCCTCGCCGTCGCCTTCCTCAGCACCGGAGGTAGGTGTTTGTTTGTTGCAATATTTTGATTTCATGTGTCCAACAATCAGTAACAACCGGTGCAATGTCGAGATTTTAATCAAACATTTTTGTTACATACATTGCCGAGAAATGTTGCACATATAGTAGAGAAATGTTGCAACCCACCGTAAGGCGCTAGCACCCAGATCGAACGTCTGGGCGCTAGCAAATCCCAATGAAGTTTTACATGTGATTTGTTTTTGCAGAATTTCATGGGAAATTGTACTACATTCCAAACATACACTAAGAAGCAACATATTTTATTGTACTATCCCTTTTCTCCCCCCCCCCCTTCGATTCCAAACGTGTGTGTAACCTAGGTGTTTATGCATCCAAATCAATACCCATTGATGTGCTTTGAGATTTACGATGTTTGACGTGGGTACCTTCACATACCTATAAAAAAGTGTATTTGAGATATCAAACTCCAAAAAAAATTAAATTCATATTTAGTTTAACTAGTTAAGCTAGTCTCATGGTATATAATCACTTTAGTAGCATTGAATTCAAAAGTAGTTCGAACTGAGTTCAAAACTCATATACTATAAATATATCTAAGGGTATAAAATATTTCAAACCCAAACTCTGAAATTTGTATCAATCATACATGTGTATCTAAGTGCCTTATGTAATTTTCCTATGTATATATAAACACACATATATATAGGAAAATTGTTCACACAACTAGGAGCACGTACTTCCACTTTCTAGATACAATTTAAATGATATTATTATACCTATTTCTCTTTTCTGAGCACATTCTAATAATGATTATAGGATACTCCAACGTAAGCTTCACAAAAAATTTCATCAAAATCCACTTTTTATAGCATAATTTATGTATATAGTAAGCATTTTTCATACTCCTGAGAGC
This sequence comes from Dendrocalamus latiflorus, assembly GCA_017311315.1. Lineage (NCBI taxonomy): Eukaryota > Viridiplantae > Streptophyta > Magnoliopsida > Poales > Poaceae > Dendrocalamus > Dendrocalamus latiflorus. The sequence continues at coordinate 38,283,092 of CM029647.1, read as the reverse complement.
AATATACCACTTAAATGAATATGTTATACATACATCTTTATCACTTTCTGTATACTTAAATACTAGTTCTAAGATATTCCATTGCGACATGGTTGTAAAAATTTCATCAGAGCTCTTTATTTTTACTATATACCCCTTTCACATATAAATGTAGTGCATACACAAATTATGGTATGAAAAGTGGATTTCATGAAATTTCCATAGAGCTCATTTTAGAGTATGTTATAATAATTATTATAGTATGCTTAGAAGGATTAATAGGTATAAAATAGTACGTACTCTTTGGAGTATAAAGCCATTTAAACACACACACGGTGGTGCTAGTCTATGCTTGAGTGTAGAAAATCTTGTTCTACAGTCTGACCACAACAATTGTTGCGCCTGACCAAGACCTACCTACATGTGATCCCAAGCACTCCACGCAACTACTTGTAAGAGCAACTCCAGCAGTAGCCCTCAAAACAGGGCCCCTACTTTTTATTTAAGGGCTCTCCCTACTTTTGAGGGCTCTGTTTTTTGGGCTACACTCCAGCAGGAGCACTCAAAACAGGACCCTCAAATTCATTCTTAGAAGGGATGACACATAGGACCCACCCTCATCCTCATCCTACTTTTGAGGGCCGAGGGGCAAAAAACTCACTCCAGCAGGGCCCCTACTTGAGCCCTCAAAAGTAGGGGCTCCCTCCAGACCCCCCAGAAATGGGGGCTCGAGGGGGAGATTTGAGGGCCCCCTACTTTTGAGGGCTCAAGTAGGGGCCCTGCTGGAGTGAGTTTTTTGCCCCTCGGCCCTCAAAAGTAGGATGAGGGCTCAAGTAGGGGCCCTGATGGAGTTGCTCTAAAACTGTATGTCCCTCGTCTTTGACTACCCCCTACCCACCGTCTTCCACCGCACCGCACCCCTAATCCCCCTAGTTTTCCACACCGTTGCATGCTGGCACTTCGTGGAATCGATGGTAATGGCACGAGGCCATCCACCACCCAGGCATGAGAGCCCATCATCTGGCAGTAATCGATCATCGTCACCTATGTTTAGTAGTTTTGTCGCCACCGCACCTTCGTCATCTCCTATTTCGACATCACCACTGTATGATGGTGGCTACATTTATGACCAGATACATTCTATATTACGAACATATGAATTCACTTTTACTGTATTGACGAATTTACTGGATTCGCCATTAGAGTATACTACCATATCTAGCCGTCAGCATGGTGGCCATGTGATGGTGGTATTAAAAATGGAAACTACATTTAGGACCAAATATATTCCATTTTATTGCCAGATGAAACTATTTACACTATATCGATGGATTTACTAGATGCATCATTAGAGTTTACTGCTACATGTAGTCAGTGCATGCTGGCCGTGTGACAGCGGCAATAAAAACGGAAACCATATTTACTTCTAGATACATACCAACTTACAACCAAGATGAATTGGGTGACATGACCATGCGCTAGATTGGGTAGTCAAAATGGAAACCACATTTTCAACTAGATACATTCCATTTTACGGCCAGATGAACCACTTATGTTATACTCACAAATTTACTAGATGTGTCATTAGAGTATACTATCACACCTAACCGTGGTGCATGCTGGCCTTCTAACGGTGGCACATTTACAACCAGATGCATTGCATTTTACACCCAGATGAAACCGTTTACACTGTATAGACAAATTTACTCAATGAGTCGTTAGAGTTTATTGCCACACCTAGCTGTGGCTCATGCTGGCCATGTGATGGCTATAGTAAAAAATAGAAACCATGTTTATGACTTGATAAAACCATTTACACTGTGTTGACAAATTTACTCGATGCATCGTAAGAGTTTAGACCACAACTATGGTGGTGCATGCTGGCCATGTGATGGCGACAGTAAAATGGAAACCATATTTACAACCAGATACATTCCATTTTATGGCCAGATGAAACTGTTTACACTGTACTGATAAATTTACTAGATGTGTTGGTAGAGATTAGTGCCACACCTAGCTGTGATGCATACTGGCCATGTGACATTAGTGTCGAGGTCATGGGTTTGTGGCTCGTGTATGTTGGGATCGGCCTGGTTGGATAGGGTCTGGCGCAATGGGTTGGGACAGGCGGGTCACGTGGCTCGGTGAGGGGATGGGCTTGGTCGTGAGGGGAGAACTAGCTAGAGCGTAGAATAATTGTTATACACTAAAGTGCAAAATAGTGTACGTGTACACACTATTCTACAATTGAGCATCACCACCTTTCCTAGGTCAAAACTCACACCCCACCTTGTCAAAGACTGGTAAAAAAAACTCACCACCTCCCACCTCCGTCAACCCCTATGTGGCTTTCCACTAACCTTTTTTGTGCTCAAACAATGTAGTAATTAATTGGCTTAGTACAGTAAATCTGAACTTTCAGTGTGGTAATCATTTTATGCAAAGTTAAAACATATTAATCAAAGATTTGTTTTTGTTAGGCATATTTTTTCCAGCAAAATGCTTCAAAAGTATTGTAAATAGAGATATATCATTATTTAAAGTTTGCAATCAACCCATGTTTCTCTTTCAACCTGCCCCTCTGCGCTCAGTGTGGTTGTAAATCTCCAATAAAAACACAAAAAAGGCATAAGGAGTGCAGTAATACTAAGTGTGATATTGTCTGCCTTATAAAGGTGCAGTAAATGAACAAGAAGATAGCAGTAATTTCCTGGAAAAAAAGAAGATTGTAGTAAATCTCTTATCGTGCTACAGTAAAAGCATAAGGAGGTCACAACAAATCTGTTATACAAGTTTATTAAAGGCACGATGAGGTTGCAGTGAATATCTTGCAATGGTGTTGCAAACGTAGAAAGAAGTTATAGTAAATTTGTTGTATTAGTTCGGTAAATGCACAATGAGGTCATACAATTCTTTTGTAACAGTGTAGTAAATGCATATAGAGGTCACAGTAAATCATTTTTAGTGATGTAGTAAACATTAGGAGTTTGTAGTAAATGTATGATAGAGGTGCAATAAGCACACAAAGAGGTCACAGTGATTCTATTGTAATGGCATAGTAAATGCACATAGAGGTTTTGCTATGTTAGGATATGTCAAGTACTTTTATTACACCCTTTTAGCGTGTTTCTGCATCCTCCTTCAGTTTTTATTATAGTGTAGATACATTTATCGTTTATCAGCATGCATGACTTATATTATTCTGTTCCTCTTGTCGTCAGTAAGCCACTAGTGAAATTTGTTCATGAATCGAAGCTGCCAGTCAAAAGTTATGGCCAAAATGAGAAAAAAAATTATGGCCAAAATGAGAAAAAAAACATTCTAATACTAAAAAGGAACCCATATTTGTTGGTTTGTTGGCTACGTGCCACTTGTTGGCTTTGTCCCCATACAAAATGGATGCACGTAGGGTGAGTTGGGCATGCTATCTGGCTAGCATGTAGAATAAGCTATTCTGTGCTTGGGAGTAGAATAGCACCACCATGTGTGTGTGTATCAAGACTACTCTATAGCCTTCTCCTTCCCATGGGCCAAAATGCACCTCCCACCTTGGAAAAGCTCAATCAAAGAAAACCCACCATCCCTACCACTGGCTTCCAACCACTCCCACGTCACCCATCCGCACTCAGAAAAATGCAGCAACACAATCTCTTTCGTGGTGTCAGAACTTGTCAAATATGGATCTCATTTTGTTAAGCTCAAAAACGAACATTTTGTTAAAGAGATATTACAATTCAAGTTTGTAATCAAAAGAGAAAACTCCCACATCCCCCTCTGCACTCAGAAAAGGGCAGTAACCATCCTGCAAGTGTGCAATAACACAGTAGGTTGCTTGCAGTAACACGACTTCCTCCCACTCCCACATCTCCCTTCCACACTCAGATATTACTATACCTTTCACCAGATATTTACTACATTTTCCTTGCAAAGTTAGAGGTGTTGTATTATTGCACAATTTATTAGATGTTACTATATGTTCTTTGCAATATTATTACGAGACGAAAGAATGATTGGATTCTAGTGGTGTAGTAATCCAACATTACTAGACAAGCATCATTTTTTATTGTGTGTTCCTTCCAATGTTACTACGAGATAGAGGCTTTATATGATCAGATTCTAGAGGTATACTAATCCGAGGTTACTACCACCATCATTTGTTACTACATGTTCCTTACGATATGTTACTAGGAGATGGAGGTTTTAGATCGGTTTTAACTAGTTTCATGAGGAATTGATTTTTGTGTGGAGTAGGGGAAGCATGTAACAGAGCCAGGGGTTCAAGTGGGGGAAGGGAGTTGGTTCTAGATAGGATTGATAGGGGGAGGAGATGGGGAAGGAGCGAAGGGGTATAGAATAGTATTGTGTGTATATATACACATGCGTTTATATATATATAATATATATATATATGTGTGTGTGTGTGTGTGTGTATTTATGTATGTATGTATGTACACACACATATATGTGTATGTGTATACATACATATACATATGTAACATCCCAAAATCCAGGTAGCTCAAAATTTTTGAAAATTTTAAAACGTTTTTGCTTGTATTTTGTTGACATCTACTTTTCCTGGCTTTTGAGTGGAGTTTCTCTAGAAAATAATTTATAAACACTAATTTCGGAAAACAATATACAATTGATAAAATTCAAATCTAAAAAGATGATCCAGAAAGTGGTGTAGGAGAATTTATAGTAAAAATCATTTCTTGAAACTTCATTATTATATCATCCCAAAAACTCAAATGTAAGTTCACAATGATGGAAATAAAAGTTGGAATGTTTTTTAGCATGTTTCTAAAATTTTCCATATGAAAATAATGCCTTTTGAATAAGACTGTGAACTTCAAAGAATTTTTGAGGAAAATTTAAAGAAGATAAATCTTAGAAAATTACACAATAATCTAAGATGAGTCAAGGGGGTTCCACAAATTTTTTTCATAATTTTTAGAACTCACTTGCTATATCAAAAAATTCAACAAACTGTTGAGCCGAACCAGACCACCTTTTTCTCTATTTCTTTGCCACCTTCCGCTTCACAAAGCGTGTTTTTGGAAATGTGTCTTCTCTCTGTTCTCTCAATTCTTGTTGCTAATGAGTGGGATTGGACCCCACCTTTCAGACCGTTCATCCACCTCACGCCCGCAACAAGCACCACCATGGCCGCGCTTGCGCCCTTGCCTATGATTGCCTCTCCTCTGTTCCTCCCTCCCCTTCTCACTGCACCCTGGGACCAGGACCCATGCCGTAGGTCTTATGCACCACCTCACCACATCTGGCTTGCCCAAGCTTATGCAAGCCATTTGCGCCGCATAGATCCACACCGTGCTACTATTCTAGCCACACCGACCCTGCCTTCACACACAACCTCTAACCGCCTCACACCACTACATTGTGATGAGCACAAACATCGTGCTATCCCATTGCCGTGCCTCTCTCCACTATGCTACCTCTCTGCATGAAGCAACGTGCATGAGTGCCCCTTGATCACCACTCCTACCCATCTTTAAGACCACTCGAGCACATCACTCTCTCACCCAGCTCACCTTCTTTCTATTTCCCAAGAACTAGAGCTTCAATGCCCGTAGTTCACTAGAACTAGAAGCAGTGTTCTCGAGAACGGTGAGCCCGCAACTACATTCTAGCTTCTCCGATGAGCCCCTTTCCCCTTTGACCATGTCATGACATGACTTACACTCTCTTGAAGCCTCATGCTTATTTAATTGTTGTGCAACACAATGAATTGCTGAGGCCAAGCTCTTCCCCAACCCTAGACACTAGCTCCACCATTGCAATTACATTGCACTAATGAGGCTTCGCTTGATTCCTAGCATTTCTACCACTGCGTGCTTGCATGCAAGCTCACACGCATCTTCTTGCAGCATCTCCATCACTGAAAGCCACTAGTGCTCTGGACCTCCATCTCATTGTCTTTGCTCACCGATGACAAGATGTCTCTGACCACCTCAGCCCTAGCCAAACCATCAGTGAGCACCCTGGAGATTCATTGGTGGTCATGCGCTAGTTAATTTTGCCAATGGTCATAGTTTTCTTGGCTGTTGCCATGGTTAACCATGGCACCAGCATAGAGGATCTTGCTATCGTCGCTCTAGTGACCATTGGTCCCCAAGCCCAGCCTCAATCGCCTTGCGACTACACCCTAAGACAAAAGTGTAATATCTTGTATGGCATTAGGAGGATTAAATGATCTAAAAAGAGTAATTAAATGGAATTAAAGTAGAAATTTAGAGATTAAAAGGGGAATTTCATAAATTAGAGGGAAGAGAAGGCCTTGGGCCTTCAGCCCATGGCAACCTAGCCCAAGAGGGGTTTGGCTAGCCATATAATGGGCTAGGGGGTGTCCCTACCCCACCAAAACCCTAGTCCCCTTCCCCTAGCCCTTGCGCCTCCTCCACTCCCCCCAGCCCCATTGCGCCTCTCCCCTCCCTTGCAGCCGAACTAGAGAAAGGAAGGGAGAATCAAGGAGGCGAAGGGAAAAGAGGAGGAAATAAAGAAGAAAGGGAGTTTTGTGGAAACTCTAAGCTCCTCGTCATGGTCTCCAAGGGTGACAATCAAATTCTTTGTCGTTTATTCATAGCAATTTTCTGTTCGGGAGAGATTTCGGTTAATAGATCGATTTGTGTAGTCTATCTTATACTGTGATTTCGAGTGCCTTGGGTGCAAAATTTTTGAAATTTGATCTGCACGAACATTGTAGGTAATTTCTTAAGGTTTCCAAAGAATCTAAGAACATAATTTTTAGATTGGTTGATTAGAAGTTATGAATTTTGCAGTACCGCTGTCCGGCGCTAGGTGGCTGCTGGACCAGTCATGGGGAAGTGATATTAGATTTACTAAATGATAGAATTAAAATTTAGTGATAACTATAAAGTGATGGGAAATTTCCTGTAGATTTTAGTAATGTCATTGTTTACTATATTTGTCCTTGTAGACTAAAAGATACAAAACAAATAATAAGTATGCTGTTCAGGGAATGATAGATCTATCTTCCAGGTTAACATCAGCGATTTAGATGGACTAATCTGAAAATTGTGCCAACAAAGAAAATGTGGGGACTTTTGTGTGGATTCTGGAAATTGTATGGTTTGCTATTTTACAATGTGGGAATTGAGAGTTGTGATATTTTTAGTACCAGGACAGCGAGGGGATTGTCCAGTAAATGGGGGAAGGTCATGGTTTTGGAGAGCGTGTAGGAATGCTATCGTTTATTTGTATTGGGAGGGAATAACTTATTGTAGGAGGAGTAGCCTTGGGAGTGTTGTCAACTTACAATCTTTCTGGCCATCGTGATTAAGAGAAAGGCAAGTACATTGTAAAATACTATTCGAGTGCTTAACATTGTGGTTGAATGATTACTTATCTTGATTATTATTATGACAATGTTTAATCTATATTGCTCTATGCTTATGATATGACTATGAAGATGAGAATTGTGGTAAGTTGATGAATACATCTTTTGTTTAAATGATGGAATTAAATGAAGGAAAAATTATGATTATTGCATTGCATGTTGAGCATTCATGTTACATAGTGTTGAGCTGATACCCTATATGAAAAAGGACAGGTGTGTAGGAAAAAGGACATAGCTAGGCATTTGATAAAGAGTTGAATGGAGACCCTATATGAAAAAGGACTGGGTGACCCTGTATGAAAAAGGATAGGGCAATGGTGTATCATTGACAAGTGAGCACCTAGCTATACCAGTATTTGCAAAAGAGAAGTTGAGTCTTGAGCATTGCATCCATGAGGAGAGAATTGTAAAGTAATGACAAATGTATGGAACTTGATGAAAATGAGTATGTGAAAAGGGTATATTGATGAATGTTAAAAAGATGCTATCCTTGTATATTATTCTGCTTTGAACTTGCTGAGTCGTGGACTTCACCATTGCTTATTTGTTGTTTTAGGTGAACATTGAAGACGACATGCATGGGTGGTTGTAGCGCTTGGATAATTGCACTCATCACCTCACATATTGTTACATCACCTTTGGTTATGAACATTTGAGAATCACTTATTGTAATAATTGGATAACTTGTGGTTTTCCTTAGTTTACTTTGATTCATAATATTGCTAGATGATGGTCTTATTTATGATGCTTTTGGTATTTAATTGGTTCATATTAAGTTTAATTTACGCTATTTTATGTTGATAAATTTTATAATTATATTCTTATGGAATATTGTTCTTGATATCTTTATGACATTATTACCGGCTTATTGTTTTAAAAAGAAGGTAGTGGTAGTGGTCGTAAGTGACATTTTTAGGCTTTTGTTGAGCCGAGTGTTGCACAGAGCCACTAGTTTTAGCACGAGAGCAAGCCTTTGTCTGCAAAGTTATCATGCACCTGAGCAACCTCATCATCGCACCTCTAGCACTGCCTCCACTGCCCACTATTCTATTTTGCCCATCCTAGACCACGCCATCACCTCCCTCATCGTCGATTAGCTTGCCAGTGCCGCCGAGCTCCCCACTGCCTCACTCACTCTCTCTCTAATGGTAGGGCCCACATGTAAAAGATGTTAATTAAGTGCTAATGATAGGTTTAAAAGTATTGAGTCCATGACAGGTGGGTCCAACCAAAATTAGTTAATCAATTTTAGTTAAACTAAAATTTAAAATATGTGTTACAGACATACAGGACCCACTCGATGTTTTAATAATCGAAATGTGATTTAAAGTATGTGAGACTGACATGCATGGACCACAATAAGAAATTTTAGAAAAATGAATAAAGTGGGTGTTGTGGCGTGGGCCACAGCAGTGGGTACTGGGTACACTTTCTCCATGGGAGATGTAGAGTTAAGAGAGCTAGAGGGCCAATCGAGAGAGAATGAGAGAGCTGGTTAGTGGAAATAAGTAGGTCTAGATCTGTCCTACCCCCTTTGGGGGTTCATATACAAGAATGGGGCATGATGGGAAATTCCTATCTTACCCCTCAATGATAGCACAAAGGAAAGGGTAAAACCTAAGGCCCATTAGCCAATCCTGAGGTCTGAGAGGCTAGGCACCCCCACAATAGTCTTGAGGGGTGAGCTGATGTCACCAATTGCCCCAACCCCCCGTCCCCTGACAACAAGCACGAAGGTGTCGTGCAGCAAGCTGATGCAATTGCTAGCTCTAGCCCCCGGGGGTCTGGATGCTATAAACCTCCCTAACTAGGGTTCTTATTTCATTGATCATGACGTGGTAATGGAGTCCCTCAATAGAGCCTAAGCCACCAAGTGGAGATCGTGCCTTGGACATGGGTGGCGTGTACGACTATGCCGATGATGACATGGCCATGGTGGCGCATGGAGGAGGATCCGAGGGTGGACCCACCCCTCTAAGGCAACACGTTCGAGGAGGTTGATAGAGCCCACTGGTGTAGCTGGAGCCACCACATCGAGGTTGTGCTTCAGACATTGTTGGCATGTAGGCACGGGCGACGAAGTCTAACATTGAACCCGTGTCTGTCGTGTCGAGGTCCTACCTTCGACACGGAAGACGCATAGAGGCGGAGTCATGCGTTGAGCTGGCCCTCCAAGGTGATGCCTATGGGGAGGGTGGCTAAGTCCGCTAACGCAGCTAGGGCCACCGCATCAAGGTTGTGCCTTAGATGTGGGCGGTGCTTAGACATGGGCGATGAAGTCCAATGCCAAAGCTGTGTTCGTCGCATCGAGGTCCTGCCTCTGACGTGGGCAGCGCATATAGGTGGAGTCATGGGTTGGGCTGCCCCTCTGAGGCGATGCCTATGAGGAGGGCAGTGAAGTCCATTGATGCAGCCAGAGCCATTGCGTTGAGGTCGTGCCTTAGATGCGAGTGAAATGTAGACATGGGCAATTAATTCAAACGGGGAATTCGTGAAGTGCACGTGGTGCATCCCCATCTCATATGAGACTCGACAAAGTCCCGACAATTAGGTGTCGGACGATCATCAATTAAGGCCCAACCTGAGGTGGCTGGACGAGTGTCGATGAAGGCACGACCACAAGGGGTCGAAGTCTTTACCACGAGGTAGTCAGACAAAGTCATGACCACAAGGTGGTCGAGTGTCGATGAAGTCCCGACCCCGAGGTGGTCGGACGAACATTAACGAAGTGCCGACAATAAGGCAGTTAGAGAATTCCTCACGACCACGTGGTCTCATGGGTCGATGAAGTCTCGACCAGGACGTGATCATAGAATGCCTAACGATTACGGCGGTCATGACTTGAAGCACACGCTCTATTTGCCACCCTTCAGACGGGTGTCAATGAAGTCGGTGGCGGGATAAAAATTTGAAATACGTGCTATGTCCCCCACCCTTCTAACAGGTATCAACGAAGTCAGTGGTGGGATAAAGAGTTGAAATGCACGCTCCATCCCCATCCTTTGGACAAGCGTCAATGAAGTCATGACCGCGAGGTGGTCAGACAAGTGTCGATGAAGGCACGACCATAAGGTGGTCGAGCGCCGATGAAGTCATAACCACAAGGTGGTCAGATGAGTGTTGATGAAGGCACGGTCACGAGGGGGTCAAAGTCCCAACCATGAGGCGGTCGGACGAAGTCACGACTATGAGGTGGTCGAGGATCAATGAAGTCCCAACCACGAAGTGTGGGACAAATTCCTAACAATAAGGTGGTCAAACAAACATCAACGAAGCCCCAACAATGAGGCGGTCAGAGAATGCCACATGACCATGTGGTCGTGGGCATCGATGAAGTTCTAACCACAAGGTGGTCGGAGGAGTGTCGATGAAGGCGTGACCATGTGGTTGTTGAGTATCGACAAAGTCTCAACCACGAGGTGGTCAGACGAAGTGTTGATGAAGGCATGACAACAAGGTGGTCAAGCGTTGACGAAGTCTCAACCACGAGGTGGTGAGAGGAATATCGACAAAGTCATGACCACAAGGTGTTCATAAAAAAGCCTCATGACTGTGTTGGTCATGACATGGTCGTGGGCGTCGATCAAGCCGGTGGTGGGACGAACACATAAAGCGTGAGCTCCGTCCCCCACCCTTTAGACGGGCATCAACGAAGTCGGTAGCGGGATGAAGACTTAATGCGGATGTTGTGTCCCCCACCCTTCGGACCAATGTCGATGACATGACCATGAGGTGGTCAGACGAGTGTCAACAAAGGCGCAACAATGAGGTGCTTGAAGTCTCGACCCTAAGGTGGTCGGACAAAGTCATGACCACAAGGAGGTCGAGTGTCAACGAAGTCCTGGCCACGAAGTGTGGGATGAGCATCGATGAAGTCCCAATCCCAAGGTAGTCAGACGAATGTCAATGAAGTCCTGAAATTGAGGTGGTCAAAGAATGCCTCACAACCATGTGGTCGTGGGCGTCGACGAAGTCCAGACCATGAGGTGGTCAAACGAGTGTCAATGAAGGTGCGACCATGAGGGCTATAAGTCTTGACCATTAGGTGGTCAGATGAAATCACAACCATGAGGTGGTCGAGCATCGATGAAGTCCCGACAATGAAGTGTGGGACGAGCGTCGATCAAGTCCCAACCCCGAGGTGGTCGAACAAACATCAATGAAGTTTCGATGATAAGGCGGTCGAAGAATGCCTCCTGACCACATGGTCGTGGGCGTCAATGAAGTCCTGACCATGGAGTGGTCAGACGAGTATCAACAAAGGTGTGACCATGAGGTGGTTGAGCATTGGTGAAGTCTCGACCATGAGGTGGTCGGACGAAGTGTCGACGAAGGCATGACCACGAGGTGGTCGAGCATCAACAAAGTCTTGACCATGAGGTCATTGGAGGAATGTTGATGAAGTCATGACCATGAGGTGTTGTAGAATGCCTCACGACTATGTCGGTCATGGGCATCGACGAAGCCAGCGGCAGGATGAAGACTTAAAGTGCACGCTCCATCCCCCACTCTTCAGACCAGTGTCGATGAAGTCATGATCACGAGGTGGTCATACGAGTGTCGACGAAGGTGCAACCACGAGGCGGTCGTAGTCCTGACCATGAGGCGGTCGAACGAAGTCACGACCATGAGCTGGTCGGTCATCGACAAAGTCCTAACCACGAAGTGTGGGATGAGCATCGATGAAGTCCTAACCCAATTGTGGTTGGATGAATGTCAATGAAGTCCTGATGACAAGGCGGTTCGAGAATGCCTCATGACCTCATGGTCGTGGGCATCGACAAAGTCCTGACCATGAGGTGGTAGGGCATAGTCCTCGCTCAGGGCCGAAACAGTCATTTGATGCTGCTAGCATGGTGAACTCCCTGGTGGGGCGCGCGAAGTGCACAAAGCACACCGAGGTTATCACTAGTGCTGGGGACTCCATGGTGGGAAGTGCATGCAGCCATGAGCGCTCCATCCCCACACCAGATGACTTATTTATACTGTGTAGAGTGGCCTGGGACACATGAGGTTCTTGGCACTTTATAGTCTGTAGAGTATAGCGGGGCCGAAGCCACTATGTGATTTGTTTTATACTCTAAGGAGTACGCCGGGGCCAAAATCAGATCACACCATGCAATTTTTATACTCTGTAGTGTGGACTAGGACACACAAAGTTCCTGGAACTTTATACTCCGCAGAGTACACCAGGGCCGAGGCCACACTGGTGATTTATTTATACTCTGAGGAGTACGCCAGGGCCAAAGCCATCGTGCAATTTATTTATACTGTGAGGAGTATGTCAGACCTGAAATCGAACCACACCGTGCGATTTTTTTATACTCTGTAGAGTAGTTTGGGACACATGAAGTTTCTGATGCTTTATACTCTGTAGAGTATGCTGGGGCCAAGGCCACACTGGCGATTATTTATACTCTGAGGAGTATGCTGGGGCTGAAGCCACCATGCAATTTATTTATACTCCGAGGAGTACGGCGGGCCCAAAATCAAACCGCACCATGCAATTTTTTTATACTTCATAGAATGGCTTGGGACATACGAAGTTCCTAGTGCTTTATACTCCGTAGAGTACATCGAGGCCGAGGTTGCACCAGTAATTTATTTATACTCTGAGGAATACACTAGGGGCTAAAGCCACCATGCGATTTATTTATACTTCGAGGAGTATGCCAGGGCTGAAATCAGACTGCACCGTGCGATTTTTTGTACTTCGTAGAGTGCCCTAGGACACACGAAGTTCCCAGCACTTTATACTCCACATAGTACACCAGGGCTGAGGCTGTACCGTGAGATTGAAGCCAAACGTAGATTAAAACAGACCCACATGAAGGTACGAAAATAACTCTAACATCAATACAAATGTCCTTGAGCTGTGCTAGCTAAACATAAAAAATAGAAGTTTCTCTACTTTAAGTTACCTCTATAGTGTTTTTATTCTAGCTAGTTCTAGCCAGTCGAAATCCAGCAGATCCCTCTCGTGGCGCTGACTTCTTATGCAACTTCTTATGCGATCCCCATGGATGACGCCAACTGTTGTGGCATGGGCCACAGTAGTGGGTACTGGGTACCCTTTATCCATGAGAGATGTGGAGTTAAGAGAGCCAGAAAGCCAATCGAGTGAGGGAGCTGGTTAGTGGAAATGAGTAGATCTGTATCTGTCCTACCCGTTTGGGGGTTTATATACAAGAATGGGGCATGATGGGAAATTTCTTTCTTACCCCTCAATAATTACACAAAGGTAAGGGTAAAATGGTATATTACTTTTATACATAAGACAATGTGCTATTGGGTTTGCCCTAAGGCCCATTAGCCAATCCTATGGTCTGAGAGGCTGGGCACCCCCACGACAGTGGGAAAAGCCTCTTTTAGTTTAGAGAAAGTTTGCTTTTTTAGTAGGAAAGTGTACTCTAGCCAAGGTACACTTTCGACGTCATCACCTTTTCTTTTTTTAGGATTTTATAAATAATATAAATTTCAAATGGCCTTAACTTAGCGTATAAACTCCAAATTTAGTGATTTTTATCTCTAAATTTTTTTCTCAAATCATGATCTTTCTAAATACGCAAAAATATTTGAGTTTTGTCTCTGTTTGAATTTATTTGGCTCTTATCAATGCTCATTTGGTTTCACCGATTAGATACCGTGGTGCTAGAGATCTAAGAGAACATTTATGACCAACTCTCTGAGCAGCCAGAGCTAACGCAAGCACCTCCTTTGGCCATGTTGATCCTATTATTTCAATTATTGTATATTATTTGCAAAGAATATTATGCATGTGTGTATGTTTAACTAAAATTGCTATATTTGTGGTAACGATAGTGTCGTAGGGGTGGCCCCCACCTAAGCCCAGCAGGCCTGTTAGGAGGTTATAAGAACCAGAGTAACAAGTGTAATGACATAAGTGCCCCTAATCGGGAGGTACGGATGTAAGGGCATAACTGTAAAAGCATACTCCATGTGAATATATATATATATCCGAATGAGGGGGAGGATGAGGCAGAACACTCCCACCTCTCCACTACCATCTCTCTCTCTGTTTGGTCTGTAACCACAACAGTTGGCGCCGTCCGTGGGGAGGACAAGGACAAGCCCGAAGCCCGAAGACCGAAGAAGAAGGATGGCACCGAAAAAAGCTTCATCAGCGGCGGCGAAGGGAAAGAAGACGGCTGGGTCGGAGCGGTGCGTGAATACCGGGGCTTCGGCATCGGCCGCCGAAGGAGCTGGCGGCGGCGCAGGCGCCGTGGTCGCGGGCGTCGACGCTCGCGCTACTGCGACCGACCCCGCCAGCGCCACTACAACGACATCCGACCCAGTTGCTGGCACTACAGCGACCGACCCCGCCAGCGCCGCTACAACGACAGCCCCCGCCACCCTCGCCGGCAACGCGGATCAGGCGGCCGGGGGTAGCCGCAATGAAGCATCCGGCGGATCTGGAGATCTTGAGGCGATGGTCCCTGCACCGACCCGTCCGCTGGGTGTTCCGGCGGCCCCGACAGCACCTGCGGTGGAAAGCGCCCTACTAGCAGCCCTCGACGCGTTCCAACGGGAACTAGGGGACCTTCGCGGAGCTGTCCGAGATATGCAAGAAGCTCGGAGCCAGCAGGCCACGCCAGTAACCGCGCCCGACCCTCGCGAAGCCCCCACGTCTAGCCGTGTGCCGCTGCGGCGTGTAGATCCGGAGTCCCCGCTTTCGGCGGGGCTGCAGCAGGCGGCATGGCCCGAAGGCTTCAAGTTTCCTAGCGTCATCGATCCGTACAAAGGCGACACGGACCCCCGCGAGTTCGTGCGTGTGTACGAAACCGCGATCGAGGGCGCGGGCGGAGACGACACCACGAAGGCGAAGGGACTCCCCCTCGCGCTGCAAGGAGTGGCGCTCTCTTGGTTCTTTACCATAGAGCCAGGCTCCATCTACGCGTGGGAGCAGCTCCGCAACCGCCTTCACAACAACTTCCAAGGAAACTATGTCGAGCGAGTCGACGCGGACCGACTCTTCGCTGTGAAGCAAAGACCCTCGGAGAAGCTCCGGGACTACTTCAAGCGCTTCGCCAAGATTCGATGCCA
This sequence comes from Dendrocalamus latiflorus, assembly GCA_017311315.1. NCBI lineage: Eukaryota > Viridiplantae > Streptophyta > Magnoliopsida > Poales > Poaceae > Dendrocalamus > Dendrocalamus latiflorus. The sequence continues at coordinate 38,267,674 of CM029647.1, read as the reverse complement.
AGTAAAAGACGTTAATGAAACCACCGTCGTTAATGCAGCCATACAGGGCCTTCGTCCGGGCCCGATGGCCGAGTACAACGCGCGGAGGCCAATCAAGACAGTCGCCAAGCTCTTCGACAAAATGGACGAGTATGCGCGGGCGGAGGAGGATGCGCAAAGACGCAGCATTACCGCCCTCGACCTCGCCCATGGGGAGCGCCCCCCACGCGAAGTGGGGGCGGGTGGTCCCTCCTCGAAGCAGGGCCGCGGCCGAGAGCCTCGGGGAGGCCCTCCCCGAGGCAGCGACACCGGGGTACAGGAAGGCTCTTCAAGGAGCAGGCATAAACCTCGGCACCGCCAGCGCAGGTCACAGGCGGCCCATCATGTCCTCGACCCCGAGAGCGCCCGCAAAGGACCCGACCCCGCTTCATGGAGGGGGGACCGCGGATCGGAAGGCGGACTCGATTGCGGCGGCCAACCCCACGCAGAACAAGAGCTCCTACACTATGGCAAGTGGTGCGAGGTACACGGCTACGGTGATCATTACACAAGGGCATGCACCGCAGTTATGGAGCTGCGGAGGGTGACGGCCGGGTCTCGAGCTCTGCCTCCTCGGCCCCCCGCCGGAGCCCACATGGAGCACCCAAGGGGTAGCCCCATACGAGCCGCCGCAACGGAGGGCGCGCAGCATCGCACCGTTAGCGTCATCACCGAAGGCTCCTCCTCAAGGGCCCCCAGGGAGCAGCTGCAATTGTGGATGCTGCCCCACAACATCACCTTTGACGTGAACAACGCCAGGGGTGTGGAGTACCCTCACCAAGACCCTCTAGTCATCCAGGCCCACATAGCACGCTGTGACGTCAGGCGCGTCCTTGTCGACGGGGGAAGCTCCGCGAATATCTTATTCGCCAAAGCCCTCGATCGTATGGGGATCCCCCGAAACCGGCTAGAGCAGCCAGGAGCTCCACTTCAAGGCCTTGGGGGTCAACCGCTACAGGCCTTGGGGCACGTGTCCCTTCCGGTCACGTTCCGTCAGGAGGGCAACAAGGGTAACATCCGGACCGAGCATGTCATCTTCGACGTCGCAGATATCCCACATCCCTACAACGCCATACTAGGTCGACCCGCTATCAACTCTTTCGAGGAGATCCCGCACTACGCGTTTTTGTGTGTGAAGCTCCGGGGCCCAGAGGGTGTTATCACCGTCTTCGGCAATCAGGACCTGGCCAGACGTGCCGAGGTCGGCAGCCGCGTTCCGCATCGCCCGGTGCACGCCCTCTCCGGCACGCTCGGCGATGGGCCCTCCGCCCCTGGGTGGACGCCCAAGCCTCGGCCCGAGGGCGGAGTCAAGAAGGTGCCGCTCCAGGCGGAGGGGAAGTTTGTGTCCATCGGCGAGGGGCTCCCATCGGGGGTCGAACGGGATCTGCTCCGAGTGCTTCAGAACAACATTGACATTTTCGCATGGTCCCCGGAGGACATCAAGGGTGTAGACCGAGCAGTAATCGAGCATCGCTTGGCGGTCCGCCCCGACGCCAAGCCGGTCAAGCAAAGGCTTCGGCGTATGTCGATGGATCGGCAGCAGGCGGCCAAGACAGAGGTGGCGAAGCTTCTTCGCGCCAGGGTCATCCGCGAGGTCCACCATCCAGAGTGGCTTGCTAACCCGGTACTAGTCAAAAAGGCCAGCGGGGCCTGGCGTATGTGCATTGACTTCACGGCACTCAACAAGGCGTGCCCAAAGGACAATTACCCCTTGCTGCACATTGATCAGCTGGTCGACGCCACTGCGGGGTGCGAACTCATGAGTTTCCTGGACGCCTATTCCAGCTACCACTAGGTGTACATGGCCGAAGACGACGAGGAGAAGACCAGTTTCATCACACCGCTTGGGACGTTCTGCTTCGTCAGAATGCCCTTTGGCTTGAAGAACGCAGGCGCTACCTTTACCCGTCTCGTCGCTATTGCCCTGGCCGCCCAGCTCGGGAGGAACGTCGAGGCTTACGTCGATGACGTGGTGGTCAAAACCCGGCAGCTTGCTCTGCATGGCCGGGACCTCCAGGAGACCTTCGACAACCTCTGGAAGGCGGGCATCAAGCTCAACCCCGACAAATGTGTCTTCGGGGTGCAGGCGGGCAAACTCCTAGGTTTCCTCGTGTCCGGACGGGGCATCCAGGCGAACCCCGACAAAGTAGACGCCATCTTGGGTATGGAGCCGCCCAAGACAGCGAGGGAGGTCCAGAGGCTGGCGGGCCGCATGGCAGCACTAAGCCGCTTCCTATCTAGGGCGGCGGAGCGGGGCCTGCCATTTTTCAAGACACTCCGCGGGTGCGATGGATTCCGTTGGGACGGAGATTGCGCGAAGGCCTTCAACGAGCTCAAGGAGCACCTGGCAAGCCTCCCCACTCTGGTCGCCCCAGCACCAGAGGCTCCCCTCCTGATCTATCTGGCCGCGTCAGCCACCGCGGTCAGCGCCGTCCTCGTCTTAGAGGAAGGCGCCATGCAGCGGCCCGTATACTTTGTCTCTGAAGCCCTCCAAGGCGCCAAGACAAGATACACGGAGCTTGAGAAGCTTGCCTACGTGCTGGTCATGGCCTCCAGGAAACTTCACGAACGGCAATCATATCCCAAGTCCTGGCGGATTTTCTCGCCGAATGGACCCCGCCGGCCAAACCAGTCCAGACGCACGACGACCCCGTCTGGACGCTTACCATTGACGGAGCTTACGGCGTCGCGGAGCGGGCGTAGGTGCGGTGATCGTCACGCCCGAAGGACAGCGTTTGCTATACTCGACGCGCCTTGCCTTCCCCGCTACCAACAACACGGCTGAATACGAGGCGCTGCTCTTTGGCCTGGCGAAGCTCAAGGCAGTCGGCGCGAGACGGGTGCTAGTCCGCACCGACTCGCGCTTGGTGGCTGGTCATGTGGACAAGTCATATCAAGCCAAGGACCCTGAGTTGGCCAAGTACCTCGCGGCTGTGAGGGCGAGGGAAAGGCACTTTTTGGGCGTCACCATCAAGGCCATCCCCCGCGCGGAGAACGAGCAGGCCGACGCCCTCGCTAAGGCGGCCAGCCAGCAACTGCCCCTCCTGATGGGGCGTTTTACGAGATATTAGTGCAGGCGGCCATCACGCAGGACAACCGGGACGTGGCACTCGTCCACCACATTGACCGGCCAGGTGATTGGCGAGAGCCCATCTTCAATTTCTTGCAAGGCATCACCGAGCCGGAGGACCCCGCCGAGCTTCGGCGCTTGCAGCACCGCGCAAGGTCCTTCCAGGTGTTCGAAGGGATACTCTACAAGAGAGGGGTTTGTGCACCGTTCCTGCGCTGCCTCTCGATTGAGGGGGGAAAGGAGCTCCTTGCGGAGATCCACGCGGGTGCATGTGGATCCCACCTGGCACCGAGGTCATTAGTTGGCAAGGCGTTCAGGCAAGGCTTCTACTGGCCAACCGCCATCACCGACGCCCAGGACCTTGTCCGTCGGTGCCAAGGGTGCCAGTGGATGGCGCGCATCATCCGCAGGCCCCCGACGAGCCTCAACCCTATTCCTCCGGTGTGGCCACTGGCACGCTGGGGCGTCGACATAGTAGGACCACTTGCCCGAGCTCCAGGGGACCTCCGGTTCGTGGTGGTCGCGCTGGAGTATTTCTCCAGATGGCCGGAAACGGTCGCCCTGGCTAAAGTAACTTCTGCAGCCATACAGCGCTTCCTCTGGCAAAACATCATATGTCGCTTCGGCGTGCCCTGGGAGCTCACGGTTGACAATGGCCTGCAGTTCGACGCCACCCTATTCAAAGACTATTGTGACAGCATGGGCATCACCCTCCAATTCGCCTCGGTAGGGCATCCCCAGTCCAACGGGGCGGTCGAACGGGCGAATGGCGCCATCTCCACTGCCATCAAAAAGCGCCTGGTCGGGTTGCCGAAGGGCAAGTGGCCAAGCGAGCTTCACAGCGTTCTTTGGTCGCTTCGCACAACGATAACGCGCCCGACGGGATTCACGCCGTTCAAGCTCCTTTTTGGCGACGAAGCAGTGACGCCCGAGGAAATCAAGGCCGGCTCATGGAGGGTCCTCGTCCAAGCCCCCGAAGAGGAGCGCCGTGTGTCCTTGGACCTCCTCGACGGGCTACGAGCAGATGCAGCCCACCATGTCGAGAAGTATGCGCGGCAGACAATGCGTACTCGGAACCGCTCTATATGCCCGCGGGGATTCAAGCCTGGGGATCTCGTTCTCAGAGTGGCGCTTCAGGCGGACACCGCTGGCAAGCTGGAGTCCAAGTGGAAAGGCCCGTACATTGTGACGGAGGCATTGCCGAAGGGGGCGTACCGCCTCGCCACGCTCGAAGGACAAACCCTCCGGCACACATGGAATGCGGACAGGTTGCGGTGATACTACGCCTAGAAGTAGGACAACAAGCGTAGAGCCTCCAGCCCTTTGTTATACGATGCTCGCCCGCGCAAACGGGAGCTCAATAAACATTGCTATTCCCAGAGCATTCTCTGTCCGCGCTGAGCAGAACAAAGTCTACGGACTCTAAATAAGACGTAGCGTCGAGGTCTGCCTCCGCACGCGCGAGTCTCCGGACTATAAAGGAAGTCGTAGCGTCGAGGTTCGCCTCCGCACGCACTAGTCCACGGACTCTAAATAAGATGTAGCGTCGAGGTCTGCCTCCGCACGCGCGAGTCTCCGGACTATAAAGGAAGTCGTAGCGTCGAGGTTCGCCTCCGCACGCACTAGTCCACGGACTCTAAATAAGACGTAGCGTCGCGGTCTGCCTCCGCACGCGCGAGTCTCCGGACTATAAAGGAAGTCGTAGCGTCGAGGTTCGCCTCCGCATGCACTAGTCCACGGACTCTAAATAAGACGTAGCGTCGAGGTCTGCCTCCGCACGCACTAGTCCACGGACTCTAAATAAGACGTAGCGTCGAGGTCTGCCTCCGCACGCGCGAGTCTCCGGACTATAAAGGAAGTCGTAGCGTCGAGGTCCGCCTCCGCACGCACTAGTCTACGGACTTTAAATAAGTCGTAGCGTCAAGGTCCGCCTCCGCACGCACCAGTCTACGGACTTTAAATAAGACGTAGCGTCGAGGTCCGCCTCCGCACGCACCAGTCTACGGACTCTAAATAAGACGTAGCGTCGAGGTCCGCCTCCGCACGCACCAGTCTACGGACTCTAAATAAGACGTAGCGTCGAGGTCCGCCTCCGCACGCACCAGTCTACGGACTTTAAATAAGACGCAACGGGGGGACGCCCTCGCGCGCACCAGTCTACGGACTCTAAATAAGACGTAGCGTCGAGGTCCGCCTCCGCACGCACCAGTCTACGGACTCTAAATAAGACGTAGCGTCGAGGTCCGCCTCCACACGCGCGAGTCTCCGGACTATAAAGCAAGTCGTAGCATCGAGGTTCGCCTCCGCACGCGCCAGTCCACGGACTCTAAATAAGACGTAGCCTCGAGGTCCGCCTCCGCACGCGCGAGTCTCCGGACTATAAAGAAAATCGTAGCGTCGAGGTTCGCCTCCGCGCGCGCCAGTCCACGGACCCTGAATAAGACGCGGATGTTCTCCCTGCGCACTCTACGGAGTCTAAACAAGACGCGAACTCCGCGCATGCCAGGGACCGCGTCCCTGTGCATACTCTGCGGAGCATAAATAAGACGCGGGTGTCCTCCCTGTGCGCTCTACGGAATATAAACAAGATGCGGAGGTCTTCCCTTCGCGTTCGGCGGCAGGTAACACCAAGAAAGCTACTACTTGGTTTCATTATAAAAGCAAAGGGGTTACATGGTTACAAGCATACGAACCAATACATCATCCCCCCGCCCTACCTGACCAACCGCTCAGCCTTGGCGCGGTGCGGACGAACCCATGTCGTCGTCGCCGTGACGCTGAAGGACTCCTTCGAGCCAGTGGAGGAGGTCCCCCTCCCCATGCAGCGTATGCTGCACGGCGACCCTCGCTGCATCTTCCCCGAAGCGGCCCCAGATCCGTTGATGGAAGTTCTGCAAGTTAGGCCCGATGGAGCGAATGGCGTCCGACATAACCTCGGGTCGGCCGGGAGGATCCAGTTGAGGATTCGCCAGCTCATGGGTATGTCTGCACCCACGAGTGTGAAGCAGGGCGAGGGCGAAGCACGCACCAAGATAGCCGCAGTGCTCGCCAAACGTTCTGGCGCCACGAAGAGCAACCCTGCCCCCTCTCCTCGATCAACCCGAGCGTCTCCGACAGGGCCTCCGGCCCGTGCGTAGTGTCCGGCACTCTGACGCACAGATCTCGGAGGGCCTGGTTCAGAGACTCCATGGCCCGCCACGCCGACGTGGATGCATTTTCCAAGACGAGACTATTCCCTGCAGCAGACTCCGCCAGCTGGGCATTCTCCCCTTCTTGGACGGCGATCTGCTGTAGGAAGGCGGTGCGCTCCTCAGCCGCGGCACACTTGGCTTCCGTGGCCTCGAGTTGTGCGGCCGCCATGGCGCCCTCCAGCGCGCGAAGTTCTTCATCCTTCGCTGCGAGAGCATTGTTTGCTTCACGAAGACTGGCTTCCAGAGCCCTCCGCTCCCGAACACGGGCCTCGTCAAAGGACCGGCTAAGGGCAAGCGTCTGGCAAAAACAACAAGTCAGCAGGCGCCCAGCAGTACCTTGCAAGCTGAAGCACACATATTTACCCTCATCTCGGAGGCCTGCAGCGCGAGCGCTAGGAGATCCCCCTCGCATGACGACAACATCTCTCGGTCAAGGCCGTTGTCGGCACGCCCTGCGGCTGCGGTGAGCACGCGAAGTATCTCCAGGCGAGGGAGGAAGTCCGAGCGAGCGAGCCCCGGCCCCAACGCGCCAGGATTTACCGAGGCCACGGCCACGTCAACAGCAACGGACACCTGCGGGGCACCCTGCACAAGGCTTTGGACTTCGCGCATACCTCCGTTGCTCGATCCTTCGCCATGTCCGGGAGACCTCGTCTCGCCTGATGTTGGCAGAATGAGCGAGCAGATCGGAGAGAGTCTCGCGAAGTCACGAGAAGAAAGGGACTCATGCCTACCTCCTGCGCCTCTCGTCGCGGTAGGAAGTGGCGCCGTTTCGACGGCCAAGTGGGAGGCGGGCGCCTCGGTGGTCGGCGAGGAGGTCTTCTCGGCCACGCCAGACGCCGTAATCCCGCGACAAGGCCCCGCAACGGTGTATCGACCCCTCGCTGGCGGCGGGGACTGCGTCCGAGGGCGTTTCGCCGGCGGTGGCACAAGCGATTCTTCCGGGGCAACACCAGCTACGGTTCCCATCGCCCCCACGGTTTCCTCTGTAGGGGGCGCGCCCTCGCCGGCCGCTGCGGTTGATAGCGCACCATCAACCGTGGTTTTCTCGTCGGGAACGGTGCTCCCCCCCGGGTTGGCGAGTTCCAGCTCAACGATGGCCGTGAGCACGGGTTCGTTGGCGTCGGCAAAGGGTGCCGGGGGATCCGAGGCGGCGCGCTCCTCCGAAACAGGGTGGCCGGGCCCACCGCCGGTTGCACGCCCCGTCTCAGCTGTGATAGTCGCCGGGGGGCCTGCGGGGTCGCATACGGCAGACGGGGAACGGGCCCGGCGTCGCGAGGATAACACCCCCGCCGGGCTATCACCGTCCTGAGTGCCCGGAGTCCCGGCAGAAAGCTCCCCCGGCACCGAACGCTCAGGCACAGTAATGCCCAGAGCCTCGCAGGTGCGGTTTACCCGTCCTTGCTTAGCCGCCTTGACTGCGGCCTCGCGAGCCTGGTGCTCCTTAAGCGTGTACGGGCCGAGGAGCGCCGCAACCGCGCGCTCCGCATCTTCTAGCCGAGCCACTGCGCAGGAGATCACGTCAGTCAGGCGCAGACCAAACAGATACAATGGCACGCGTAAAACGTGCTGGGCGACTTACAAGGAGCGGAGGGTGGAAGCAGGCGAGATACGGATGGGCTGAACCCATCCTCGCGGGGGCCGTTCTATCCAACATACTTCCCCCGGGAGGAGAGTGGCGCCGCCCCATAAATTGTGAACTCCTCGGCTAGGTCGCGCAGGCTCATTCGACGGGCGACACCGACAAGACTCTGTAGCTTTCGCGTGTCGTCGGTCTCTGCCTTCAGACTCGGCGTACTGTTAAACGAGATCGGCCCCACCTCGGCATTGCATTCCGCTCTTGTCGGTCACGGTGTAGTAGAACCACTGCCGAGTCCAGCCGGACTCCCATTGCCTCGGCGAGGTTGGCGCGGGGAACAACGTCGCGCACGACGCCCGGAGCACGAAGTCCACACCGCCGAAGTTGGACACCGCCCCGTCAACTTTTCGAGGTCGACAGCGTGCGTCGTGCAATGTGGCGAATAAGCTCGCGCTGGGACGCCCCCCCTCTGTCCGCATCGCCCATGTGAAGACAGCTAGGTGGAGTATTGCGTGGGGCGTCAGTTGGGCTAGCTCCAACTTGTAGGCCCGCAGGACTTCGCCCACGAACAACGTGGAGGGCATTCGAAGGCCAGCGTCGAAGAACGCGACAAAAACAATCGCCTCCATTGCCCGGGGCTTCGGCTCCGTCTCGTCCCGACGGGGTAGGCGAGCCCCATCGCGATCCACGATCTTCCTCTCATCCACGAGTCGCTGCAGCGTCCCTTCGGTCACACGGCTCTTCCCCAACACACGGGAACAGCAGCCTCCCGAGTGCTCCATGGCGTCCCACCACTTGTTGGTGCGCGAGCTCCCCCGTGGCACCAGCTCGTACTCCCTGGAAGGATGGGACACCTCGCCCTGGCTAGGCAAGGAACCGCTGCGGGGATGGTAGGTGGCGTCGTCAGGGCTAGCCATCACTCTTCGCGACCAGGGAGGAAGAAGCCGGGAAAGGGGCAACTGGCGTTACAATTAGCACGGGCGGAAGCAAGGCGGCAGATCAAAAACAAACAAAAAGCAAGCAAGGGTGCCTCCACCTCAACACTGGCACCTTATAAAGGCCGCTCGCCTCTCATGTGGCTCGAAGCGCAGACAGATCAAACTCGCAGCGATTCGGCTGCCCATGATTTGGAAAGAAGAACCGCCGGGGCTTAGAGGGCCATGCCCGGTAGGTGACCAAGCAGCGCACAACGCCTCCACGCCTTCAACACGCGTCCAACTTCCCTGGGGAAGAGGCGAACGACCGCGGTCACGCAACCGCTCACATCCCACGACGCACCAGTCGTGAGTCGCCGTGTGTCCCACCTGCAGAATGGCAGATGGCACGGCGTGACAGCCTGACTTCTGCCAGGCCAGGCGTCGGCGTGATTCCAGCTGCCATTAAAAGCGCACTACCAAACTGCAAGGTCACAATAGCTCCAAAGCGCAACAATATTGGCGCCAAGCTCCAATTTTAGCGCGGGGACGGAGCGCGCGCGTCTACTTCGACTAGGCGCCAGCCTCCGCTGCCACCCGTTCGAAGGGTAGGGGACGGAGCGCGCGCGCCTCGGCTTCGACTAGGCGCCAGCCTCCGCTGCCACCCGTTCGAAGGGTAGGGGACGGAGCATGCGCGCCTCGGCTTCGACTAGGCGCCAGCCTCCGCTGCCACCCGTTCGAAGGGTAGGGGACGGAGCGCGCGTGCCTCGGCTTCGACTAGGCGCCAGCCTCTGCTGCCACCCGTTCGAAGGGTAGGGGACGGAGCACGCGCGCCTCAGCTTCGACCTAGGCGCCAGCCTCCGCTGCCACCCGTTCGAAGGGTAGGGGACGGAGCGCGCGCGCCTCGGCTTCGACTAAGCGCCAGCCTCCGCTGCCACCCGTTCGAAGGGTAGGGGACGGAGCGCGCGCGCCTCGGCTTCGACCTAGGCGCCAGCCTCCGCTGCCACCCGTGCGAAGGGTAGGGGACGAAGCGCGCGCGTGTCTGCTTCAACAAGGCACCTTCCATCCCAGACCCCGGGCTCCCCAACCACAAGCTTGGAGAAATTCACAGGCCGCAGGGGACGGAGGGGGCCAAAGGACTCGGCGACATGGCTTCGGCCCTGTGAAGCCCTTCTCCATGAGAGGCTCCTGTCGTAGGGGTGGCCCCCACCTAAGCCCAGCAGGCCTGTTAGGAGGTTATAAGAACCAGAGTAACAAGTGTAATGACATAAGTGCCCCTAATAGGGAGGTACGGATGTAAGGGCATAGCTGTAAAAGCATACTCCATGTGAATATATATATATATATATATATATATATATATATATATATATATATATATATATATATATATATATATCAGGATGAGGGGGAGGATGAGGCAGAACACTCCCACCTCTCCGCTACCATCTCTCTCTCTGTTTGGTCTGTAACCACAACAGATAGGTATATCTGCTTGTATGCATTGATCCTCCTTGTGGTATTGATATCCTTACTGTTGTAGCCTTTATGACATGGTTTAGATAATAACTAATGTCAATTTGGATATATTACATTCATGTACATTGTCTATGGGACTAGCATGGTACACATGAGGATTACAGGTATTCAGCACCAAAGGTCTGACAATACATATGTGTATACATACATACATATATATATATACATACATATATATATACATACATACATATATATATATATACATATATATATAGGACGAGTGTTTCATGCACCTTGGTGCCTAGGCACCCATATCAATACCCGTTGATTTGCTTTGAGATTCGCAACGTTTGATGTGGGTATCTTCATATACCCATAAAAAAGTATATTTGAGATGTCAAACTCCGAAAAAAATTAAATTCAACTTCAGTTTAATTAGTTTGAACTATTTTTATGGTATATACTCACTGTAGTCGCATTGAACTCAAAAGTAGTTCAAACTAGTTTGAACTGAGTTCAAAACTTACTTACCATAAATATATCAAGGGTATAAAACATTTCCATACCCAAACTCAAAAAAATTATCAATCATACACGTGTATCGGATGGTTCTTGATGTGGGTGCCTAGGCACCCAGGTGCCTTATGTAATTTTCCTATATATATGTGTGTGTGTGTGTGTGTGTGTGTGTGTGTGTGTGTGTGTGTGTGTGTGTGTGTGTGTGTGTGTGTGTCCCTTTTTAGGATCCATTTGGAATGGAATAAATTAAAGGAATTTGGAGGGATTGCACTTAAACTTGTTAAACTCTTGCATGTCAAACTGAGCCTCGTAACTGGTTTTCATTTGTATTGAATAAAGGAATGCAAATAAGGCTAAACATTAAGGTTGCATTTGAAACATAGAAATTTTTGAGAAAATTAAACAATTTTATGTGAAAATCCTATATATAAGCATTGATAAAAAAATTTAGACCCCAAAGTTTGTGAGGCCCTATGCAATTCGGGTGCCTTGTGCAAGTGCTCACCTCGAAAAGCCATATGTAGTCTGTGGGTATATGGGTAGGCTACACTATCACAGATTAAAATTTTCTACCATATAAATAAGGAAGCTATGTGAGTAAGACATCATAGATTGTTACCACTAGATGTGAAGTACAACGGAAATAGAGTTGAAGCAGCCGATTCAACGAAGAGCGCATCGGTGTAGTTGAAGTAGTCGATCATCCCCTAGCCAACCATCTCCTCCTTGCGATTGTCCCAATCAGTGCCGCTGTTGCAGCAGTGCCTCTACCGAGGTCCACACGTCTAGGGATGGAACACCGTGTGTCGGTGTGTTAGCACCAGCATGCACGACAAGGGTTATGAGAAGTGGGGGGGGCTAGAGTTTCGATGGGTGTGTTTTGGGATGCCTCTCTGACCCCCCCCGGCACCTCTCTTTATATAGCCTCTATCGGATCCTTATCCAATATGATCAGATAATGTATCCAACTTGGAAAGCCTCAGGTTGGATCGTTATCCATTATGAGTACAAGTTTCATCCCACTCGTAGACTATCATCCGGACCCTTATCATTCTAGCCCATTAAGTGTGTCATCCTGTGGGTTCATGTATATTTAGCTATGGGCCAAAAGCTTCTTTCCAGTCCATAAGTCGGTAACGCTCCCTAAAGGACATAACAACTCCCAAACATACATAAAGATCATATCGAATGAACCTATATAATGTTTATGTACGGACCCATTTGCCTCATGATACCAGATCGAACTCAAGGCGAGAAGCATGCCATCCTGTGATAGCTCGATCCTTCACTCAAACCTATAGTAGATTACTCAGTTGTGATTGACTCCTCAACCACATTCGGCATGGCTATGCACTTCCTTAATCCAATCACATTAAGGGCCTAGAGATATCTCTCATGTTATATAGGAGGGGCAAATTCTATCTTGATCACTCATATTCCTCCGCATGTTTCATAGTAAACCCAAAAGGTACATTTATGACCACTTAGTCATAGAGTAGTGTTTGGCAACCCTAAGTAAACTATTACACATGTAGGAAACATTGACAATCTTAGGTCTAAGGATCCTACATACACTATATATGAGACCAACTGATGACACTTCAGAATATGACAATTCCCATAGTTTCTCATGGTGGGTCAATCGAACTTCATGTTCTCTAACATGTGTCCACATTATTGGCTTGATGTCCCATATGTACGATCTATAAAATATGATTACCAATCAATACATGTGCAGATATATAAATCATAACTATCCCATATAATTATATAAGATCAGGGATAATTTACATTAACACCAAAACATAAATAAAAATTTCCACGAACAAGCCTCATACCTGTTGATCAATATGAAAGACATTTATTTAAGGGACAAAATAACATATTATTTAAAAGATAATAAACCTAGAAGTGATATAATCATCTCCATCATTACCTCTAGGGCGTATCACTAACAACCTCCCACTTGCAACAGAGTCAATAATGCAAGTATCTAATACCTAATACTCTTGTGTGTGCCTCATGCTTTGGCTATGGAAGTGGCTTTGTCAACATATTAGTAATATTTAAATCCATGTGCACTTTGCACATCTTAACGTCACCTCTATCAACAATCTCACGAATGAGGTGAGAATGCCAAAGTATGTGCTTGGATTTTTGATACGATCTAGGTTGCTTGGTTTGTGCAATGGCTCCAATATTAGCACAATAGAGATTCATTGGACTAGAAGCACTAGAGTCCACACTCAGCTTAGAGATTAACTTCTTTATCCAAACAACCTTCTTTGCAGCTTTGGAAGCCGCAATATACTTAGCCTCCGTTGCAAAATTAGCAACCATCTCTTTCTTCAAAATTTTCCATCTCACTATTCCTCTATTAAGATAAAACACAAACCTAGACTGCAATCGAAAATCATTTTTATCGGTTTAGAAGCTGCATCAGTGTAACTATTTACGACTAGCTCTTCCTCACCTCCGTAAATATGGAACGCATCCCTAGTCATTCTCAAGTATTTCAAGATGTTCTTTATAGCTATCTAGTGACCTTCACTAGGATCTAACTGATATCTGCTTGTAAAACATAGAGCATATGACACATCTGGGCGTGTACGAAGCATGGCATACATGATAGACCCAATAGCAGAGGCATGTGGAATCTTACTCATCCAGTCTCACTCATCTAGTCTCGAAGGACATTGGGCCTTACTAAGACTAATACCATGTGACATAGGTAAGAAACCCTTTTTGGAATCCTTCATATTGAACTGCTTCAACACTTTGTTGATGTATATATCTTGGTTTAATCTAATTAGCCTTTTAGTTCTATCTATATAGATCTTTATGCCCAAAATATATACTGCCTCTCCTAAGTCTTTCATAGAGAAACTATTTTTTATTGAAGACTTGCAAATTCAAGCATAGGAATATCATTTTTGATCAATAATATGTCATCTGCATATAGGACTAGAAAAACAAGTGCTCTCCCATTAGCCATTTTGTAAACACAATTCTCTTCTTCGTTCCTGATGAAGCAAACCTTTTGACTAACTCATCAAAATGAATGTTCCAACTTTGAGAAGCTTGCTTCAATCCATAGATAAATCTTTGAAGCTTGCAATCTTTCTAGCATTTTGGGGATCGATAAAACTCTTAGGTTGTGTCATGTACATATCCTCTTAGGTTTCCATTTAGGAAAGTTGTTTTGACATCCATCTGCTATATCTCATAATCAAAATATGTAGTAATAGCTACAATGATTTGGACAGACTTAAGCATAGCGATGGAAGAGAATGTTTTATCATAGTCAATACCTTGAATTTGTTTGAAACTCTTCACCACCAATTGTACCTTATGGATATGAACATTTCTATCCATCTCTATCTTTTTCTTAAAACCCACTTGTACTTAATGGGTTTTATACCGACAGGTGGATCAACCAAGTTCTAACTTGATTATCACACATGGATTGAATTTCAGATCTCATGGCTCTAAGCCATTTATCAAAGTCTGGGCTCATCATCACTTCCTAATAAGTCTTAGGTTCATTATTGTCTAACAATAAAATACCATATCGATACCTTATTGGCAATTGACGTGGCCTTTTATAAAAGTAACAAATACTTTGTTATAATCCCTTTTATAAAAGTAATATCCTTTAGTTTCCTTAGGATACCCCACGAAGATGCATTTATCAGATTTAGGTTTGAGCTTATCAGACGTCAAACATTTTATATATGCTTCACATTCCCATATTTTGAGAAACGACAACTCGAGATACTTCTCTAGACTAGTGAAAGGTGTCTTAGTTATTTTGCCAAGTAAATAAAACTCACATGTTTCAAATGATTCAAAATCAAATAAGTTTAGAAGGCCATCTTTATGGAGCTTCGCTATGCGGTTCTCATTTATGTGACCCAATTGACAATGCCAAATATAAGTAGAATTCAAATCATTAGGCCGAAGCCTCTTAGCCTTAATATCATAGACAGGTACATCCTCAAGATTTAAAACATATAATCTATTTATCAATGGAGCATGACCATAAAGCATATTGTTGTGGCTACAGACCAAACAGAGAGAGAGATGGTCGTGGAGAGTGATGAAGATAAGTGTAATGGCCTGGGTCCTCCCCATGGCTTACTCATATATATATACACATGAGGATTGCTTTTACAGATATACCCTTACATCTGGTTATCCCCTCTGGGGGCAGTTATGTCATTACACATGGCCTATTCTGGGCCTTATAATCTCCTACCAGGCCTGCTGGGTTTAGGTGGGGGCCACCCCTACGACAGGAGCCTCTCATGGTGAAGGGCTTCACAGGGCCGAAGCCATGTCGCCGAGTCCTTTGGCCCCCTCCGTCCCCTGCGGCCTGTGAATTCCTCCAAGCTTGTGGTTGGGGAGCCCGAGGTCTGGGATGGTGTTAGCGGAGGCGGACGCCTGATTCGAAGTAGGCGCGCGCGCGCTCCGTCCCCTGTCCTTCGAACTGGTGGCAGCGAAGCTGGCGCCTAAATCGAAGTAGACGCGCGCGCTCCGTCCCCTGCCCTTCGAACGGGTGGCAGCGAAGCTGGCGCCCAAGTCGAAGTAGACGCGCGCGCTCTGTCCCCTATCCTTCGAACGGGTGGCAGCGAAGCTGGCGCCCAAGTCGAAGTAGACGCGCACGCTCCGTCGCCTACCCTTCGAACGGGTGGTCAGCGAAGCTGGCGCCCAAGTCGAAGTAGACGCGCGCGCTCCGTCCCCTACCCTTCCAACGGGTGGCAACGAAGCTGTCGCCTAAGTCGAAGTAGGCGCGCGCGCTCCGTCCCCAACCCTTCGAACGGGTGGGCAGCGAAGCTGGCGCCTAAGTCGAAGTAGGTGCGCGCGGTCCGTCCCCTACCCTTCGAACGGGTGGGCAGCGAAGCTGGCGCCTAAGTCGAAGTAGGCGCGCGCGCTCCATCCCCTACCCTTCGAACGGGTGGGCAGCGAAGCTGGCGCCTAAGTCGAAGTACGCGCGCGCTCCGTCCCCTACCCTTCGAACGGGTGGGCAGCGAAGCTGGCGCCCAAGTCAAAGTAGACGCGCGCGCTCCTTCCCCTACCCTTCGAACCGGTGGGTAGCGAAGCTGGCGCCCAAGTAGAAGTAGACGCGCGCGCTCCGTCCCCTACCCTTCGAACGGGTGGGTAGCGAAGCTGGCGCCCAAGTCGAAGTAGGCGCGCGCGCTCCGTCCCCTACCCTTCGAACGGGTGGGCAGCGAAGCTGGCGCCTAAGTCGAAGTAGGCGCGCGCGCTCCGTCCCCTATCCTTCGAACGGGTGGCAGCGAAGCTGGCGCCCAAGTCGAAGTAGACGCGCGCGCTCCATCGCCTACCCTTCGAACGGGTGGTCAGCGAAGCTGGCGCCTAAGTCGAAGTAGGCGCGCGCGCTCCGTCCCCTAGCCTTCGAACGGGTGGTCAACGAAGCTGGCGCCCAAGTCGAAGTAGACGCGCGCGCTCCATCCCCTACCCTTCGAACGGGTGGGCAGCGAAGCTGGCGCCTAAGTCGAAGTAGGCGCGCGCGCTCCGTCCCCTACCCTTCGAACGGGTGGGCAGCGAAGCTGGCGCCCAAGTCGAAGTAGACGCGTGCGCTCCGTCCTCTACCCTTCGAACGGGTGGGTAGCGAAGCTGGCGCCTAAGTCGAAGTAGGCGCGCGCTCCGTCTCCTACCCTTCGAACGGGTGGGCAGCGAAGCTGGCGCCTAAGTCGAAGTAGGCGCGCGCGCTCCGTCCCCTACCCTTCGAACGGGTGGGCAGCGAAGCTGGCGCCCAAGTCGAAGTAGACGCGCGCGCTCCGTCCTCTACCCTTCGAACGGGTGGGTAGCGAAGCTGGCGCCTAAGTCGAAGTAGACGCGCGCGCTCCGGGGCTGTTGTGACCTTGCAGTCTGGTTGTGCGCTTTTAATGGCGGCTTGAATCACGCCAACGCCTGATCTGGCAGAAGTCAGGCTGTCGCGTCGTGCAGTCTGCCCTGCTGCAGGTGGGGCACGTGGCGACTCACGACTGGTGCGTCGTGGGATGTGAGCGGTTGCGTGATCGCGGCCGTTCGCCTCGTCCCCCGAGAAGTTGGACGCGTGTTGAAGATGTATGGGCGTTGTGCGCTGCTTGGCCACCTACCTGGCACGGCCCTCTAGGTCCCGGCGGTTCTTCGTTCCAAATCTTGGATAGCCGAATCGCTGGGAATTTGATCCGTCTGTGCGCTGAGCCACAAGGCAGGCGAGCGACCTTTATAAGGTGCTAGTGTTGGGGTGGAGGCACCCTTTCTTGCTTTGCTTTTTGATCTGCCACTTCGCTTCCGCCCGTGCTAATTTTCACGCCAGTTGCTCTTTTGCCTGCATCTTCCTCCCTTGTCGCGAAGAGCGATGGCCAGCCAGGACGACGCCACCTACCACCCCCGCAGTGGTTCCTTGCCTAGCTAGGGCGAGGCGACCCATCCTTCTCAGGAGTACAAATTGGTGCCGCAGGGGAGCTCGCGCGCCAGCAAGTGGTGGAACGCCATGGAGCACTCGGGAGGCTCCTGCTCCCGTGTGCTGGGGAAGAGCCGCATGACTGAAGGGACGCTGCAGCGACTCGTGGATGAGGGGAAGATCGTGGATCGCAATGGGGCTCGCCTACCCCGTCGGGACGAGACGGAGCCGAAGCCCGGGGCCATGGAGGCTATTGTTTTTGTGGCGTTCTTCGATGCCGGCCTTCGAATGCCCTGCACGCTGTTCGTGGGTGAAGTCCTGCGGGCCTACCAGTTGGAGCTAGCCCAGTTGATGCCCCACGTGATACTCCGCCTAGCCGTCTTCACGTGGGCGATGCGGACAGAGGGGTGGCGTCCCAGCGCGAGCTTATTCGCCACCCTGCACGACGCACACTGTCGACCCAGAAAGGTTGACGGGGCGGTGTCCAACTTCGGCGGTGTGGACTTCGTGCTCCGGGCGTCATGCGCGACGTTGTTCCCTGTGCCAGCCTTGTCAGGGCAATGGGCGGCCGGCTGGACGCGGTGGTGGTTCTATTACACCGTGACCGACAAGAGCAGAATGCATTGCCAAGGTGGGCCGATCTCGTTTAACAGCACGCCGAGTCTGAAGGCGGAGGTCGACGACACGCAAAAGCTACAGAGCCTTGTCGATGTCGCCCGTCGAATGAGCGTGCACGACCTAGCCGAGGAGTTCACGATGTATGGGGCGGCGCCACTCTCCTCCCGGGGAAAGTATGTTGGACAGAATGGCCCCCGCGAGGACGGGTTCGACCCATCCGTGTCTCGCCTGCTGCCGCCGTCCGCCCCTTGTAAGTCGCCCAGCATGCTTTACGCGCGCCATTGTATCTGTTTGGCTTCCGCCTGACTGACGGGATCTCCTACGCAGTGGCCCGGCTAGAAGATGCGGAGCGCGCGGTTGTGGCGCTCCTCGGCCCGTACACGCTTAAGGAGCACCGGGCTCGCGAGGCCGCAGTCAAGGTGGCTAAGCAGGGGCGGGTAAACCGCACCTGCGAGGCTGTGGGCATTGCCGTGCCCGAGCGTGCGGTACCGGAAGAGCTTCCCGCCGGGACTCCGGGCGCTCAGGGCGGTGGTAGCCCTTCGGGGGTGCTATCTTCGCGACGCCGGGCCCGTTCCCCGGCCGCCATATGCGACCCTGCAGCCCCTCCGGCGGCTAGCCCAGCTGAGACGAGGCGTGCGACCGGCGGTGGGCCTGGCCATACTGCTCCGGAGGGGCGCACCGCCGCGGATCCCCCGGCACCTTCTGCCGACGCCCACGAGCCCGTGCTTGGGCTCGCGGCCGTCGTTGAGTTGGAACTCATCAACCCGGGGGGTGGCGCCGTTCCTGGCGAGCCAACCACGGTGGAAGGTGCGTTATCAACCGCAGCGGCCGACGAGGGCGTGCCCCCTACAGAGGAAGCCGTGGGGACAACAGTGACTGGAGCTGGTCCTGCCGTGGAAGAATCGCCTGTGCCACCGCAGGCGAAACGCCCTCGGGTGCAGTCCCCGCCGCCAACTAGGGGTCGATACGCTGTTGCGGGGCCTTGCCGCGGGATTACGGCGTCTGGCACGGTCGAGAAGATGTTCTCCCCGAGCATCGAGGCGCCTGCCTTCCTCTGGGCGGTCGAACCGGCGCCACCTCCGACTGCGACGAGGGGCGCAGGAGGTAGGTGTGAGTCCCTTTCTTCACCTGACTTCACGAGACTCTCTCCGATCTGCTCGCTCATTCTGCCGACATCAGGTGAAACGACATCTCCCGTACGTGGCGAAGGATCGAGCAGCGAAGGTATGCGCGAAGTTGGGAGCCTTGTGCAGGATGCCCCGCAGGTGTCCGCTGCTGCTGACGTGGCCGTGGCCGCGATAAATCTGGGCGCTTTGGGGCCGGGGCTCGCTCGCTCGGACTTCCTCCCTCGCTCGGAGGTATTTTGCGACCTCAACGCAGCCGCAGAGCGTGCCGATAATGGCCTCAACCGAGAGGCGCTGTCGTCATGCGCGGGGGACCTCCTAGCGCTTGCGCTGCAGGCCTCCGAGATGAGGGTAAATACGTGTGCTTCCATTTGTAAGGTATTTCTGGACACCTGCTGATTTGTTGTTTCTGCCAGACGCTTGCCCTCGGCCGGTCCTTTGACGAGGCCCGCATCCGGGAGCGGAGGGCTCTGGAAGCCAGCCTCCGCGAAGCAAACACTGCTCTCGCCGCGAAGGATGAAGAACTTCGCGCGCTGGGGATGCCCTGGTGGCCGCACAACTCGAGGCCACGGAAGCTCAGATCGCCACGGCTGGGGAGCGCGCCGCCTTCGTGCAGCAGATCGCCGTCCTAGAAGGGGAGAAGGCCCAGCTGGCGGAGTCTGCTGCCGAGAACCGTCGTGTCCTGGAAAATGCGTCCCTGTCGGCATGGCGGGCCATGGAGGCTCTGAACCAGGCCCTCCGGGATCTGTGCGTCCGAGTGCCGGACACTACGCACAGGCCGGAGGCCCTGTCGGAGTCGCTCGGGCTGATCGAGGAGGGGGCCGGCGTTGCTCTTTGTGGCGCCAGGACCTTTGGCGAGCACTGCAGCTATGTTGGTGCGTGCTTCGCCCTCGCCCTGCTTCACACTCGTGGGTGTAGGCATACCCATGAGCTAGCGAACCCTCAACTGGATCCTCCCGACCGCCCAGAGGTTATGTCGGACGCCATCCGTTCCATCGGGCCTAGCCTGCAGAACTTCCATCAACGGATCTGGGGCCGCTTCGGGGAAGGTGCAACGAGGGTCGCCGTGCAGCAGACGTTGCATGGGGAGGGGGACCTCCTCCAGTGGCTTGAAGGGGTCCTTCAGCGCCGTGGTGACGACGGCGCGGGCTCGTTCGGGCCGCGCCAAGGCTGAGCGGTTGGTCGGGAGGGCAGGGGGATGACGCACTGGGTCCTACGCTTGTAACCATGTAACCCCTTTGCGTTTATAATGGAACCAAATAGTACCTTATTCTTGGTGTTACCTGCCGCCGAACGCGGAGGGCAGGTCTGCGCGTCTCGTTTATACTCCGTGGAGTGGCGCGTGCGGAGGCGAACCTCGACGCTACGACTTCCTTTATAGTCCGGAGACTCGCACGTGCGGAGGCGAACCTCGACGCTACGTCTTATTTAAAGTCCGTGGACTGGTGCGTGCGGAGCTAGGCTCGACGCTACGTCTTCTTTATAGTCCGGAGACTCGCGCGTGCGGAGGCGAACCTCGACGCTACGTCTTATTTAAAGTCCGTGGACTGGTGCGTGCGGAGCTAGGCTCGACGCTACGTCTTCTTTATAGTCCGGAGACTCGCGCGTGCGGAGGCGAACCTCGACGCTACGTCTTATTTAAAGTCCGTGGACTGGTGCGTGCGGAGCTAGGCTCGACGCTACGTCTTCTTTATAGTCCGGAGACTCGCGCGTGCGGAGGTGAACCTCGACGCTACGTCTTATTTAAAGTCCATGGACTGGTGCGTGCGGAGCTAGGCTCGACGCTACGTCTTCTTTATAGTCTGCAAACTCTCGCGTGCGGAGCTAGGCTCGACGCTACGTCTTATTTAAAGTCCGTGGACTGGTGCGTGCGGAGCTAGGCTCGACGCTACGTCTTATTTATAGTCCGCAGACTCTCGTGTGCAGAGCTAGGCTCGACGCTACATCTTATTTATAGTCCGCAGACTCTCGCGTGCGGAGCTAGGCTCGACGCTATGTCTTATTTAAAGTCCGTGGACTGGTGCGTGCGGAGCTAGGCTCGACGCTACGTCTTATTTATAGTCCGGAGACTCGCGCGTGCGGAGGCGAACCTCGACGCTACGTCTTATTTAAAGTCCATGGACTGGTGCGTGCGGAGCTAGGCTCGACGCTACGTCTTATTTATAGTCTGCAAACTCTCGCGTGCGGAGCTAGGCTCGACGCTACGTCTTATTTAAAGTCCGTGGACTCTCGTGTGCAGAGCTAGGCTCGACGCTACATCTTATTTATAGTCCGCAGACTCTCGCGTGCGGAGCTAGGCTCGACGCTATGTCTTATTTAAAGTCCGTGGACTGGTGCGTGCGGAGCTAGGCTCGACGCTACGTCTTATTTATAGTCCGCAGACTCTCGCGTGCGGAGCTAGGCTCGACGCTACGTCTTATTTATAGTCCGCAGACTCTCGCGTGCGGAGCTAGGCTCGACGCTACGTCTTATTTAAAGTCCGTGGACTGGTGCGTGCGGAGCTAGGCTCGACGCTACGTCTTATTTATAGTCCGCAGACTCTCGCGTGCGGAGCTAGGCTCGACGCTACGTCTTATTTAGATTCCGTGGACTTTGTTCTGCTCAGCGCGGATAGGGGATGCTCTGGGAACAGCAACCTTTATTGAACTCCCATTTGCGCGGGCGAGCATCGCCTAACAACGGGCTGGTGGCTCTACGCCTGCTATCCTGCTTCTAGGCGTAGTACCGCCGCAACCTGTCCGCGTTCCATGTGTGCCGGAAGGCTTGTCCTTCGAGCATGGCGAGGCGGTACGCCCCCTTCGGCAATGCCTCCGTTACGATGTACGGGCCTTCCCACTTGGACTCCAGCTTGCCAACGGTTTCGGCCTGGAGCGCCACTCTGAGGACGAGATCCCCAGGCTTGAACCCCCGCGGGCATATAGAGTGGTCCCGAGTACGCATTGTCTGCCGCGTGTACTTCTCGACATGGTGGGCTGCGTCTGCCCGTATCCCGTCGAGGAGGTCTAAGGACACACGGCGCTCGTCTTCGGGTGCTTGGACGAGGACCCATCGCGAGCCGGCCTTGATTTCCTCTGGCGTCACCGCTTCGTCACCGAAAAGGAGTTTAAACGGCGTGAATCCCGTCGGGCGTGTTACCGTTGTGCGAAGCGACCATAGAACGCTGTGAAGCTCGCTTGGCCACTTGCCCTTCGGCAATCCAACGAGGCGCTTCTTGATGGCGACGGAAATGGCGCCATTCGCCCGTTCGACCGCCCCGTTGGACTGGGGATGCCCCACCGAGGCGAATCGGAGGGTGATGCCCATGCTGCCACAATAATCTTTGAAGAGGGTGGCGTCGAACTGCAGGCCATTGTCGGCCGTGAGCTCCCGAGGCACACCGAAGCGACATATGATGTTTTGCCATAGAAAGTGCTGTATGGCCGCAGAAGTTACTTTGGCCAGAGCGATCGCTTCCGGCCATCTGGAGAAATACTCCAGCGCGACTACCACGAACCGGAGGTCCCCTGGAGCTCGGGCAAGTGGTCCTACTATATCGAGACCCCAGCGCGCCAGTGGCCACACCGGGGGAATTGGGTTGAGGCTTGTCGGGGGCCTGCGGATGATGCGCGCCATCCACTGGCACCCTTGGCACCGACGGACGAGGTCCTGGGCGTCGGTGATGGCAGTCGGCCAGTAGAAGCCTTGTCTGAACGCCTTGCCGACTAATGACCTCGGCGCCAGGTGGGATCCGCACACGCCCGCGTGGATTTCCGCCAAGAGTTCCTTTCCCTCCGCAGTCGAGAGGCAGCGCAGGAGCGGCGCGCAAACCCCTTTCTTGTAGAGTGTCCCTTCGAACACCTGGAAGGACCGTGCGCGGTGCTGCAAGCGTCGCAGTTCGGCAGGGTCCTCCGGCTCGGTGAGACCTTGTAAGAAATTGAAAATGGGCTCTCGCCAATCTCCTGGCCGATCAATGTGGTGGACAAGTGCCGCGTCTCGGTTGTCCTGCGCGATGGCCGCCTTTGCTAACACCTCGTAGAATGCCCCCTCGGGGGGGCAGTTGCTGGCTGGCCGCCTTGGCGAGGGCGTCGGCTTGCTCATTCTCCGCCCGGGGGATGGGCTTGACTGTGACACCCAAAAAGTGTCTTTCCCTCGCCCTCACCACCGCGAGGTATTTGGCCAACTCAGGGTCCTTGGCTTGATATGACTTGTCCACATGGCCGGCCACCAAGCGCGAGTCGGTGCGGACCAACACCCGTCTCGCGCCGACCGCCTTGAGCTTTGCCTGGCCAAAGAGCAGTGCCTCGTATTCAGCCGTGTTGTTGGTGGCGGGGAAGGCAAGGCGCGCCGAGTACAGCAAACGCTGTCCCTCGGGTGTGATGATCACCGCCCCTACGCCCGCGCCGGTGACGCTGTAAGCTCCGTCGATTGTAAGCGTCCAGACAGGATCATCGTGCGTCTGGCCGGGTTGGGCCGGCGGGGTCCATTCGGCGAGAAAATCCGCCAGGACTTGGGATTTAATTACCGTCCGTGAAGCATACGTCAAGGAGAAGGGAGCGAGCTCGGCGGCCCATTTACCAATACGCCCTGTGGACTCCTTGTTATGTAGCATCTCTGCCAGGGGGAATGAGGAAGGCACTGTGATCGGGTGAGCCAGAAAATAATGCCAAAGCTTCCTGGAGGCCATGACCAGCGCGTAGGCGAGCTTCTGAAGCTCCGTGTATCTTGTCTTGGCGCCTTGAAGGGCTTCGGAGACAAAGTAGACGGGCCGCTGCATGGCGCCCTCCTCTAAGACGAGGACGGTGCTGACCGCGGTGGCTGACGCGGCCAGATAGAGCAGGAGGGGAGCCTCTGGTGCTGGGGCGACCAGAGTGGGGAGGCTTGCCAGGTGCTGCTTGAGCTCGTCGAAGGCCTTCGTGCAGTCTCCGTCCCAACGAAATCCATCACACCCGCGGAGTGTCTTGAAGAACGGCAGGCCCCGCTCCGCCGCCCTGGAGAGGAAGCGGCTTAATGCTGCCATGCGGCCCGCGAGCCTCTGAACCTCCCTCGTTGTCTTGGGCGGCTCCATACCCAGGATGGCGTCTACTTTGTCGGGGTTCGCCTGGATGCCCCGCCCGGTCACGAGGAAACCTAGGAGTTTGCCCGCATGTACCCCGAAGACACACATGTCGGGGTTGAGCTTGATGCCCGCCTTCCGGAGGTTGTCGAAGGTCTCCTGGAGGTCCCGGCCGTGTAGAGCAAGTTGCCGAGTTTTGACCACCACGTCATCGACATAGGCTTCGACGTTCCTCCCAAGCTGGGCGGCCAGGGCAATGGCGACGAGTCGGGTGAAGGTAGCGCCTGCATTCTTCAAGCCAAAGGGCATTCTGACGAAGCAGAACGTCCCAAGTGGTGTGATGAAACTGGTCTTCTCCTCGTCGTCTTCGGCCATGTATACCTGGTGGTAGCCGGAATAGGCGTCCAGGAAACTCATGAGTTCGTACCCAGCAGTGGCGTCAACTAGCTGATCGATGTGCGGCAAGGGGTAGTTGTCCATCGGGCACGCCTTGTTGAGTGCCGTGAAGTCGATGCACATGCGCCAGGCCCCGCTGGCCTTTTTGACTAGCACCGGGTTAGCGAGCCATTCTGGATGGTGGACCTCGCGGATGACCCCGGCGCGAAGAAGCTTCGCCACCTCTGCTTTGGCCGCCTGCTGCCGATCCATCGACATACGCCGGAGCCTTTGCTTGACCGGCTTGGCGTCGGGGTGGACCGCCAAACGATGCTCGATTACTGCTCGGTCCACGCCCTTGATGTCCTCCGGGGACCATGCGAAGATGTCAACGTTGTTCTGAAGCACTCGGAGCAGCTCCCGTTCGACCCCCGGTGGGAGCCCCTCGCCAACGGACACAAACTGCCCCTCCGCCTGGAGCGGCACCTTCTTGATGCCGCCTTCGGGCCGAGGCTTGGGCGTCCACCCGGGAGCGGAGGACCCATCACCGGGCGCGCCGGAGAGGGCATGCACCGGGCGATGCGGGACGCGGCTGCCACCTTCGGCACGTCTAGCCAAGTACTGGTCGCCGAAGATGGTGATGACACCCTCCGGGCCCGGGAGCTTTACACACAAAAAGGCGTGGTGTGGGATTGCCTCGAAAGAGTTGATGGCGGGTCGCCCTAGTATGGCGTTGTAGGGGTGCGGGATATCCACGACATCGAAGGTGACATGCTCGGTCCGGATGTTACCTTTGTTGCCCTCCTGACGGAAAGTTACCGGAAGGGACACGTGCCCCAGGACCTGCAGCGGTTGACCCCCGAAGCCTTGAAGTGGAGCTCCTGGCTGCTCTAGCCGGCTTCGGGGGATTGCCATGCGGTCGAGGGCTTCTGCGAATAAGATGTTCGCGGAGCTTCCCCCATCGACAAGGACGCGCCTGACTTCACAGCGTGCTATGTGGGCCTGGATGACTAGAGGGTCTTGGTGAGGGTACTCCACGCCCCTGGCGTCGTTCAAGTCGAAGGTGATGTTGCGGGGCGGCATCCACAGTTGCGGCTGCTCCCCGGGGGCTTTTGCAGAGGAGCCTCCGGTGATGACGTTGACGGTGCGATGCTGCGCGCCCTCCGTTGCGGTGGCCCGTATGGGGCTATCCCTTGGGTGCCCTACGTGGGCTTCGGCGGGGGGACGAGTAGGCGGAGCCCGAGACCCGGCCGTCGCCCTCCGCAGCTCCATCACCGCGATGCATGCCCTTGTGTAATGATCGCCGTAGCCGTGTACCTCGCACCACTTGCCATAGTGCAGGAGCTCTTGCTCTGCGTGGGGTTGGCTGCCGTAGTCAAATCCGCCCTCCGATCCCCGGTCTCCCCTCCGTGAGGCGGGGTTGGGTCCTTGGCGGGCGCTCTCGGTGGCGAGGACATGGTGGGCCGCCTGCGACCGGCGCTGGCGGCGCCGAGGTTTAGGCCTGCATCGTGAGGAGCCTTCCTGTACCTCGGCCTCCCTGCCTCGGGGAGGGCCTCCTCGGGGCTTTCGGCTACGACCCAGGTTCGAGGAGGGACCACCCACCCTGACCTCGCGCGGGGGGTGCTCCTCACAGGCGAGGCCGGGGGCGGTGATGCTGCATCTTCGCGCATCCTCCTCCGCCCGCGCATACTCGTCTATTTTGTCGAAGAGCTTGGCAACTGTCGTGATTGGCCTCCGCGCGTTGTATTCGGCCATCGGGCCCGGGCGAAGGCCCTGTATGGCTGCATTAACGACTGTGGTTTCATTAACATCGTTCACCTGGCCTCGAATCTTGTCGAAGCGCTTGAAGTAGCCCCGGAGCGTCTCCGAGGGTCCTTGCTTCACAGCGAAGAGCTGGTCCGCATTGATCCGCTCGACATAATGTCCTTGAAAGTTGCTACGAAGCCGGTCGCGAAGCTGCTCCCATGCGCAGATGGAGCCCGGCTCTATGGTAAAAAACCAAGAGAGCGCCACTCCGTGCAGTGCGAGGGGGAATACCTTCGCCTTCGCGGTGTCGTCTCCGCCCGCGGCCTCGATCGCGGTTTCGTACACGCGCACGAACTTGCGAGGATCCGTGTCGCCTTTGTACGGGTCGGTGATGCGAGGGAACTTGAAGTCTTCGGGCCACGCCGCCTGCTGCAGCCCCGCCAAAAGCGGAGATTCCGGATCTACGCGTCTCAGCGGGACACGGCTAGACGTGGGGGCTTCGCGGCTGTCCACCTTCTCTGGCGTGGGCTCGGGCGCGACTACCGGCGCGACCTGCTGGCTCCGAGCCTCTTGTATATCTCGGACGGCCCCGCGAAGGTCCCCGAGTTCCCGCTGGAACGCGTTGAGGGCTACTAGTAGGGCGCTTTCCACCGCAGGTGTCGTTGGGGCCGCCGGAACGCCCGGTGGACGGGCTGGTGCAGGGACCATCGCCTCACGATCTCCAGATCCGCCGGATGGTTCATTGTGGCTACCCCCGGCTGTCGGATCTGCGCTACCGGCAAGGGTGGCGGGGGCTGTCTTTGCAGTGCCAGCGGCGGGGTTAGGTGTCGTCGTAGCGGTGCTGGCGGGGTCGGTTGTTGCCGCGCGGGCGTCGACGCCCGCGACCACGGCGCGTACGCCGCTGCCAACTCCTTCGGCGGCCGATGCCGAAGCCCTGGTGCTCACGCGCTGCTCCGACCCATCCGTCTTCTTTCCCTTCGCCGCCGCTGGTGAAGCTCTCTTCGGTGCCATCTTTTTTCCTTCGGTCTTCAGGCTTGTCTCCATCCTCCCCACGGACGGCGCCAACTGTTGTGGCTACAGACCAAACAGAGAGAGAGATGGTCGTGGAGAGTGATGAAGATAAGTGTAATGGCCTGGGTCCTCCCCATGGCTTACTCATATATATACACATGAGGAGTGCTTTTACAGATATACCCTTACATCTGGTTATCCCCTCTGGGGGCAGTTATGTCATTACACATGGCCTATTCTGGGCCTTATAATCTCCTACCAGGCCTGCTGGGTTTAGGTGGGGGCCACCCCTACGACACATATCATTCAAACAAATTGAACACGAATTTTTTATTTTGAACTCATAACCTTCTGCTTCTAAACATAAAGCAGAAATAATGTTTTTGCTTAAGGCAAGAACATAATAACAGTCATTCAATTCCAAAACTAATTATGAGGGTAAAGATAATGGTAAAGTGCTAACAACAAACGCAGCAACTCTTGCTCCATTGCCCACACAAAGATCAATCTTGTCTCTTGCTAAACTCCTACTCCTTATCAGCGCATGCATTGAATTGCAAATATGAACTAATATGAGAAGTAGCAAGATTTATTTCTATAACATTTATACTTCCCTTTTTTTCTAGTTCTACCAAGTACTTTTTGCAATTCCTCTTTCAATATTCAATCTCTTGGCAATGGTAACAAATGGCATTAGGTGTAGCACCAATCTTGAGCTTCTGAAGCTAAGATTTGATACTCAAGATCTCATCTTGAGTTTTGCTCATGCCCTTTCTTTTGCTCAAAGCCATAGACTTTTTCTTTTTGAGATTGGAGTTTTTCTTAATGCTCTTCTCTACTGACTTGAGCATCCTATGCAACTCGATCATTGACTTCTCCATGCCATTCATATGAATGTTCAAAATGACTAGCTCAAAGCTCAAAGGGAGCAATTAGTGAATCACTTCTATAGCCAATTCTTGGTTAAGGGGAAAACCAAGCTTTTTCTAACTCTTAATATATCCAATCATCTTGATCACATGAGGGTGGACTGGACTTCCTTCAGCAAACTTGCACGTAAACAATGACTTAGAGGTGTTGTACCTTTTAGCCTTTACCTAGTTCTCAAACATGTCTTTAAGATCCACAATCATATTGTAGGCATCCATGTTCTTATATTACTTCTGAAGTTCAGAGTTCGTGGTGGCAAGCATGAGAGAGCTAACATCAAGTGAGTCATTGCAATGTTTGTCATACTCATTCTTTTGAGCACGAGTAACATCTTCAACTGGTTCATTTGGATATGGAACCTGTAGAACATATTCCTTCTTATCTTGCTTGAGAACAATGCTCAAGTTGCAATACTAGTCAATGAAGTTTGTTCTATTTAGTTTTTCTTTCTCAAGAATAGATTACAGGTTAAAACCAAGTGTGGAGGAAGTAGATGGTGGTATTGTCTATAACATAATAAGTATATGAAAAACATTCAACACTATGTTTACATAAAATCTTCCATTAAACAATTTAATAAAAAGATACTCCCACTATATGTTTAAAAATAATGTACCCTCTAATAACATATAGTGAGTCAAGATCCATATTCCACTAAGTCCTAGTGAGCTTTGTCATCACTGCTAGAAACCTAGCGACGTAGGTAAGCAACCGCTTGCTAATTGTATCACATGTAACTCTTGTTTGTTGAGTGACATCCATATGTCCCAGCATCAACACTATGCCTCTAGACTCAAAACTATTTTGATAGCCTAGTCAAGTTAAACCAATATTATGTATGAAGTGTCCAACACTTTACCCTGTCTTATTGAGATAATTAATGGCATCATACTTTGGTAGACCTATCAGTTAATTATCAAAATCTTAATAGGTGTAATGTAACATCCCAAAATTTCGCTCTCTAAAAAAATTTAATTTCAAATTAATTAATTTAAAGTATTTGAACTTTATTTGGATTTATCTATATTTTATTTCAAAATCTAAATCAAATTTAATCCTCAACCTCTCTACTCGGCCATCACGTGTCGCTCCCTGATTCAATCCAACCTCGCCCGGTTTAATCTCAGCCACCCGCCTTCACTTACCCCTTCGTTTTAATCCGGTGGCCCTGATTTCTCTTTCACATCGTGGCATTCGTCCGACCGTCCACTTCTTCCTCCTTTCTATTCCCTCTCGCCGACAGCCCAATCCCCCTATCAGTGAATAAAACCATTTTCCTGTTGAAAAATAATTCGGCCAGAAAATCAAAATCTCTGCTGACGTCACCCTAACATCATAAATTCCTTTTTCCATAGAAAAATAATTCCTCTGAAAATCATTTCCCTTGATGATGTCATTTCAGTTCAAAAATAATTCCAGAGAATCAGTTTATTCTTTTTCTCTCCTTTTAAAGTTCCAAAAGATCGTATTTCTTCATTTTAATTCCGATTGAGCCCATTCAAATTTCTAAATTCATCTAAAATTTCAATCTATTCATTTATATCCTCTTTTTAAATTGGTTTGGAATTTTCGAATTTATTTGAATTAAATTAAAGCTTAGAATGTAAACATCTTTTTAATGGTTAAAATATACTTCAATTAAATCCAAAATTATTTTATTTGATATTTTCGTTTTCCAAGGATTTTTATAGAATTTTCTTGAATTTGTTTCGAATTTATTTTATTTTATTATTTTTTGTGAGAAAAATATATTATTTTAATTCCTGTTTTCTCTCTCCTCCTATTCATCTTCTTCGTGCGTTTCCATTAACAAGCTTTTGAAGCTCTCATTCCTCATGAAATCCTCCACGATTTTTCGTGCAATCAAGTGCATTCACATGCTCTCTTCATGACTCCTCCATTCCCAACCGTTTACCTCCACCTTTATGTGCATTTACACGAAAATGAAACCGTTGCTCTAAAAGACATCGCCGGTTGATCTCCCTCTCCCGTCCACCTCCGCCACTATAAAAGAGAGCACCGGGTGCCCCTCCTCACCCTCAGTCATCCCTAAAAATCTCAAGTCCTCTCTTCCTTCCTTTTCTCCGCAATCGCCATTTTTGTTTTGTTAACCGAACGGCGTTCATCGGCCGTTTGCACTTTCTACAGTGGAGTTCCGCCACTTTTGACCATACCATCGGCTTTGTCTCCGCGCGTTCTACGCGATGCTTGCCTCGCCTTCACCGGAGCATCGCCGGACCACCGTGGCCAAACCGCGCCGTTGCATCTCTCCTCGCTGCGAGCCGACCATGCATGTTCCATCATAACCGAGGTGAGCACTGTGTTCCTTGTGTTCTCTTCTTCGTTTCGCCGCAAACCCCACATGCTAACTCCTCTCCGTTTGCCCGGAACGCCGATGTCAACCCGACGGTCGCAAAATGTCTTCTCCACCGTGTTCCGCCACCATCCGATGTCCTTTGGCCGAGCCGTTTGCACCGTTGAGTTTACCTCGACGCGTTCTACATCGTGCTTCCATCGCCATCGCCTAAAGATTCCCCGAGTCCTTGTCGACCTTGTCAGGCCCGGACACTAAAATTGTACATTCGCGCGTACCCACTTTTTCGGTGAGCGCATTAATTTTTGTTCGCGTCATACTGTGTCCTAGTCTCTAAGAAATTTTTCTACCATTTTGTTTAATTTTTCGTGGAGCCAATTGTCAGGAATTGGGCTTTCCGCGAAAATGGCCGTTTTTGACTCCCGATGTCGATTCGTCGCCTCCGGTAAGCCTTAGCCCATGCCATAATTTTTCTTAGACTTACCTCGGCACGTTTTACGCCGTGCTTCCTTCCTTTTCCCCAAAAAGCCTTCACAAATTTTTGCCTCCGACACCTCGCCATGGCCGCCAATGGCATCTCGTGTCCCCATCTATCCGTTGGTGTTTTCCACAATCCGTTCGCGTCATATCGTGCCAAACCATCCCAGGTAGCTACCTTCCAAGTGAATTTAGATTCGCTTCACCGAGCACCAAGATATTAAGTTTTTCCTTTTTCTCTACCGTCGTCGTTCAAACGTCGATGGTATCATCTCCGTTCCTCACCGCCGTACCCACGTCACCACCTTCGCCTCATCGCCAGGATTCCATTTTGCTCGTTCGCCAGCCACCTCACAGCCTACCGACATAATACTATTCAAAAAGTAGTTCTCGGATGTTGTTATCATTTCATGTGATGTCCAAAACTTCCAAATATTCGTTCTCCCTCATACAAACTCCGAATCCACTGATTATTTATCCTAAATTTATCTAAAATCATAATCTATCTCTCAGTATATATTTTATAATTTTTAGATTTTATTTGAGTTTTATTTGAATTTATTTTGTTTGGTTCTTCGCCTGTAGACTACGACTAATCCGGAGAGTTCGATTTTGACGATTCGCAACATCAAGTCTCCGAGCAAGGCAAGTCTCCTTTGATCATCTTGAACCTATGATTTTGAAATGTTTTAATTATTTCAAATTATGTGCATTGCTATTTATATAAAATATTAGTTCAAATATTAAGGTATTAGTTACCCCAATTTTGTTATGCCCTCAATTGAATTTGAATGCCATGTACCTTTGCAACCCTAGAAATTCCTTTGACTCATTAATGAGAGTAATATATTAAATTGTTGGTATTAAAATGGTAGAACAATGCTTAGCCATGCTATTGAATACCTCGTAAATCTTGCAAATGGGAAATTATGAATTATTGTAATACCCTTGTGTTTACAAATTTAGTGGTAATTGGAGTTACCACTGTTCTTTTAAAATAAACTAAAATATGAAAATTGGTTTAGATTAGGGTGGACGATTGGTTTGGATTGGTGCAGGAAGCACGAGATCTTGTTAAGTGTATGTTCCACCCTAGTCAATTAAGGACCGACGCTTGTGTTTGTCCAGACTGAGCATTAACCGTACAACCACAAGTCTATATGGGTACGACCTGGCTGACTAACTTATGATAGTCTAGTTTAGGTGCCATCAGTGGAAAGTGGGTGCCAGGGATGGACTGGTTATTCACAGTGAGGGACAGGGATTTACTGTACTCATATGGCGCAAGAGGGGGCTTCGGTTCGGGCAGTTAGCCTACCTGCGGTGAAACCTCAGCGGGTGGTATCTAGCTAGATTAGAGTAAAGTAAAGGCTTTGTGATACTTTATCTGGGTCTCATGCCAAAGGAAGCATGTTGACTTTTAGGATAAATTATCTCTTGTGGGTAAAGTTGTACATCCTCTGCAGAGTGTAAAACTATTCGAATAGCCGTGCCTACGGTCAAGGGCGGGCAAAGAATGCATTCACATGGTAGATTTTTGGTTTCGATTTCGAAATTAAAGTTTTGTAATCCGAGAGTGGAGGGAACTCTCGGAAGGGTATCCTGGCAGTTGGAGCCAGAGAGGGTGGATGGAACCCGCAGTTTTAAGCTTGGTCAGATAGACTGGATTAACTAGTGTTGGTAGATGGAACCTTCACTAGTAAGTTAATGTTAGTTCTGTTAAAACATTTACGTTATTAAATTGATGCCTTTGAAAGTAATTAGTAGTAATTGAAATTAAAACATTGCTTTGTGCAAAAGAACCATATAGCCTTCCTTTGTCAAGCCTTGCATCTATTGCATTTTTCCCAAGACTTGCGGAGTACATTATGTACTCACATGCTACACTCAAACATAAAAAGCAGAGGAATACGAAGCCCAAGAAGGAGACTACGACTACTTCGCTGGTGGCTTCGACGAAGGATTCCAGGAGTTCTAGGTCACGTTTCCCCAGTCAATTGCCTGTGGCGTATTGATGGGTCTTCACTGAGTTTATCTTTTGCTTCCGCTGTGTTTCGTGTGTGCGAGGTCTTGAAACCTCAATTGTAATAATGAGACCTTTCGGTCTGTACTCTTTAATATTGTAATAAAGTGTTGCTGGTAATGTATTCATTTCTGTTTAACTGTGTGCACTAGCTTTGATCTGGGACTAGTGCAGTAATACACAGATGGTCCGGGTTTGGAAATCCGGGGTCCCGACAGAGATGGTATCAGAGCCAATTTGACTGTAGGATGTGACCTAGTTAGAATGGTCGTTAAAAGAAGAACTTCAAAATTTTATTTTATAAAACAAAATTTTAATAATGTGCTATCCTCATCTTGTCTCTTCTTTCTATCCTTACCTTTTTCATGGCATTCTTCCTTATCTGTCTGCTCATTTCCTTTTTGGAATGGTAATTGTACTCTCTTCCCTTTGTAATTCTATAGACGGCTCAGTAAGGTTGCGTCTAAGAAGCACTTGGAGAAGCTCGTCTTAATGAATGAGCGAGGACTAGTTCTTTAGTTGTAGTACCCAAGTAAAGTCGTACGTTTTTAGAACGCTTTATTATGTTTTGGTGTGCTAGATGGACTGTACCAAGCCTAAGTGCACTTGTGGTATAGCTATTCAAAAAATTATCTTGATTTCAATAAAGTTTTCCCTAAGTGGTTGCTGGTTTCTTCTTGTGTGTTTGTTTGGGATGGTGTTTAGTCGTTCCCCTGATCTCTTATCTGTGCTACTTCCCTCTTATCTTTTGCTAACCCCAGTTACCGCAATAGTGCAAGCTCCAATTCTTTCACCGCAGTCCAAGTTTGGAGAATCCTTAGAGACCTAGAGTATATGGAAGATAACAAATTTATGGAAAGTACTCTTGTCGGGAAAGCTGTCATAATCAGTGCATGTCAAGATAGGTAATTTGGAGAATTGTTGCTAGAGTGATATATCTTGGATTTATAATTGACAAGATTGAATAATATTCGAGTGAATTGAGAAAAACAAAGGTATATTTGTAGATACCAATTGATTATGAATAAATGTGAAGAAAGTAATACTTGTGGATTAAATAGATCATGGAGAATGAGTACAGTAGTAAACTTGGTGGAACTAATTAGATCATGGGAAGTGTCTAAATTTGATACCTTGGAGTTATTATCTAGGATTGAAAGGAGCAATTGGATGCAAAACAAGATTTTTGTTAAAGGGATTATTTGTGATTATTAGAGAATTGGTATAAAGAGATTGATCTAGTAAAGGGAGAGATTAAAAGATTAAGAAGTTGAATTATCATAAACAATTCATGATATCAATTTTGGGTGATTTGGTTGAATCATGAAGAGTAGATGAATTTTGTGGAGTTAATTGATTATCAGAGTTTGGTGGACCTATTGATGATAAGTGGATACTAGTGGAATTTTAAAAGATAATACACTTAGATATCTTGGTGGATTAATTTAATCATTGCAAAGTGGACTTTGATATATCCATTTGAATTGGTGGATTTAATAGATCATTGCTAGATAATTGGATTTTAACTAATGGGATTAACTAGATTATTTAAGGATGTTCAAATGGATAACTTGGAGGATTTAAAATAATTATGGGAGATAGATTATCCAATAAGAATTAATTAAGAGATTGTCCGATAATAATTAATTGAAAGATTATCCGATAAGAAGTAATTGAAAGATTGCCCGCTAAGGATTAATTGAGTTCATTCAAATTTGGTGGAACCAAAATGATGATTATCAAAAGATTGATATTGGTGGATTAATGAATTTTAAATTATTGCTTAGGTGATCCTAAAATTGATTGATGATTACTAAAAGGTTGGATTAATTTTTTATATTATTTGATCAGAGTTATGGATCTGTTGGATTAGATAATGATCATAAAACAATTGGTGGAAATCACAAATTACAATGTTATTGGATTCTTGTTACAAAAATTATATGGTTTGACGTCGACTCAAATTAGAGCAGAGAACAAAAGTTTATGAGATTATTTGTTGAAATCAATAAGGTGCTTTTGCAGTATACGATTTTGGAATCAAGAATTTCTTTGAAGAGTTAAAAAAAATTATGTCTTTCTTGGATGAACACTTGCGGAAGTTAAGCCCTTTTTGGTGGAATCCTGAATTAATCGATATGATAATGGGGCAATTGAAGTTAACCCAGAGCTTGCAGGCGACTAAAGAGGCACCAATTCGATTTGCTGTAGTCTTCCATATTTCTCAGTTAAAGGAATACTTCAGAGCATCGAACAATAAGATAGAATCATGAAGGAAGCTGAACGCTGCGCAAGAAGCATGACCATAAAGTTCTACAAAGTACAGTAGAGCAACCATTCGAAGTCAAGCAACTTGGGAGCGTGAAGAGGACCTAAGAGCCGAGTTTCCCTCTCCTTTCTTTTCCTAGATCGTCCGAATCTCGGGGACGAGATTCTTTCTAAGGGGGGTAGGTTTGTAACATCCCAAAATTTCGCTCTCTAAAAAAATTTAATTTCAAATTAATTAATTTAAAGTATTTGAACTTTATTTGGATTTATCTATATTTTATTTCAAAATCTAAATCAAATTTAATCCTCAACCTCTCTACTCGGCCATCACGTGTCGCTCCCTGATTCAATCCAACCTCGCCCGGTTTAATCTCAGCCACCCGCCTTCACTTACCCCTTCGTTTTAATCCGGTGGCCCTGATTTCTCTTTCACATCGTGGCATTCGTCCGACCGTCCACTTCTTCCTCCTTTCTATTCCCTCTCGCCGACAGCCCAATCCCCCTATCAGTGAATAAAACCATTTTCCTGTTGAAAAATAATTCGGCCAGAAAATCAAAATCTCTGCTGACGTCACCCTAACATCATAAATTCCTTTTTCCATAGAAAAATAATTCCTCTGAAAATCATTTCCCTTGATGATGTCATTTCAGTTCAAAAATAATTCCAGAGAATCAGTTTATTCTTTTTCTCTCCTTTTAAAGTTCCAAAAGATCGTATTTCTTCATTTTAATTCCGATTGAGCCCATTCAAATTTCTAAATTCATCTAAAATTTCAATCTATTCATTTATATCCTCTTTTTAAATTGGTTTGGAATTTTCGAATTTATTTGAATTAAATTAAAGCTTAGAATGTAAACATCTTTTTAATGGTTAAAATATACTTCAATTAAATGCAAAATTATTTTATTTGATATTTTCGTTTTCCAAGGATTTTTATAGAATTTTCTTGAATTTGTTTCGAATTTATTTTATTTTATTATTTTTTTGTGAGAAAAATATATTATTTTAATTCCTGTTTTCTCTCTCCTCCTATTCATCTTCTTCTTCGTGCGTTTCCATTAACAAGCTTTTGAAGCTCTCATTCCTCATGAAATCCTCCACGATTTTTCGTGCAATCAAGTGCATTCACATGCTCTCTTCATGACTCCTCCATTCCCAACCGTTTCCCTCCACCTTTATGTGCATTTACACGAAAATGAATCTGTTGCTTTAAAAGACATCGCCAGTTGATCTCCCTCTCCCGTCCACCTCCGCCACTATAAAAGGGAGCACCGGGTGCCCCTCCTCACCCTCAGTCATCCCTAAAAATCTCAAGTCCTTTCTTCCTTCCTTTTCTCCGCAATCGCCATTTTTGTTTTGTTAACCGAACGGCGTTCATCGGCCGTTTGCGCCTTCTACAGTGGAGCTCCGCCACTTTTGACCATACCATCGGTTTTATCTCCGCGCGTTCTACGCGATGCTTGCCTCGCCTTCACCGGAGCATCGCCGGACCACCGTGGCCAAACCGCGCCGTCGCATCTCTCCTCGCTGCGAGCCGACCATGCATGTTCCATCATAACTGAGGTGAGCACTGTATTCCTTGTGTTCTCTTCTTCGTTTCGCCGCAAACCCCACATGCTAACTCCTCTCCGTTTGCCCGGAACGCCGATGTCAACCCAGCGGTCGCAAAATGTCTTCTCCACCGTGTTCCGCCACCATCCGATGTCCTTTAGCCGTGCCGTTTGCACCGTTGAGTTTGCCTCGACGCGTTCTACATCGTGCTTCCATCGCCATCGCCTAAAGATTCGCCGAGTTCTCGTCGACCTTGTCAGGCCCAGACACTAAAACTGTACATTCGCGCGTACCCACTTTTTCGGTGAGCGCTTTAATTTTTGTTCGCGTCATACGGTGTCCTAGTCTCTAAGAAATTTTTCTACCATTTTGTTTAATTTTTCGTGGAGCCAATTGTCAGGAATTGAGCTTTCCGTGAAAATGGCCGTTTTTGACTCCCGATGTCGATTCATCGCCTCCGGTAAGCCTTAGCCCATGCCATAATTTTTCTTAGACTTACCTCGGCACGTTTTACGCCGTGCTTCCTTCCTTTTCCCCAAAAAGCCTTCACAAATATTTTTGCCTCCGACACCTCGCCATGGCCGCCAATGGCATCTCGTGTCCCCATCTATCCGTTGGTGTTTTGCACAATCCGTTCGCGTCATATCGTGCCAAACCATCCCAGGTAGCTACCTTCCAAGTGAATTTAGATTCGCTTCACCGAGCACCAAGATACTAAGTTTTTCCTTTTTCTCTACCGTCGTCGTTCAAACATCGATGGTATCATCTCCGTTCCTCACCGCCGTACCCACGTCACCACCTTCACCTCATCGCCAGGATTCCATTTTGCTCGTTCGCCAGCCACCTCACAGCCTACCGACATAATACTATTCAAAAAGTAGTTCTCGGATGTTGTTATCATTTCATGTGATGTCCAAAACTTCCAAATATTCGTTCCCCCTCATACAAACTCCGAATCCACTGATTCTTTATCCTAAATTCATCTAAAATCATAATATATCTCTCAGTATATATTTTATAATTTTTAGATTTTATTTGAGTTTTATTTGAATTTATTTTGTTTGGTTCTTCGCGTGTAGACTACGACTAATCCGGAGAGTTCGATTTTGACGATTCGCAACATCAAGTCTCCGAGCAAGGCAAGTCTCCTTTGATCATCTTGAACCTATGATTTTGAAATGTTTTAATTATTTCAAATTATGTGCATTGCTATTTATATAAAATATTAGTTCAAATATTAAGGTATTAGTTACCCCAATTTTGTTATGCCCTCAATTGAATTTGAATGCCATGTACCTTTGCAACCCTAGAAATTTTTTGACTCATTAATGAGAGTAATATATTAAATTGTTGGTATTAGAATGGTAGAACAATGCTTAGCCATGCTATTGAATACCTCGTAAATCTTGCAAATGGGAAATTATGAATTATTGTAATACCCTTGTGTTTACAAATTTAGTGGTAATTGGAGTTACCACTGTTCTTTTAAAATAAACTAAAATGTGAAAATTGGTTTAGATTAGGGTGGACGGTTGGTTTGGATTGGTGCAGGAAGCACGAGATCTTGTTAAGTGTATGTTCCACCCTAGTCAATTAAGGACCGACGCTTGTGTTTGTCCAGACTGAGCATTAACCGTACAACCACAAGTCTATATGGGTACGACCTGGTTGACTAACTTATGATAGTCTAGTTTAGGTGCCACCAGTGGAAAGTGGGTGCCAGGGATGGACTGGTTATTCACAGTGAGGGACAGGGATTTACTGTACTCATATGGCGCAAGAGGGGGCTTCGGTTCGGGCAGTTAGCCTACCTGCGGTGAAACCTCAGCGGGTGTATCTAGCTAGATTAGAGTAAGGTAAAGGCTTTGTGATACTTTATCTGGGTCTCATGCCAAAGGAAGCGTGTTGACTTTTAGGATAAATTATCTCTTGTGGGTAAAGTTGTACAACCTCTGCAGAGTGTAAAACTATTCGAATAGCCGTGCCTACGGTCAAGGGCGGGCAAAGAATGCATTCACATGGTAGATTTTTGGTTTTGATTTCGAAATTAAAGTTTTGTATTCGGAGAGTGGTGGGAACTCTCGGAAGGGTATCATGGCAGTTGGAGCCAAAGAGGGTGGATGGAACCCGCAGTTTTAAGCTTGGTCAGATAGACTGGATTAACTAGTGTTGGTAGATGGAACCTTCACTAGTAAGTTAATGTTAGTTCTGTTAAAACATTTACGTTATTAAATTGATGCCTTTGAAAGTAATTAGTAGTAATTGAAATTAAAACATTGCTTTGTGCAAAAGAACCATATAGCCTTCCTTTGTCAAGCCTTGCATCTATTGCATTTTCCCCAAGACTTGCGGAGTACTTTATGTACTCACATGCTACACTCAAACATAAAAAGCAGAGGAGTACGAAGCCCAAGAAGGAGACTACGACTACTTCGCTGGTGGCTTCGACAAAGGATTCCAGGAGTTCTAGGTCACGTTTCCCCAGTCAATTGCCTGTGGCGTATTGATGGGTCTTCACCGAGTTTATCTTTTGCTTCCGCTGTGTTTCGTGTGTGCGAGGTCTTGAAACCTCAATTGTAATAATGAGACCTTTCGGTCTGTACTCTTTAATATTGTAATAAAGCGTTGCTGGTAATGTATTCATTTTTGTTTAACTGTGTGCACTAGCTTTGATCTGGGACTAGTGCAGTAATACACAGAGGGTCCGTGTTCGGAAATCCGGGGTCCCGACATGTAACTATTGAAAGGGCATCAAGTTTTACTTAATTTCTCTAGAGGGATACTATTCTATCATGTTAAAAACACCCAAGATAATAACATGAATAATGGTATAATAGGAATACAAAAACATTCACAATTAAATCATATTAAACTATTAGACAGTATGGCTCTTAGCACGACAATCTCCATTACCACGCTTCCTGTCCACTGAGCCATCAATGCTTGAGGTCACCACATTCATCTACTTAGCTATATCTCCTAACAGCTAACCATGAATTACATATGAAAATATCAAGCATCTTAAGTCGACATGCAAGTCGTTATATACAATAATATATAGCACATGGCCATAAATCAGCATGACGTGTAGGCCATGAAAAACTCATACATGCATCACATACACAATGGGCCATACTATTCACACAACCCTACAAAAATGAGTTATGTGCATATCCAATTCTATCGCACAATATGAACACATAACACCTATAATATGCGGTACGGTTACCTAGCATGGCCCAAAAATCGCCTTAAAAAATTTCATTGCATTAATCACATTAACCCAATTCTGAACCAATTTGATTGACCCGAATTGATCAATCACATTGATCGACATGGGAGGTTTCCACAAAGAACAAAAACTCTGTGCTATCAATTCATACCTCCTCCAAACCCATCTACTACCGCCAAAATTGATTGATTTTATCAACTAGTGCCTAAATCAATCCAATAACATGAACCGATCTAAGCTGTCATATCATACCAACAATAGATCCAATCTACTACCACCACATATCAACTATATGTGACCAATCCAGATCAAATACTACACAGGATGGCTCTGATACCAATGTTGGGATACACGTAGGCTACACT
Source organism: Dendrocalamus latiflorus (assembly GCA_017311315.1). Lineage (NCBI taxonomy): Eukaryota > Viridiplantae > Streptophyta > Magnoliopsida > Poales > Poaceae > Dendrocalamus > Dendrocalamus latiflorus. The sequence goes on along the minus strand of CM029647.1, from coordinate 38,227,422 downwards.
AGTGTAGATTAAAATTTTCTACCACGCAAACTAGGAAGCCATGCTAGTAAGAGATCATCAATCGTTACCACTAGACGTGTAGTGTAGCGGAAGTAGACTTGAAGTAACCGATTCAACGAATAGTGCATCGGTGTAGTGGAAGTAGTCAATCGTCCTTTGGCCAACCGTCTTCTCCTGACAATCGTCCCGATCAGCGTTGCAGTTGCAGCAGCACCTCTACTGAGGTCCACACTCCAGGGATGGAACACTGTGCGTCGGCGTGCTAACACCAGCATGCATGACAGGGGTTATGACAGGGATTTCAATGGACGTGTTGAGGGATGCCTCCTTTAGCCCCCACATCTCTCTTTATATAGCATCCAATCAGATCCTTATCTGATATGATCAAATATCGTATCCAACTCGGAAAGCCTTAGGTTGGATCTTTATCCAATATGAGTAGAGATCGTATTCCACTCGGAGACAATCATCTGGACCCTAATCGTTGCAGCCCATTAAATGTGTGATCCTGTAGGTTCATGCATATTTAGCCATGAACCGAAAACTCGGATTCTGGTCCATAAGTTGGTAGTGGTCCCTAGAAGGACATAACGACTCCTAAACATACATAAGGATCATATTGGACGACCTATATAGTACTTATGTACGGATTCCTTTTCCTTATGATACCAGATCGAACTCAAGACGAGAAGTATGCCATCCTATGATAGCATAATCCTTCACCTGAACATGTAATGGATTACTCAATTGTGATTGACTCCTCAACCACATTCGGCATGGCCATGTACTTCCTTAATCCAACTACATTGAGGGGCCTAGAGATATCTCTCCTATTATATAGGAGGGGCAAATTCTTTCTTGATCGCTTATATTCCTCCACATATTTTATAGTAAACCCGAAAGCTACCATTATGACCACCTAGCCATGGAGTAGTGTTTGGCAACCCTAAGTAAACTACTACACATGTAGAAAACAATGACGATCTCAGATATAAGAATCCTGCATACATTATGTATAAGACCATCTAATGACACTTAAAAATGTAACAATTCCAGCAATCTCTCTTCGTGGGTCAATCCAACATTATATTTTCTAACATGTGTCTACATTATTGATTTGATATTCTATATCCATGATCCGTGAAACATGATCATCACTCAATACATGTGCTGATCTGTAAATCATAATTATACCACATAATGATATAAGATCAGGGATAACATAAATAAAGAATCCCACAAACAAGTCACATATTTGTTAATCAATATGAAAGACATTTATTTAAGGGACAAAATAGCATATTATTCAAAGAATCATAAATATAGAGGTGATACAATCATCTCTATGATTGCCTCTAGGGCATATCACTAACATAGTCCTTGTGCTTAAACAATTTTATGTGAAATTCCTACACATTCCCATTGTTAAAAAAACTTAGGCCCCAAAATTTGGGGGGGCCTACGCAATTTGGGTCCTGTGCGAGTGCGCACATCAAACACCCCCTACGAAGTGTGCTTGAATTGTGGAAAGATAGAGTTGAAAATCGAAATTATCTAGCTAGTGAGAAACAGAATTCATTGCCCAATTAATTATTGCTCGCGCTAATCTATATTAGCTAGCGACTAGTGAGGTCACTCCTAATGGTTTATATTTAAGGTTGTATCTAGAAGGAGCGAGAATGATCATCCTCACCTTAAATAAATTTTTATATACAATCATTACGATGCATGGTAATGTACAAGTTTGTCTAAAGGGCGGCAGCAGGACCACTTGTTTCTTTAGTGGGAGGAAAACAAGTACTCATACTCCATTGTCGATCACGTAGCTTGCGTAGGGGGCCAAGCACCGGTCGGACTACGTCCCAATGCATGGTATGGTATGTATACCCCATTGTCGATCACGTAGCGTGGGTTGGGGGGCAAGCACCGGCCGGACTACGTCCCAATGCAAATTGGACGGCTGTTAAGAATAAGAACCATTTACTCATCGATCATGAGCTTGTGGTCTCATCTCTGACCGGTTGATCAGCGCGGGAAAGAATCTTGTATGTTCGTCAAATTTAAAATCCTAGGATGTAAGCGTTACTGCCCTATCAGGGGGAAAAACACTTGTTGGCCAATTACAGGAGCTAACATACATGTTTTCTCGGCGGGTACCGAGATATTTCTTAACAGGTCAAATATCTAGAAATTACAAACTTAAGAATACAAGGATTTACATCTATAACTATAGAACACATTGCGCATCTGCCATGCTTACTAAATTTGTCATTTTTTCGTTTGTCATGTTAAAAATATTCAAATTTGAGTTTAGAAAATTTCTGAGATTTTAATCATGTGCCCTATAATGATAACAGGAATAGTATGTAGTGTTATTTATTAACTTGGAGTTAAAAATGCTACTTTTGTCGGAAAACAATTAGGCTACACCAGCATAGATTCAAATTTTCTACCGCATAAACTATATAGGAAGCTATGCGAGTAAGATATCATAGATCATTACCACTAGATGTACAGTTCGATTGAAATAGTGTTGAACACTACAATAAATATGAGTTTCAGCTCCTTAACAACTAGAAAAATTGTCATTAATAAGCAACTTTGTGTGACACATGTATGGAATTCATCATTGTACGAAGTAGGGGCAGTTCGCCCTAGAAATTTATGATGTTTGGGAACATTTCGTCACTGAATGCAAGGGAATTTTTGCCACAGAGTATGATGGCAGGACCTTGGCTGAGCGCCAAGTGTTTTGTGGCAAATTGTTTTTTGTGACGCATGAATTTTTGTCATGTACCTTTATAATTTCGTATGACCAATTGTTATTGTCACAATGAGACCTAATAGGATTGCATTGTGAAGCAGTGACATGGAACATTTTCATCACCAAATGTACAAGCTATTAGAATTGCAGTTGTTGGTCTTCGGTGATGTTAACAAATGTTCGTTGTAAATTTTTGGGTTGCATTGGTCTCTATTAGTACTAAAAGTTAAGAAGTAACTTATAACTAATCCTAAACACTACTTAGTACCTACCCACATTCGTCTAGCCGCGTTGCCCTACAAAATCTCTACCATCTTGTAGTCGGACTTCCTCCATTGGTGATGGCTTCATTGGCCACTAGCAGCTCTAACCATCGTCTACTCCGGCCTCGTGTCACAGCCCAACTGTTTTTTCAAAATATTCAGTGAAAAAAATAAAATTAATTTAATTTGAAAAAGTGTTATTTGGTTGCCTAAAATTTGGAGATTTTATTTGCATGATTTTAGTTTTTAAAAAGGCTTTTCTTTCAAATAGTAATTTAAGTAAAAAGGCATAAATATTATTAAATAAATGGTATTTTGAATTTCTATAAAAACTATTTGAAATTAATTATGTGAAAGCATTTCGTTTTTATCTGATTTTTTTTGGAAGTTAAAAATCAATTTCAAAGCTAAAAAGTATTTTATGTACAAAAATAAAGCCAAATTTAAATTGGAAATAGTCTTCCTAAGTCTTAAATATCTCGAGGAATTTCTATGAATTTTTTGAAATTGTTAGACTCACATTTGCTATTTTCTAAGTGTTTTTGAAACTTCCTAGTTTCCTGAAAATTAAAAATGAAATTTAAACTCAAACTTTCTCTAGGCTAACATGTGTCTGGCCCAGATTGCATCCGAGCCGACTGATGTAATCCTATGCATCCATCTTCACTTAACCCATGCCGACAGCCCTGATGTCTTTCTTTGGCCACGTGTCATCCATCTTCAGTTAACCCTCTCACTATTTCCCCCTTTCTACTCATCGACCGGTGAGGCCCACAGCCATCTTCTTCCCCTTCTTCCTTCTACCACCACCGGCCAACATTGATACCATGGTCAAGCTTTAAAAGCTTTGGTTTCTACCTCGTTTAATCATGAGCAAATGCATAATAACTTACCACCACCACCACGCATTCATGCCGTCCGTTTTTCCCCTTCTTAATCTTGCCATTTTGCCAAATCAATTGTTCGGCGCCATTAACTGTGGCGAGGAATTCCTCAATGGACCTTCTTCCCTGAGCCTATAAATGCATCCCTCAGCACCAATACCCTCTGCGCCACTCTCTCCCACTCCTCGATCTTCTCTCGAGCATCCGAGCGCTACTTCACCACGAACCACCATTTTGGACACTAAAGCGGCTCCGATGAGAAATTGCCATCGCCACAAACCACCTCATGCCTCACCAACATCGTCAACACCTTCCTCATCACCATGCGATTCCCTACTATCTCTCTGCTGAGCAAACCCGCAGCTGAAGCCTTTTCGCTGCCGACGCCCTCGCACTGCCGCCACTGCCTCCTCATCATGGGCCACCACCGGGTGCCTCCGAGCATTGCGCCAAGGTGAAACGAAGTCACCATTGCCTCCTCTTGCTAATGCACAAATTGTTGGCCCCCGCCATCCACTGTAGCTCCAGTGACCCTCGGGTCCCGAGCACCACCCCGGCGGACCAAAGCCACGTCATCTCATGCCTAAGTGGCAGCTATGTGGTAGCCACATAACACCACGGGTAGGCCACATCAGCACTTGGCCGCCACGTCACCCAGCTTAGCCACATCAAGATTTCACCTTGTAAAATAAATCGACTGAAAATAATAAATATGATGCTGACGTCATAATCTGATTTGTCAGTACAAAAATAATTCCAAAAATTCCCTTTTTCTTTTTCTTTATTCTTAAACTTCCAGAAGCTCGTATTTCTTCATGCTAGCTCCGATTGAACCCATTCAAATTTCTAAATTCATCTAAAATCAGAATCTAACCAAATCTTCCTTGTTTTCTAATTTTTGGAGTTTATTTGAATTTATTTACATTTTATTTATGTTTAGTGGGTTATTTTCACGTGTAGACTACGATGATTCCAAGATTTCTTCATCAACGATTCACACCAATTCGCAGAGTAAGGAAAGTTACACACCTTGATCATGTTAATCCCAGTTTGCAAATAAAATTATATTATTTTAAATTATTCTGTGTGTATATTTTTATTCAACTTATTCCAATTTAGTTTTAAACATAGTTATTACCTACTTGTTAATACCTCCTTTGATATTGATTCACAGATACCTTGTCACCCTAGAATAAAATACTAGTTAGTACAATAGTATGGACTAGAGAATTTTGTATCAAACGCTTAAACCTGCATAGACATAATTTTTGGTCTAGGATTACTCTTTCACATAAAATGATAAGCTTGTGAAATATATTATTGATTTCGGTGAGTCAAGAAGGTATATAGAATATTTCTAAACAAAATATAAAACTTAGTTTAGACTTAGACTAATGGTTAGGTGGTGGGTTCTGGCATGAATTGTTGTTCGGTGACACAATGTTGATTGTCAAGCATATGGGGTATGTGGTTTGAGCCTAAGTTAAGGACTGATTTGTGAGCTACTGCTATAAAACCCTATCGTACTACCATAAGGCTAGTATGGGATAATCCTAGCTGACTAATTTGTAGGTCACAACCTGAATCTCGCTGTAGGTTGAAAGTGAGCGTGGCGTAGGCCATGTGAAGTCTTGCTTGGCTCAAGAGGGGGTTCCGATCTGGTGGATTCCTTACTAGGGTGAAACCTTAATGTTGGTTTGGCCAGATTGAAGGCTTTGCTTTTTAAAGGCTTTGTTATGATTTTCTTAGTCGCACACCCACGGAGGTGTGTAATGGCTGACATTACGATATAGTCATATCTTGTGGGTAAAGCTGTACAAACTCTATAGAGTGTATAATCTATCTTGGATAGTCGTGCCCTCGATCATGGGCAAGCCGAGTAAAGTTTTTCATGGATTAGACTTTATGTCAAAAATGGTTTACAAAATGCTTATGGATGGATGGAATCTATATGAGTTCTTTTTGTAGAAGGATGGTCCAGGTGGGATGCCCATGAATAGGTTAGTGCGGGGGATGGACCTGCACTAACAATAACTATTTTGATTACAATACTATTTTTATTTATCGTATTAAATTCAGTAATTTTTAATCTATTTACTATACTTCTTTAAATGTTATTTTATGCTCAAATAACCATATATGCCTTCACTTGTCAGCTTTGCATTATTGTGCATTTTCCCTTGTAACTTGTGAGGTGCATTTTATGTGCTCACTCTTGCTTAATTATGTTACTCAGAGGAAGACTGCTTCAACTATGGTGAGGATCAAGATGTGTAGGCCACGTCTTACTGTCGTTTGCCTATGAGCAGGCTTGTTGGGCTTCTCCCGCTTCGATGTTTATCTTTCACTTCTTATATTTATTTTTGGCCTATGGGGTGTGGACGTAAATTTTGGCCTTCAGACCCATATATTCTGTTAAATAAAGTTTGTCATTGTGCTTGATATGTATCCCTGTTACCACTGTGTGCACTAGTAGATCCTGGACTAGTGCGATTTCCATAGAGGGTTCTGGACTTGTTACCCTAGGATTCGACACCTTGCCCGCTCCGCTCTCTGCCTCAGGCCTTCGTGCAAGCAGAATGCCCTCCGGCCTCTATGGCTCCACTGTCCACTTCGGTGCCAACGCCAGTTCGCCACCTGGTCCGGTTATTTATTTTGAATTGCCATTCAAATTGGGAAGTACTATTGGTTGATCATACAGCTGAGCAGGTTAAGTTGTTCATTTATTTTGATCAATGCAGCCTTCTTGCAGCCTTGTTGATTTAGTAATTAATCAATGTAACTCTTTGTTTCAGCAGCATGAGGATATGTGCATATTTTCTTTTTTTTAGTAACGTGAGACATTGAAATTTTTTTACTTGTATTTGTGACAGATGGACAGATCTAAGATAAATGCTAGACCATTTACCACCACATATATCAATGTTGTTAAAGACTTCATGAATGTTGTTCGAGAACGAATGGATGGAAATGATGAAATATGTTGTCCATGTCATCAATGTCTTAACCAAATTCTTATCGCATGTCAAGTACATAAACTAAGTGGGTATATTGTGGTGAACCACTAAATAGTGAAGTTCACAAAGATATTGAGCATAACAATGAAAGTGTTGATTATATAGAACACGATACTCATCATGGGTTTGGTGTGAACGAGGATGAGGATGACGGTGTTGGTGGAATTCCACAGTTGTTAGGGGACTTGTACACATCTGTAGAGCAAGGTGGAAGTCAATCAATGTTTGCAACTATTTTAGAAGAGGCCAAGCACGAGCTTACCCAGGGTGTGGTAACTTTTCAAGATTCTCATATCCTGTTAAGTTGCTTCATATCAAGTCATACTATCGAATCACGAATATAGCTTTCAGTGCACTTATACAGCTATTGTCATTAGCATTCCCATGTTCCAATACACTTCTGAGGTCATATAATGAAGCAAGGAATCTGCTTCGTGAATTGGGACTTGGATATGAAGCAATCCATGTGTAGGGATGGAAATGGATCGAATAGGATCAAATAGTCTCAAATATGAATACGAATCTATATTTTCAAAATGAATATGGATATGAATTTGAATATTCTCGACTACAATACGAATCAAATGTTGTAACGCATACAAATTTGAATCGAATATGTACTTAATTTGGTCGAATCCTCCTACAACTTTTGTAACAAATCTCGATAGAACAAATTTATGTAACATGATTACATGACTACACCGCTTGGGCATGGGCTTGACTACAAATTTATGTGACAAATCTAGACTTGGGCTGTTGGGCCAATCGACCAGGCATAGGAAATAGATCGAATACAAATCAAATAGTCTTGAATACAAATATAAATACGAATGTTCCCGAATACAAATGCGAATAAGAACAATCCCAAATACGGATACAAATATTGTTGAAAATGAATATTTTCAAATGCAGATTTTGCTCACCACATTTGCATTTTATTGGATAAGAATATCAGATAAAACAGATTATATGTCAATGTTTCCCAGCCCTATCCATGTGTGCCCTAATAACTATGTTCTACTTTGGAAGGAGTACACCAACAACAAGAATTGCCCTGTATGTGGTGAATCAAGATGGAAAGATAGAGAAGGAGAAAGGCAGGATGCGCAGAAGGTATTGCACCATTTTCTGTTGATACCAAGACGAAAAAGGATGTTTGTTTCGAAAAAATAGTAGAGGACACATAATGGAACAAGTTGAAGTGACAATCTATTAAGAATGAACTGAAGCATCCTGCTGATGTTGAGGCATACAAAGACTTGATAAAAAAATACCAGTGGTTTGCACGAGATGCATGAAACTTGAGACTTGGCCTTACAACAGATGGTTTTAATCCATTTGGCAATATGAGCAGCTTGTATAGCATGTGGGTATTTGTTGTGCCTTACAACTTGCCACCATGGGCATGTATGCATCAATGTAACTTCATGATAACCTTACTCATCCTAGGTACTAAACCGCTAGGAAAGGATTTTATGTATTCTTGCAACCTCTAATAGAAGAATTTGTTGAACTTTAGGAGGGTATTAGTACTTATGATGCTTTTACCGGAGGAATGTTTGAACTGCATGCTGCAATTATATGGTGCATCCATGATTATCCAGCATTGAGTACTTTATCAGGTCATAGCACAAAAAGGTTATTTTGCATGTATTCATTGCGATAAAGATCCTTGTTCACAGGCAATGAGGTACAAAATTGGTTTTCTTGGCCATCGTTGTTTTCTTCCAATGGACCATCCATAGCGAAAAAGCAAAGATTTTAATGGTAGGCATGAAAACGAGAGAAGCCAGGAGAATTCTCTATGGAGGAGCTTTTGGAGTAGCTAGAAAAGTTTAGAGATGTTATGCCGGGAATACATCCTCATAACAAGAAAAGAAAGCATAGAGAGAAGGATGTACCAATTTGGAGCTAAAATGTTTGTTTGACTTACCATATTGGTCACATTTGAAGCTACGACATAATTTGGATGTAATGCATATTGAGAAAAATATATGTGACAACCTTCTTGGGATATTTCTTAATATTGAGGGGATGACAAAGGATATGATTAATGCTAGGATTGATTTGGAAGATATTGGCATAAGAAAGGAGTTACACTTGAAGTGGAATGGCGATACATATGTCATACCACCAGCATGCTACACAATGAGTAAAGTGCATAAAATTGTTTTTCGCGAATTCCTAAGAGATGTGAAATTTTCATATGGTTATGCTTCTAACTTAGCAAAATGTGTTACTGATAATGGATGCAAGCTGCAAGGACTAAAAACTTATGATTATCACATCCTTCTTCAACGAATTATACCTATTGGGATGCGGGGAATCATGCATAAGGATATATATGAAGCAATTGCTAAGTTGCGGGGAATCATGCATAAGGATATATATGAAGCAATTGCTAAGTTGGAAAACTTCTTTAGAGAATTGTGTTGTACAACTCTAAAGTTAGATGTCTTGCAATGACTGAGAACAGACATCCCAACATCCCGTGCAAGCTTGAGAAAATATTTCCTCTAGCTTTCTTTGATGTCATGGTTTACTTGGCTATTCATTTACCTAAGGAGATGATCTGTAATGGTCTTGTGTAGTATAGATGGATGTACCCAATTGAAAGATGACTTTGTACTTTGAAGCATTTTGTGAAGAATAGGGCAAGACCGGAAGGATGCATTGTAGAAGCATATGTAGCTGACAAGTGCTTGATATTTTTCTCAAGATATGTGGATGATATTGAAACTAGATTCAATCGGGAGGGAAGAAATAGAGATTGTTCAATTCGAAACACTATTTCTTGTGATCTCTATGTTTTCATGCATGATGTTGATTTACATAGATCCTCCATGCTTACATATCTTCCTAGCAAATATGACAAGATGGTCTGGTATGTTCTACATAACTGTCCCAAGGTTGACTCGTATATGAAGTACGTACTCAGTTGTACACTTGTTTTATATGGAAATGCATATTACTTACCTCTAATGATGAAATTTGACAATGTTATGCAGTCTGTTCTGACAAGAGCCATAGCAAGAAGGTACTCATGATGTTGATAAAAGGCTTGAGAAGGGATTCGTGAATTGGTTTAAGGGCCATGTGAGTTTTCTATACAAATTTTGAGTAATATTTTCTGTGCATTATATGACCCTGCTGCATATTTTTTGTAATAGATTGCGAGGTTGCATCATGAAAACGCAACACAAGTTAGTGATGACTTGTATGCACTGTCATGTGGTCTAGATAAGAGACTCAGGATTTTTTCAGCATGTAATGTGAGTGTCTTATGCAGTCTCACCGCCATGCCACAAAGGTGGCGCTACCGTTGCCTCTCCATTGCTAGTGATATCCGGTAGCCATCCGATGCCCTCCCCTCTCTTCCTTGATGTAGGCGTCAAGGACATCGCGCGCTGCATCCAGCTTGTTCCTCGACGACGCCGACTACCGCCGTCAGCTAGCGCCTCTATTGTGACACCACGGTCAACTGCACAACATACTCTTATCGTGAGTGTCGTAAGAATGTCTTGAGCAGTCTCACCGTCGTGCCACAAAGGTGGCGCTACCACCGCCTCTCCATTGCCAGTGATATCCGGCCGCCATCTTATATATTCTTGCTTTGTTAAAGAGTTGGGTTCGTTATCTTGTTATGTTGTAATGGTGGATTCTAATCTTAATGAAAATGGAATGTGTTGTTGTGTTTTCCACTGTATTTGCTTGTTTTCAAAGGGCACAGGTAACATTATTTCTTGAGGCTAGCCAAAAAATAGAAAAAATTTTAGGTATAGAATGAACTAGCATAGACGGTTTGTGCTATAAACCATCTATGAAGGACTATCACAGACGGTTCTATATATCAACTGTCTGTGATACCTGCCAACCCATAGATGGTTGGTAACTCGAACCGTCTATGATGTGTGAGTATTATAGACGGTTTTTGGTTCGAGCCGTTTGTAATAGTTTTCTTCACAGACGATTCTAGTTATAAATCGTCTATGTTTTTTTATCACAGACGGCTCACAAACCGTCTATGATAAATTTCAATTATCACTGACACGTAAATACATGCAGTTCAGAAAACCGTCTGTGATGTCAGTTCCAAACTGTCTGTGACGAATCTTTTATAGTAGTGCATCTCTCTTCATTTTAAACCACCAAATTTTTTTGTTGAAGTCTTGGTACATCTTAGTACTTCTTTGGGTGCATGATGTAAGGTTTTTCATGGGTTTCCCTAAGTATCAATTCCTTTATAGTCGTGTCATTGGGCACAACTAGGCGCTTCCTATACCATTAAGGTACCTTAACTTATCTTCATAAAATTCAATGATAGGACTAGTACTAGGGCTGTGGTCAATCTCTTCTTTAATTCTGGAAGATTTCTTCACACTTGGTGGTCCATTCAAACTTCTATTCCTTCTTAAGAAGTTGGGTCCATGGTCTGGCAATACTAGAAAAATTATCAATGAACTGACGGTAATATCCAGTCAACCAAGGAAACTACAGATTTCCGTAAATCTTAGGCAGTTTCCGATCCAACACATCCTTAACCTTATGTGGGTGTACTGCAACTCCACCTTCAGATAGCACATCCTAAAAATCCTACTTCTTCAACCAAAATTTTAGACTTGTCGAATTTTGCATACAACCTGTGCTGTTTGAGTTTTGCAACACTAATCTCAAGTGATATTGATACTCTTCTTCATTCCTTGAGTATATGAGTATGTCATCTATGAAGACTACAATGAATTTATCCAAAAAATCCCTAAACACTTTATTCATGAGATTCATAAAGTATGTAAGAGCATTGGTCAACCCAAAAGACATTATGGTGTACTCATACAAACTATGATGGTGCGCTCGGGCATGAGCATTCCATTTTTGAAATGGTCATGGTCGGTCGCCGCTTCCTCCGTCGGCGGTGAGCTCGCGTTCTTCGGCCAGGAGGGAGAAGCCACTATAGCTGGGGAGAAAGAGTAATTAATTAGTGTTAATACATGTCATTAATGCTAATGATGATGACTTAAGACAGCATTTAAGGCTAATGATTACCACATAAACTAATTCTCACTGACATGTGGGCCATGTCCTTTAATCTAAACAGTAACCAGTCCCACCTGTCATAGGTACAGAGAAGAGAAAATAAAAGAAAAGAAAAATTAAAAAATCTGTTGTGGGTCCCACCTGTCAGATTCTATTTATTTTTCGGATTTATTTAAACTGAGAACTTCAAAAGGCATAACTTATTCATCTTAACTCCAAATTGAGTTAAAAAAATTCTAAATTCATCTAAAATCAATATCTATCCAATGGAACTGAAATAATGAATTTTTGAGTTGATTTGAATTGTTTGTGAGAATTTTTTGGTTTACTGATTTTTATCAGAATCTTTGCACAACGTAAACTAGCGTATGAGACCCAAGAGGAAGAGGCTGAGGCTGAAGAAACTCCCTGTGACCAAGGCAAGTCAATACTTTGATCATGTTGAACCTACATTTTCTGCAAACTATTTCCGTTTTAAATTATCAATTTGCATGTTGTTATTTCATGTGCAAATATATGTTTGTTTTATGAATTTTAGTTACATGCCTATTACTTAACTCACTAGTATTACATTCATTTGGAATACTTGAATATCTGAGCCTTGTCACCGTAGCAAAATTATAATGGTGAAACTTTCGAAAGTAAGTCTATGGTTATACGCCATGCTTAGTACTGCTTAGATAGTCAGGGACACCAAAAATGCCCCCAAGCATCACTTTCAATCATAAGAAACTGTTTGGGAAGTCATGGTGGAAATGACTAGTATATTTTGGTATGATTATTTTATACTCCCAAAAACCTCAAATTGCTTATTTATCGGGGTGAATGGTTTGGGGGTGTGGTGCAGCGGTGCACGAGAGTGTGGTTACTGGTACAACGGCCCAAATAACCTAAGGACTGAATCTTGTCATGACCTTCTGTGTAAGACAAGCACAACCACAAGTCTGTAAATTACAACTTGGCTTTGCAGATTTACTGGACATGAAAGTCATCTCATCAGTGGAGGAGGTGAGGTAGTGCAAGTGACTGTCTGTGTGACGACTTGAATGGGACACTCATTGAGAGTGAAGTAGGTGTTCAAGAATATATGTCATTCACAATGATTCAAGGTGGCATACGATCAAGTAGGTATTTAACTAGTCCCAAAAACATTAATATAAAACTAGCAACGCACGTTAATTTGAAACAATATAATTTTATACAATGGATTCAACATAGTCAAAGGTCTACGACTTGCCTTCATTGAAGTTGGAGTTTAACACTTCCTGTTGGTCCAACTAGCGTCGGCGACGTCAGATTCTACACACGCGAATCAAGAAGAACAAATAAATAAAATCATAAAATATATATATATATATATATATATATATATATATATATATATATATTGGAAGAAAGATATTGAATTTATACAAATTTAGAGAAAAGAATCAACAGATTCAAAGTTCGTATGAGAGAACAAACATCCGGAAGTTTAGATATCACATGAAATGACGAAAAAAGAAAACAAGAATGTTCGGACCGAATGAACACCTCACCTCCTTTGTGCATACAAAATTTCTGTACTCCACTGTTTTATCGATGGTGCCGGAGAGGTAGGTTGCGAGGTGGCTGGCGAACGGGAAAAATGGAACCCCAGCGATGAGGTGAATGTGGTGACGTGGGTATAGCTGCGAGGAATGATGGCAATCACCGACAGTGAGGGAAAAAACGCAGCGACAGCAGCTTGAACGGCTATTAGTTACTTCGGGCGATGTTCTAGGAAAAGGAAGAAGAGCATGGTGTAGAATGTGACAAGGCGAATCCACCAGTGAAGATGGCTCGGGCGGAGGACGTCGGACAGGGGCGGAACGCAGCAGAGAAGACCTTCGGTGGCCAGCGGGTTGATGTCGGCATTCTAGGCAAACGGAGAGGAGATAGCGGGTGGGGTTTGAGGCGAAACGAAGAGGGGAACACAGGGAATTCAATGCTCACCTCAGTGGTGGTGGAATGCACATAGTCAGCCAACGGTGAGGTGAGAAGCGGCGGCGTGATTTGGCCTACGGTGGCATCGATGCTCCAGTGAAGCTTTGATGAAGGTGAGGGAAGATCTGCGTAGAATGCCCGAAGGCGAATCGAAAGGTGAAGATGGTAGTGGCGCGTACCCCTAGACGATGGTGCAAATGACCGAGGAACATCATTCGGTTGGCGAGTAAAAATGCCGATTGGGGCAAGGAGGAAGGAAGGGAGGACTTGAGATTTTCGAGGATGAATGAGGATGAGAAGGGACTCCCGGGGCTCTCTTTTATAGGGGCTGAGGAGGATGGGGGAGGGAGATCAAGCGACGACGTCCATTTGGGGCTACGGTTCGGTTTCAAAAACTGATGAATAAAATGGCAATGAAAGAACTAATGGAATGTGGTAATGGAAGCATTGACTCAGGCGATAAATGCGCGGTGTTGATGAGCTTGTAGTGCTTCAAACAAATTTGAATTCGGACGCTTAAGTGGAAAGATATGGTAGAAAGAATAGAGACTGCTTTTTGTGTTGATTTTCTGTTCGAACGAGCACAGACAGAGGTTGAAGATGGATGAACAATGATCATGCCATAAAGAATAAAAGTAAGGAATGTGAAAAGAACACACAACAAATAAGAAGTACAACTCGTGGTTGGTTCTATTGGAATATTGATGTTAAGCGTGCTTGGCTCAAGGCAATTCTATGATGGGTGACCCTTTGAGAATCCCTTTTTTATTTTAATTTATTTTTTATTTATTTGGAAAAGAAAGAAGTACCAAGAAAAATAGGTTGGCCCTAGAAAAATTAGAACAGATATTTTTTTGAGATTTGAAATTTTGAAGATTTGATTTTGAATTTTCGGATTTGAATTGGGAATTCAGATTGGAATCGGGATTTTGATATTTTCTTGCACTATAACACAAATAATCCAAATAAGACTCAAATAGTTTTAAATATGTAATTTGAAATATAATTTTAAAGAAAACTTAATTTTGGGATGTTACAGCAACCGTGATCAAAGCCGTAGTTGTAGTCGAAGGTGTCGAGGCGCGGTGGTCGACGTAGTTTATAGGAACGGGGTCCCGATCTTCCAACAGGTTCTGGATATGTTCGATTTGGTGGAGGCGCGACACAAATCAATCCGGCTTCCGAACGACACGTTCCGAACCCCGCAATCGCAGCACAACGTCTCCTCAAGTTATCAACTGTGCGTAGCCCGGTTGACCTCGCCAAGAAGGCTAATCCTCGCCTGCGAATCGAAGAACACAAGAAAGAACAAGGAAGAACGCAACTGAATTGCAGATGTATTGATTTAGCACTCGAAAGTTGGGGTCTCACAAACCGATGAACGGCGAAACTGTTCAAAGACAGAATAATCTAAGCAAAACCCAAACCCTAATGGTGGGGGTGGCGGCTGGATATAGAGGATTGAGGGGTGTGCAAAACCCCTGGACGCGCCCTAATGGGCTCCAACACGATACAAGGCCGATCGGCCCAAAAGACGGTGGCGCAGCACCCTGACATATTCTGAACGCTCACTTGTTTCGACGATTCCCGTTGACTCAGAAGGAATTTTGACAAGGGAACAGAGCCATTGGAAAGGTCTCATTCTCAGCTTTCCATCCATATGTAGAACATCCAAAACGGAGTTCGGATGCGATCTGGGCGTCCGTTTTAGTGCGGTATGATCCTGGACTCCGAATTGGATTCGAAGTCGGCTTGAGTTGGGCCTCCAACATGATTCGACCGCCCTTGCTGGACTTGTGCGCCTCGTAGCCCTTCTCCAAGTACTTCTAGGTCCTCTCCATGGTTCCTAATCATAATTAAATCATTAGGTAGCAATCGATTCTCAAATGAACAAAAAGAAGTACTTAGGAACGAGCTCACCTGTAAATTCAATTGTCGAGCGCGAGCTCTAGTGATTGGTCCTTGAATGTCAAGTGGAGGAGTGTTGTGTGTATCCGAAGAAGTGATGTCCTCATCAGCAGTGACCATAGTCGATGGCATTGAAGCACAGTGGTCGGCGCTATGGTCGTGGAGCCAGGGTTGAGATGCCATTAGTTGAGACACCGTGGTGGAGGTTCCGTGGTCAAAAGGCAGTGCTCAAAGTCGATGTCACATCGTTGTCGACGCCGTGGTCATGGTCCAAGGGTTGTGGACATGGTCGAAGCCGTGGTCGTAGTCAAAGGATAGTGGTCAACGTCAAAGTCATGGTCGTAGTCTAAGCCATGGTCATGTTCGTGGTGCCATGGTCAGAGGGCCACCGTGGTCGAAGCGTGGTCAAATGAGGGCCATGGTCGAAGTGCCAGTCATGGTCAAATGGTGGACGAAGGGCCAACCATGGTTGAAGTCGATGCTATGGTCAAAGTCACAGCCGTGGTCGAAGTTGAAGGCATGGTCGAAGTTGTGGTTGAAGTTGTCGAAGCATAGTGGTTGGCACCGTGGTCGAAGTCAAAGGCGTTGAGACAGCGTGAGTCAATGCCGTTGTCAAGGCACTATAGTCGAAGGGGTATAGTTGAAGGGCCGTAGTCGAAGTCGAAGCCGTGGTGGAAATCGAGGTCGTGGTCAAAGTCGACACCGTGGTCGTGGTCAAAGCTGTGGTTGTGGTCAAAGGGTGGTGGTCGAAGCTGTGATTGTGGTCGATGCGCTGTGGTCGGCACCATCATCAAGGTGCCGTGGTTGGCATCGTGGTCGAATGGCCAGTGTATGTGTGCCCGTGTGAGCCCTGTATAGCTTTGGAGGCCGGCTTGCATGCCCTGCATGCCCAGGCGTGGCTGCATGCCACTGTTCCGCTAATCACGCGTAACCAATCACTAATCTCCCGATCTCTATTTCTATAAATCGTTGGAGATTACGGGTGCTTGGTTATAATATATATATATATATGTCATCACCACATACGATTGTGTGTGTCTTTCCGTAATACACCTTGTTTTACATGGTATCAGATGCAGTTGTTCCTGTAACCGCATGCTTCCGCTCTCTACCTTAGCCGCCACTTTTCCCATGGCTGTTTCTCCTGACGGCGACGCCGCCGCCACTGTCGAGCGGCACGTCGTGCCACCGAGGACGCCGAAGCCCAGCATCTTGCCACTGTCGCCGCTGAGGAAAAGCACATCGAGGCCCTGGTTTCTGCGGCCATCGACCGCGCTTGCCAGGATGTGCTGGCTGTGCTCGCCGCCGAGTGCTCCAACTCCCTGTAAGCGACTTCGTCCAGTGCACCGGCGCCTCCCACTACGTCCTCGGGTGCTCTCGCCACTGACCCTCACCAACCTACTTTCGGTGATGCATCTGGTTGCACCGTCGCTGCTCTACACGCCCAAGCCATCGGTGTCATCAACA